>JBAJHX010000067.1:20262308-20285941 GCA_037176925.1 Amniataba percoides | reverse complement strand
AGCAATTGGACCAAAAAGCCTTTGGCCCAGCAAAATATCCAGGAGCCTCTCTTGACAAAGCTGTGTATTGATTTTCTTCAATGTGGTAGCTATTACCAATGCTGGCACAGGACGCTGCATTCTTCCTTTGCACAATCATAAAAATGTCATTCATGTCAGCTTTAAGGTTATTCTGGCTTGATATCAGTGAAGCAACAGCCCCACACTCAGAGGCAGGTTCCTCACATCAGTGCTGAACTCTCGATCAAACAGGGGCACCGGGACGGACCCCAGAGAAGGGGAGAGCAGGGACTACTTATTAAGGAAGAAAAAAACTTCCTGAAAAGAATTGTGGCAGAGTTAATCTCCCTAACCCTCCAGCTCCACAGCCACCACGAAGGCATCGGGCATGGACGGAATGAGTCCTCTGAAATCGATCAAAGCCGCCTCGCTGATGCATCGTGTTGCATTGAAATGTCCAAAGTTAGAAATCACACAGTCCAGTTATAGCTCCCTGGTTGTTTTCTGTTCGGCAATTTTTTCTGCTGAATCAGCCGAAGCATCATACCCTCAATGGGCTGAGGCTTTGGGGTACATTTAAAACGGCATTTTAACTGAGTGGATGCAGCTCGTGTCCGTATAATACAAGTGACAATCACTGCACCTGAGTGGTAATTTAGTCCGACAATTGCACAGCGTTGTTACACTGTACTGTACACTGAATGTACCCCTTAACATTCTTGGGTTGACAATGCAGAGCAAAAGTGGAGTTTTTTTGCAGGATGACTCTGCATTTTTATGCCAGAGCCCTCTGCTTTGTGACCCTCGGTATGTGGTCATACTGAAATGGACGTGAAGGCTGGAAGTTTATGATGCAGCGCTAATGTTGGTTTCAACACGGCTTTTAAGTGCTCTCCCTCTCGAGGGCCTCTTTACGACGGCTCTGAAAAATATATAGGATTTCATTAAAAAGTCCCATCTTTTGTCCCGATGTTCGAGTTCAATGTTTCATGAGGTCATTTTGAAAGCAATTTGAACATCATAGCACTTGAACAAAAGTACATTTTCAGCCATGTTTGCTTGATTAACAGGTTTCAGTCTTTAAGTCGTGGCTGCTTCTTGTTTAGACATCCACCACTTTGACCACATTGTGATTTGGGTCTTTAACTGGCAGTTAGTACAGTAAAGTCAAATCCATTTGCAGTCTATGATATTTTTGCATGTATTGTTCAGGCTTGTACCCAGTAATGCACCTCCTGCTTTTTTTTATGTCACAGTGTTGCAGGCTCAAGGTTGTTGAAAGTTTCCTGGCTGCTTACAGGTGACTTACGCTGCTGGTTCCATTTAAAATAAATACCCAGACTGTTCTGTAGCACATTGATGGATATGGGCCAGATGTTTATCGCCAGCATTTCACCTTTAAAACAGTACTCAGTGGAGCAGCTAAAACACTGCGTCACAGTTACGCAGCACAACAGTCAGTCGGGTTTAACTGCAATCCACCTCTAAAACTAGACAGGAATGGACACCGTCACCTTGTTCAGGGTGACGCAACGTAAAGTCGTGCTTCCATAAATAAACACCATTTCCTCTGTGGCTCTTTGAGTCATTTCTACTTGTCTGATCACGAGCAGATGCTCAGCGGGGTCGTTGATTGGTGTCATGGTAGCAAGCAGCGAGTGCAGACCATGATGGGAATTAGGGAGCGCCACTGATAGCAAACACTGTGCCGGCTACAGCGAGGCCCCAAAAGAGATAAGTGGCTGTCATCACAAGCTGACACCTGACCAGCCCCTCTCAGGATAAGCCAAACTAAGAACATCCAGAGTCTGTACTTCAATCTCAACACACTTCCCTCGCACTGTTTCTCTTCATTTTTTTACCATCCTGTTTCCTCATTCTCTTCCTTGCCTCTGCTTCAATCCTTATTCCAACTCATCTTCCTGCTCCTTCCTTCTGCTCCCGTCCTCTTTCACAAAGATGTTCATCCCAACTCTCCCTGCTTTGACACTTGTATTTTGGTTCCCTTGCTGCATACCCAAGAAATGAATTATATATTATTTGTCTTTTGAATCCTGGTTCGTTTCATGTCCACATTGACTGAAAAAAATTGCCTGTCGAGAAACAGGAAGGATGTACCACAGTGGACACTCCACCGAGACCAGCAGACCCAACCGAGCAAGGTCACTACGGAGACGAGACGAGAGATGCTGTACAGTGCATTAACAGAAGCCACTTTCATTTCTTTGTCAAACCCGCTGACCTGCTCCAAAGGCAGATGCAGGCACAATGATGGCAGTAAATTATAGTGGGATGTTTTTAATTTGCAAGTCTGTTCTCCTTTGGAAAACAGCTCTATTTGTTTAGAGTTTGTGGATATTTTCTGTCGGTACTGAGCAAACGATTCTGGGTGTCATTTGGGCAATTTTGGAGGTGAGGAGAAGGAGGGTTGGACTTTTAAACACTGTAGTTTTTCTAAACTGTTGGCCCTGAAAGGCGACAATCTGAGAGCTCACCGAGGTTGTATTTTCTGGTTTATTGTGTTTATAACTGTTTTTCCTTTTAGTCCCTTAAAGGTCATGTTTTCCAAAGCTGAATATCAGTTTGTGTTGAGTTTAGTGACTTACATTTTCAGAATTGTAATAAAAAGAAGATATGTGTGGATGATTTTAATCAGAAATCTCAATGCTATTTAATTAGAAATTATAATTACAGTCACAATTCCATCGTGCATTCAGTTATTATAATGACAACAACAAACTTTCTAAATTGTTTTTGAACTAAAAAAAGCCACCGACGGTTGTCAACAAAAAACTTTGTCATTCTCGCTCACGGGTTAATGAGAAAGGGATTTCAAAATCTAAAATGGCGGCTAGAATTTATGGTGGAAGTTAGGTTAAGGGCCCTGGAGGCAAATTAGAAAATTATACAAAGCATGTCCAAGTGATTGGGCTGCATACATAATAATAATCCGAGCCCAGAGTCATTTATGGGTGTTCTTCTGCCGCCCTCACATTTTAATCCACACTGGACCCGTCTCTGATTGCAGTGTTGGTGTTACATTTCTCAGTTAATTTTCAGGCAGAAGGTAGAGGAAGGATGTCACTTTCAACATCTGTTATGTGCTGTAACACATGTGTGTTTCTGTTAATTGTAATGAAACAAAGGTAATTCACAATGGCCCTGCTATAAAGCTGGCATCCACCCTCACTCAATCACATATTACTGTAAATTGGTCCATCCATTCTTCAGAGAATAAATGAATTAGTTATTCATTTAGATCAGCCTCACTTTTTCCAGGAAGCAAAGCAAAGCCTACTGAAATTTCAGGAACAGTGTTTATTATCTGCAAAGTGACATATCATGCACTGTGTAGGTGTTCACAGTCAGCGAGTATCAGGTTGCCAGACGTGACTGTGGCACTTTTGTGATAAGAATATAAATGTGTGGACATGAAGAGTTGAACTTGTGTAGCTGTTTGCTGTTTGTGCTTTCCTTCTGCAGAAATGTCAAAGGAGGGAGCAGGTGTTCATCTTCATCATATGCTAGAAGTTGTAGGATTTCTCAAACTTTCTTTTACACCTTTTCATTTTAACACTTTGCATGTATGTAGTTATACATGTTTCCTATTTTTGCCAAGAAGCCAAAATCTTAAAGGAAAAGATCAAACATTTTGGGAAATGTGCTTATTTACTTTTTCACCAAGGATTAGATAAGAAGATTGGTACCACTCCCATGATTACAAGACAATAACTAATACACAGGCACATGATTATAACTTACATTTAGCTTTAATCATGAAATATAAGTTATTTTCTCACTGAATCAACAGTAGATTTTATGGCATTATGATGAGCTTACAGCAGCAAATGAACAGCAGAAACAACAGAAGCAACAGAAAGCAGTTGTCTTCCATGCTGCGACAGTTCGCTGCCAAATACAATAAATGTGGTGATGTTGGCAAAAATCTGAATGTCCATGAGTAGTTGGCCAATGCCCACAGCGCTGACGAGGTGTTTTAGCAGCCAAAAACCTTACTGTGCACAGAAGTGGGCCCACAACAACTTATGACAATACAAAATACTTCCAGACACGCTTTTTAACTAAAGCAAACACAAAAGGAGAGCAAAGGGAAACACTTCTCTGTAGCTTTATTTGTTTATCTGCTAGGAGCAGATAAAGCACATCTGTTCAACAATACTACTGAAAACAAAATACTTATTTTTACACCAATATTTTTTTTTATAAAATGCAACTTGAAGACCAGGTGTTTCAGAAACACGAGAGAATCAGAGTCAAGTGTCCTTTTGAGCGACATGCTTCAGTTTACTGTCTCCACCTGCCACGATGTTAAGCTGTTTTCCCCCCTGAAGCCCTGCTCATTGCATCCTATTCACAGGATTACCAGAGATGCAGGTGTTGCCATGGCAACTGCAGTAGAGGCAGTGGCAACTGGGCTATGGTGGGGCCTGGTGGCTGTAATATGTGTGTACGAGTGCGCGTGTGGGTGTTTGAGAGTATTTGTGAAGAGAAAGAAATTGAAAGAGAGACAAGACCAAAAAAAAAACACTTGAGACTTCATGTCCATTTTTACAAGTGAAAGTAGGTTAACAGCCTATAGCTTGTATGTTTGCGCGCACGCAGCAGCACGGCCTGCAAGAAAAACAAGTCAAATGAAAAGAAGCCGTCTGCAGCTGTATGTAAGCGCTCGCAGCTCGAAGCTCGAAGCTTTGAGGTTTGCGGACATGGCACTGTTGCATTCAGTTGAAAAACACTGTGCATAAAGCTTTCTTCTCCACCCATTGTTGCTCTCAGCCACGTGACCGGTGGTGACATTACTACTTGCCAGGATTATGCTGAAGAACGTGTGGTGTTAATCACCTTAGCATACAGAGAGTGTGTCTGGAAAAAGAGGTGCATTTGCTGAGACAATCCCCTTCCCGAAAACGCTGCCGAAGCACACAAGGAATTAGCAGAGGGTGACATCATCATTATGGATAGCAGCTTTATATTGTAACGGTTGTGCCACAGCTGGTAAATACCACCCCAGTTGTTATAGAGCTGGAGGCATTATTTTCTGTCCTCTCATTACTTCTCTGTTGTTTGTTTTTCTTTTCTTTCATCTGCCTTTATTCCTTCAAACAACACGCAGGGGTGACAAATGAAGGTGGAGAAGCTTAACAAATGTGAGCACTTCTGTACAGGACAGGAGTCAGTGATGGCTCATCAGGGATAAAAATGACACGAATCACACGCTAAGGCCTTCAAAGTCACTGCATCTCAACCCAAGTGAGCACCTATGGGAGATTTCGAAATGACACTGGAGAATCCAATCAACAACTAAAATACTTTATGTTGGCTGTTTCTTCTGTTTATCTGTATATCCACATACAGATAAAAGTTGCTTTTACAATGATCCATATTGCTGACAAATGACATCCAGATTTTTGGAGCATAATGTCTGCGATGCTTTCAACAGCAAAGGCAGACTGGACTCTTACAGTCTTGCAAGAACCTTGATGTGGATGTATTAACCACTAATGTTACCCCAGAAGAAGAAACTTAGCCAAACCTTAACCATACATGTAATTTGGCCATTATTGGCATATGAGTGATTTTGGAAGGCACCTAAATATCACCTTGCAAGTCATTTAAGGAGAGCATGAAGACCTTTTAGAAAATGTGCCAGACAGTGTGGCCTGCAGCAGCTTTAGATAAAGGATGGATGGAAACAACGGGAATCCAGTGATTCTGAAACTTTTCTTTTTAACCTCCATAGGTAAAAGGCTTTGCTGAGCCTCAGTCAGTATGGTTCTATTTTCAGCATAAATGTCTATACGCCGTTGCATCTTATTCTTCAGCGTCTTCTTTTTTTTTTTTTTTTTTTTTAGGATGAGGGAGGGTTCGTCATTTAATGTCATCATGTATCAAAATGACTAAGATCATCCTGTGCGCCATCTGTTTAAAATAACTCACAAAGAATCCCAGAATAGACGCAGCTGCCAAAAATGAGCATGTTAGCACAATAGATGCCACTTGTATGACATTTCCCAAAGCAGACCAAAACCAAACTTTAAAACTCCAACAAATGATTGTTTTTTTTCTGTCTTTTGTATTTGTTTCCTCAGGCTACACTCTCAAACAAACGCAGTGCATATAGGGAAATGTATTTGGAAACAGTAGGGAAGCGCATACGAGTGAGTCACATTGTCTGCCCCAGTAAGATGAATGAGGTGGATTCTTCTTGACATGAGATGATATCTGCTCCCCACCAGTGGATTTACAACAGGGACGCTCTCAAAGAGGCAGAAAGATTAGATGGCCCACCAGCAGATAGAGAGCAGTGATAAGAAAAAAAAAATAAGGGTCTAGTTTTTAACTGCTGTGATGCATTATTAAGGTTTTTGCTGAATATAAGGTTGGATAGGAACTGACAGTGATCACACAGCATGTACAGATACATTCGGAGAGTTGACTGAATTTCACAGAACTGAGTGACGAGGGAATAGTCCCCCGCTAGCTTTGTGTCTGTACATGTTAATTTCGCAACTACTGGCCAAATTGCCATGATGTTTTATGTGGATTTCCCTGAGGAGAGTCCCTTCAGTAAATATTTGGACACTACACAAGCTTTCTCTACTGCAAGAGGTCAAAGAACCACTGATTTCTTTATCGGCTCGTCACCTTGCGCTGCAGCCGTCCGCCCACTTTTGCATCACCCGTTCAGCAACAGCACAGATACAACAAAGCGATGGGTAATGTATTATTCAAGGTCACAAAAAAAAGGAGACATGTAGGAGAACTGTGTGTTGCTGCCACGAAAATAAAGGCCTTAGCCTCATTTTAATGCAATGGAAGATTTGTTTGTACTGAATGCAACACCACTTGACTTGAATAAATAATTTCATATTATGCCTTTGAAAACTGACCCTGGATTATTTTCAGTGTTATTTGTGGATCTTTTGATGCTTTGAAGTATCTTATTAACAAAACTATGTGATCAATTATGTTATTTTTATTATTATAAGTCATTATAGTAATTTCTTCATCTCTGTCCCCAAAATAGTAGTGAAAGCATTATATCAGCAGCTTGCAAGCTAAAATACAACAGGTTAATCTCTAGTTAGCTGGAAGACAATAGGTTAAACTATCTAAATAATGTTTGAACTCGTTCATTCTCACGTCTTTGTAGACATCTAAAAGTTTACGTTGAGATCTATGTGCACATGACTTTATATTCTGAGGTGAAAATTGCAATAACATTTCCACACGTGATGACAGTTATGATTAGGTAGTCATGTGGATGTTTTAGTGACTTTTAAGGGATTGGTATGCAGTAAAATCTGTTTCTAATTGATAATATGCAATCAAATCAAAATGTCTTATCAAATTCCTTTGTGGATACAAATGTGTCATTTTTGACATTATCTTTAATTTAACGCAGGTAGCAATGAGACGGTCTTGAGATAATCTAAAATCTGGGTTTCTGCAGCACAAAGATACCCCATTTTGTATTAAGGTACCCTTGGGTCTTGTTTAAATTACATTCGTGTAAATGGCTATCAGAAAATAGCTTCACCCTTAATAGCTCTGCCGAACACTTCTGAGAGAGCAGAGGTAGGGATATGAAGGCAGTATTAAAGTAATCATTAGGGTAAAAAAAAAAAAAAAAAAAGCGAATGATGAATGAAGAGAAATCATTTTATGGCAGGCGGTCTGTGTATCCTTCTCTCTGGTACTAATAACGGCCCAAACTATCAAACTGCATTTGTGTCTGGTCAGCTCGATTGTAGGGGGGAAAAAAAACCAGCAGGACCTAAGATTGTTTAAACACGCAATGCCCAAGGAATGTGTTTTCTGTTGGCATTCTGGGTAGGTTTGAGCAATAAATCAGAGTGAAGAGGCCAGTGCGCAAAGCCAGCGGGGTTAACTGGCTGGCTTGCTACATAAAAGGCGGGAGTCTGAAGGCCAGAGCTGCTTAGTGAGGAGACCCATTTGGCATCTATTTATCAGGTATCCACTGAGCAGCTTTTTAGTGATTCGAGTGGGTGTAAAATGGACCAAAAGGAAAATTCCACCCACCCTCACATCCGCCGTTGGATATCAGCCTGTGATGTTTTCGTGCATTCCAGGAGTCATTTCATGATGAAGAGTTGCAATGTGCTTTCATGTCGAAGTACGTCTCCCTCGGTGCGCCTCATCTGCATCACCCTCAGTGACTGGCAGCATGTCTAATACATGGAGGTGAAGGGAGCGACTCCAGTACGAATGGTGATAAGGATGATTACAGCAGCGGCGAGAGTTTTCTGTCAGGGAAGAGTGAAAGTGGCATCCCTCAGGGACTCGGTGGCTTGTGCTCCTTTCTGAAGTCCTCTCTGAAAATCTCCAATTTGAACTTGTAAAATCTCTGGTCCCTCAGAACTGTTGGTGTGAGGGGGTTTAGCAGCGAGTATCACACAACAAGGTTTCATAATGCTGTTATCCTGCTGTAGAAAAGGGCTCCTGACATGGCGATGAACAGATTAACAGTGTCACTTGATCTTCAAAGAATCCCAAGACAGGCCTCTGTGATGCCATTAAAGAAAATGAATGTTGAGTAAATCACTCAGAAAACAGTGAGGAAAGCAATCCCATTTGACATTACTTTTTCCAAAAAGCCCCACCAGGTCGCTCAGTGTTATTAAGGCAGTCTGTGATTGGTAAAACATCGGGATGCCTTTCTAAGTGGCAGTTCGAAATGAAGTGAAGACACCAAGTTGCATTCAAGACTATTTTTGCATTCACAAGCTCAGCATGCTGTGTGGCAGATGACAAAGGAGTACGTGGATTCAAACCATATATTGGACTGTTTCAGATAACATCAGGTACATATCAAGGACACCCAGAACAAAAAAACAAAAGACCTTCTTTCTGAGATATCACTCATCTCCAAAGTCCTTCTGACTCAGAGGCCTCCCATTATTCACTCATAGGATGAAATATTGTAACATACACAACATCTGGCAGCCATATTAGTCCCGATATCCACGAGTCTGTGATATACCTGTAAGGCAGTCAAAGAGAAAAACATACAACAGCTTGTTCAGAATAACCCCAAATGTCAAACAAGTTTACCACAGAAGCTAACTTTGCCTGCACCAGCAAATCAGTGATTAATGATGCATTGATTTCAGACTGAAATGTCACTTTTATAAATGCTGATGAGAGCGAGCCTTGTGACTGTATTACCCATCTGCTTAAAGCATAAACAGATGAGTTAAGCTCTTTTTGCCCATGAAATATTTGGAGAAGCTGAGGAAAGAAATACCACTTGTAGCTTTTTAGATCCACTACAATTTGCTGAAAAGGGTTTAAGATGGAAGCTCCTTCTAGATTTAAGCAAAAAAACTCACTCCTTGCAAAACAGCAGCCCGAACAGTGTGACTGTGGTGAAGCTGTGGTTGGCGTGTGCTCAGGATTTACTAGATTTCTTGCAGCGACAGCATGCTTTACACCTGACCAGCTCTGTCGTGATGATCTGAAATGGGTTGGACTGGCAAGTTAGTGAAATAATGTTCCTTTTCAACCAATCAAATTGTGAGACTAAACTGATCAGTTTAATGCAAAAGACCAAAACACAAGACAAATGGATGCATCATCTGCTTGTAGACATATTTTAGCAAACAAACTAATTCACAACTTTGCTCTTACTTGTCTATTGTCACACAGATTTTGTGCTTTGTAATGAAGGCATTGCATAAAACTCTGACCTTCTGCAGTGTCTACACGGTCACCGCAGGGGTGTGACCTTTCTGCGACTATACATACTCTGCAAAAAAACACAACTTAATAGACATTTGACATGATGTTTTTAGACTCTTTTAGAAAATGTCACTGGCCTACTGCTGATAAATTTGTCACAATTTTGGTGTAAAATGCCTCTCAGATGCTTAATGCACTCAACACATGACATAGTCATTTTTTAGCTCTCAATCTCATTTCTCTCTCTAAGCAGCTCTACATCCCAGCTGGCTGTTTGTGCAAAACAGACAGATAATAGAGAGAGCCGGTTAATAGAAAATAATATTGTAATCAGGAATCCATCATGTCTGTCCATAATAATAATTTCTGTTGCGTGATTGTTAGGTGTAGAGAAAGTAAAAACTCCAACAAAACCTTATTCAGCACATTCCCTAAAGACGTCACTGCTCTATCTTCACACTGAAAGCACTTATCCAAACACAAACCGACATCTCCACCATAAGCTGTAGATGGTTTTAGAAAAGAAAGACTGTGTTGCAGTGTTGAACAAATCTACAGTCTGTAGCCTCTTCCCATCAGCGCAGAGATAAAACAGCGTGTCAGGTCCTAACTCAGCCTAAGTGCATTTTCGTGTTCATTGTGCTCTCCTGGCGCCCGTGTGATTTGTCCAGATAACAAGCTTATGAAACGATCAAGCATAACATATGGTATAAACAGCAGTCCTCAGAAGACTCGCTAATTGGAAGGTGTAGGTGGATTGTTGTAAAATATAAAAGATATATTTGTTAATTATCATCTACTGGGGCTGCATCATTTGCAAAGGAAGTAGTCACTTCCTGTTGCCTCATGTGAAAGGGGACGGCGGATATTTCTAACAATTTGCATGTTGATGAAGGTGGTTAAGAGTGAAAAAAGTGAATTTCCCTGAATTTTTGTGATTTCTTCCTCTTGCTTTACAATGCAGGTGGATGTGGTGCAGAGGTCAAGTTATTTTTAATGAATATCACAATGAATATTACATTTTTTTTAGATTGTTTTCTTAAATTTCGATTTTTATCACTTCATATTCTCATATTTCACGGACCATCCAATAATACCATTATTTTAATAGTAGATTTGATTGTACATTATGTTTTTCAGTTATATTATATCACTTGTTTTACACAAGCATTTTCATGATGCTTGAGAGAAACCCCTGCAGAGGACTATTCAGCTGTTCACAATCGGTATTGGAAAGCTCTTTTAAAGATGAATTGCTGGAAATGGCGGATAAAACCCTGTGTTTATGTTGTTGTGTGCTCAGGTGTCCTCAAAGGAATCTGGCTGTCTCAAAAATAAGAACGTTTTCCCCTCCCTGAAGATAAAGAAAGACTCAGAGTAACTCCACCAGAGAGACTGGGATGATACTTCAGAAAGTAGCACTTTCAGAAACACACAGCAACATCGGTACAAACAGGTTAAATAAAATCAGTTCAGCCACCGTGTCTAAACCTGTTTATTTGGAGGTACAACTGAGTGCTGCTAATAATCATCCCTTGCACAGGAAAATGGTGCACATAAAACAGCAGGTCAAATTTGAAGTGGGAAGTCAGAAAATGGGTCCATAAACAGGAACAGTTTTATAGTTAACCTTCAAACAAAATGGGCTAATCGGGGGTTTGTTTAAGACTTGTCACATGTGGTGACTCTGACTTTGTTGTAACAGTGTCTCAGGATATATTTTGATCTATATATTTTTTTCTACTATTTTGCGTGCTAAAGGGCTTATAGGCTGAGTCAGTAGCATCTCAGTGGGAATGGGGTGTAATTGTGCTGCCTTGACCACACATTCATAATTCATCTCCAGGTCATTTGGCTTGACATGGGTAAAAATAATCTCAGCCTGTTGTAATGTTGACTCAGTCTACAATAAGTCAGAATAGCTCGGGTGTTTTGCCCCCACCCTCCCCATCCATCCCTCCATTTCAGAATCTCATCGAAATGCATGAAGTGTCGTAGTCGCTTTTGCACTCGCCACATATTAGCGCTAACGCTTCATTTTGACTTTATGAGGATTTATGACCCCTTAAATGGATTAGCTTTATTGTCGGAAGAGCCACAAGTCAGAGCGACCACGGTTTATGCATTCTGTATCCGTCCTCATAATGTTTCTCTTCCAGCTATCGAAAGCCATTCAGAAGCCACTTTTTTTTTTTTTTTTAAATGCCGATCAAAGAAGAAACTTTGGCCCGGACACCAAGGTCTTTTGGGGACAAGACCAAAGAAAACCATACAACAAAGAAGTCAGCCTCCTAAATAACACACCAAACTGCTTAAGTCTATCAAAGTGTGTTTTGATGGTTTTAAGTTTCTTATGATCCTGTCTCTTTGAAATGTAAACCCTGTCAAAAGTGGGTGTATATGGCAGGGCATGTTCATGTCTGGAGGGAGTAACTGTTTTAAGAGCACACAAATTCATTTTCCTTTTGTTTCATATGCATACATGCATAATTGGTGTAAGGGGTTGCCATAGAAACCACTATAACTCAGATTAATTCCTGACAGCGGTCGCAGTTAAAATAAATGGCTTGGGGAATTGGGGCGCATTCCACATAAGCAGAAAACTGGGGTAAATTTAGCTCTCGGAGGAGGGGGAGCTGCTGGAAACTGAGGCTAAAATGGAGGAAAGCAATGAGTTCCCTCTCTTGACAAAATGGAAAAAAGTGTTACTTCATAATTTGTGCACTGGTCTGCCAACAGGCTGAGCGATACAGTCAGATTATTCTTCATGAAGACGAAAGTTCACCTCCACTGCAGGATGTGTCGTTATCGGTGAAGTAGATAGTGGACCTCTGTTCTCCCTGATAGACGGAGCGAGGGAAACTGTGGTTTGAGCAGAGGTGTTCCAGCTGAGTGCACCTCCTCTGTAAAACAAAACATAAAATGCACACGTTACCGAGGTGATGATAGTTTGTCGATATAGATCGATCTCGCACCCTGACTAAGTAGATTCAGTTACCTCAACTAAACCAGAAACTCATCCAGAGAGGAGATCACAACATGCTCACATTTGAGCAGTGACCTTTTTAGTTTTTTTTGTTTTGTTTTGTTTTCTTTTCTTTTAATGACAAACACATATTATTTTAGCAATTCTTGTCCTCTGGGTATTGCTAGATGAAAATTCATGTGGATTCCAAAATGGCAGGGGTTCGTTGTCCAGGAAGCATAAATGTGCTCAGTTAATTTACATTTTTTTGTGTTTAAGAAGTCCATCAAAGTCACCAAAATGATTAAATACTCCAAGATTTTATCTTTTCTCCAACAAGCAGTGTCTTATCTTTGGGGTATTCTTTGTTAGGAACAAAAATCTCTAAGCTTGAGATCTTTCCTAACCTTAGTGTGTCATTTTGGGTCAGAGTGGAAGGGATTGACCCATTTTCACTGCACACTCACGTTTCTGCGTTCACTTGTGGACCTGAATACCTCCTGTCAGTTTTTTCCCTGATTCAACCACTCCTCTGTCATTTTGACAGTAGTTTTGGGCCAGCCTGTCTGCCGAAGCCGTTAACTCGCCTCAAAGAATCCATGAGTGTAACTTTCAGTGTAAAATGTTGTTGTCTTGTGGTTCAAAATGCTTTGCAGAGTTCCCCCTGCCCGAAAACAATAAAATGCCGGAAGAAACACTTTTACTTTTTGCTCGTTCAATAAAGTCGGGAGCTCAAAAGCCAGCTCGCAATCGTGACCTACTGCGATCCGAACCGCTGTGTACAAATGTACTCTGCTGTTGGGAAATTGCTGTTTCTGGACCGTTGTCAAGCAGAACAAAGGCTGAGAGAGCAGAAGGACACAAGATGTGGTTGAAATGCTCGCTGGCTAAATTGAGCTCCAGGTTGTGCTTATGTAGACCCCCCGCTCTCTTAAATTTTGGCTGCTTTTACTATGTACATCTGGACCCATGGGAGCCTCCCTTTGTTTCTGCGGCCAGAGCAGCACAATGGACGCTCAGGGTAAAGCACACTAGCAAAGGTGTCTGTTTACCATGACAAAGCTGAGGGCCTCGCTGTGGTCGCTGCCGCCACAGGCAGAGCGGCTCGCCAACGTATAAATCCTTCAACGAGACACACGAGGTCGCATACACAGTGTGGAGTGTGTACAAACACATGCACATAAACATACACACAAATTTAAACGTTAAAAAAAAACCAAACAGAAACACACGCCCCGTCCTGCAACACACCACCCACAGCTGACCACAGATATGCAGCACACAGGATGAGAAACTGGGAGTGTTTGGTCAGTTCCAAACACAGTTTCTTTGTTTCTGTCTGCTTTTTTTTCACGTTCACATTTTTAGAAAGTCTTTTGCAAATGGTGCAAAATAGAAATGATCAAAGTATTTACTTGTCTCTTGTTCTTCTGTGGACCATGACACCGTCATTTGACTTCTTAATTCTTTACTCTCCATGTGCAAGGTCTTTTTTGTTTGTTTGTTACATGGACATCAATATGCCAGTTTGTATTTTTGTCCTGGATTAAAACATCAGGCCAGAGGACTTTCATCAAGAGCACATAATGTTTTATTTTCCTCCTCCGGTGCCTTTTTTTTTAGGCTCCCTGTTCTGTGAACAAACACATTTTTATTCTTGTTGCATTCGTGTGGTCTGTGCCGATACAAAGATAAAACAAAAATCAAACTCAAAGCAGTCCAAATAGATTGGATCATTTCATGCAACACACGCCGCACACATCCAGACAAAATTTAGATGGATTTTTGAAAAACCTTTTTTTTTTAATAGGTAAGGCAAAAGTGCAATGCTGGGTCCTTTTTACCACAGCAGGGCAAATGATCCTTGGATTGAACTGGAGCAAATGATTTCTAGTTGTTATCCAATTAAACAGAACCTTGGGACTTCAGATAAGCTTTTTCAGATTTTAGAAAAGCATATTCTGGGATCAAATTCAGTGACCTTGAGAAGGGAATACTTTTATACAATGTGAATTTGTTCTCTCAATTACACGCAGACTTTCGCTTCTCGAATCAACAACAGCATTTAACTATAAATAGCGGGAGACTGTCTGTAGATTACCTTGACAAAACTTCATCTGATTGACTTAATACTTGATTGGCGGATTGCCGAGGACGGGTGGAGTGTAAAGTTTCCTGGACGAGTGGTTCTTGAGAGGGCGGAAATACCAGAGGCACATTTTTAACAAGCTCCGCACTAGTTTTTGTCAAGGCGAGGGAGAGCTGGTGATTCTGGTGAAATTTTTGTAACATTTACCAAGGCCACACTTCTCCTACGTGATTGTCTAAGCGTGATCATAAAAAAGTTGGAGTTAGTTGCGATGCTATTGTTGGAAGATAAATGAAATGTGCTTTTAACATTTTTTTGCTTTGAACTGTGTCGTGCTCTGAGCTCTGAACAGCAAAGCGAAAGAGTTGTCCGTGACTTTGATGCTCACGGTACTCAGATATTTAGTCTGTCTCGCTGATGGATTTGTTATTATGAATTTAGAAGTACAATTCTTGGGCTCTTCTAATACCACTTAGTCTTTAAAAGATTATTTACAAGACATGTTAACCTCTGCAATACATGATAATATACATTTCACAAATATCTGACATGACTTCACAAGACAGGAATGATAGTGTTTATTTCTTGGAGATTTTTAAGCCAGCCTGAGTTGAAGCTGAGCTGTTTACGCCTTTAGGATGCAACAGATCTGAAAAACAACATTAACAAACCAGGAAGTAGGAACAGTTTTAGGCCACGGAAGCGCTCCAGCTCACTGGTATTAAAAAAATAATGGAATTTTACATCATTGTGCATCATTCTTGTACTTACATCTCCACCCCAGTACAACATGTCAGAATATACATTTTCCTTTCACTACCATTGGAAACATTTAATATTCTCCTGCTTCGCAATGTCACTGACAACGCGAGAGAATATGGTAATTAAAAATAGTCGAGTGAATGTTAAAAAGTCCAGCTATCCCCCGAAGGCGCGCCGCATACTAACTGTAACATTTATCGGAATCTCCCCATGAGGATGAGCGGCCAGATAGCGTGTTGCTTGCTGCTTTGTTGATAACACTGGTCAGGGGAGTCAGCCAGGGCTGGCACACTAGGCTGCAAACAGCAGATTGAGGCGATGAGGCAGGCGGCAGCAGAACAGTTGGCTTCAGGGGCAAAGATGGCACTCCTATTTAAAATGTTACTTCAGGGCTTCGCTCGCTGCATCCTAACATGCTGGTTGTGTCTGTGCTTGCAGGTGTGAATATATTATTTAACACAGATACACCGAAATTGGTGTCCAAGGTCACGGATGTACCTCCACTGTAATATTATCATCAATTGTAATGCGTGATGTACTAGTATTTGCTGATTAGAGACTGTCCGCCCAACACGACACTGAATCAGCCTGCAGAACAACATATGTTTAACTTTGAGTGACGGGCAGTGCAGCAGCCTTGCAATTATGACGGCAGCAAAGTCAAGTGACGTTATTATGCAGTGACAACAGCAATGAAATGCTAGAATTAAATATGCGAGACTACGGTTCGTTTCCACTTTCCGATCGATAGTCTTGTTCCATAACCGCAACCATTATGACCACGACAATGAGGTGAAGCTCGCTGGACCTTAGTGAAGCAGCAACTAAAATTTTTACAACAGCAGTGTCACATCATTAAACTGCTTTAATTTTCAAGGGTGATATTGATTAGAAGAGATGCACAAATGATGTTGATCATGGAGCCAGATCAGAAAACTTGAATGCCATTATACATACACTTACCAAGTGTAGACCACTATAACCAATTGCATTGTGTGGAAGTAAAACCAAGCCATCACTTAATACTTAAATGTTTTAGATGCTGCATTTTTAGTGTGTTATTTCCAACTGTGTGTCTATAAAATGCTTTTAGAAACTGCTTGTTTGCTTTGTGGTTTCTGTTGGAAACATATTCTTTCCTTGACAGCACCGTTGATAACCCGCAACCGTTTTTCAGTGTCGATGCGTGTCATTCAACAGACCAAAATGACCAAAAAAAAAAAAGCCCCACAGACTTTCAGAATGAAATTTTATCATTCACAAAAAGGCCCGGACAGTCAGAGATATTGATCAAGCCTTCCCTCCTTAGTACGACTGGTGCTATGTCTGTTTCCATTTGACAAAAGCAGATAATAATGATACTCAGCAGCAAAACATGGTTGAAAATACCTTTATGATGACCCAACCCTATATATAAGTCAGAACCACCATATGTACTTTCTCGCTTGGGAACTACAGGCAGCCTAGTTCTGGCTGCTTGTCCTCATTTTTCAAGGGCAAGATTTTTTTCTTTCTTCCTTTTTTTTTCTCACTCGAGCACTTGTGGGCTGCAGTCACCAATTCTCTTCCTCCTCTCTCTCTGTCTGTTCCTATCTTACCCTTTCCTCTGTTCTCCTCTTTGGCACTGGTTCTGTCTTCCCTCCCTGCTGCCTTATGTACATACATTATTTAACAATGTGAGGAGTGAAAATGCTATAATAGAGTGTCTCAGCATCCAGCTGGACCACAGAGACATGTTATTTTTACCAATCTCCTTCGCCCCATTCAGAAGGTTAAATAATGTATGTGTTAGCGGCGCATCCACGCTGTTGGATGCAGGGGGATGCAGATGGGAGTCATCAGTATGCCAAGTGTGTCATTAGGATGACACCATCCGCTGACAGATTGCGGATTTCGGACGAATTTCACCATGGGATGCTTGCAGTGAAAATGAGATAGGGTGGGATTGTGAGGTGGTGCAGGAATCTGATTTCATTTGCTGTCTACAAACCTCCTCCCTGTTTGTTCCATCTCCGGCTCACCCTGTTGAGCTCGCCTTCCTCATTCTGTGTTTCTTTTTTTTTTTATTGAATCCTCGGAAATAAGAATTCAGGTGTTGCCTCTCACTTTCTTTTAAACAATCAGATTTGTTCTTCAGCTCCAGTATAGAGGAATGTCATGCTTCTCTGCTTCACCTCACTTTACACCAATAATATTTGATATCCCTATCACCACCCACAGTTATCCGGACTCACAACCACTTTATCTCTGTGCCTTTCAGCAAATTAGAGAAAATTTCCCTTGATTCCTTGCTCCAAACCAGCTACATGGCGCTGCATTTATGTGACTGTAGCTCCCATAGAGAATCACACTCGTTCAGCCGACAGGCGGCGATTTAAGTTTCTGTCAGTAAGAATACTCTCAAGGTAATGGCGTGGTGGATTCATTGATATTCATGTTTTCATTTGAGTCATTGTGTTCGCACTAACATTCAGTCCAAAGGGCAGCTGTAAGGGTCTCATATGTGACATGACAGTGCAACATGTCCAACATAAGTGCCCCCGTCAGGGTCACATTCACCTCTTTGTCTGGTGACAGCTGACTCTGTCGACATATTTAGCATGAAGAGGACCTGCTGCTTTTGTTGTTGTTGCTGTGCTGCTCCTCATATGACTCCTCGATGCAGAGACTCTTGATGTTACTCATCTTGGGACTGTTGAGCCAGCAGCGCAGGTCATCCCGCCATCACAGTGTTTTCTTGAATATTCAAAACTGTTGGTCTTCTGCTTGAGATTAAACATCTCCATCTCTCTAAATAGTTTATTTGGGACTGAAATCAGTCCATCTGTTATATGCATGCATCAAGCATACCAAGTAGGTATTCACATTTAGTTAATTACTGTTATTATTCATCCATTGTCTCTAATTATTACCCTCAGCAACAGGTGTAGAGCATTCACTGCCACTGCTGCGGCCTTTGACTGCAGAATGCAGCCATTAATACTAAACACAGTAATTAACTCAGGTGAGGGAATAACGCATCACATCACTCATTTTAGTATTACCCAGTTTAGTGCTGTGATGCATCTTCATCCAGAGGTGCCTCTATATTTTAAAAAGATGATGCAGGTAGTTACTTATCACACCATTGTCTTTATTCATAAATTGTCCGGATGCACCTCACTGAGATCCTGAAACCCGACGTGCTGCTGGGAACTTTATATAATCAGTGTGTATGTTTAAAATGACAAATATCCCTTCATACTTTGACTCATTGAAAAGATTCATGGCTTCAGTAAAGCCACAGATTGGAAACTAACTGTCTTAATTGTGTTTTACTTTAAATTCATTTAAATTATATCGCAGCGATATTAATATGAATCTTACAGAGCCACTTAGTGCTTTGAAAATGATGGACATAAATTGCATCTCAGTGTCATAACTTTTAATCTATTAGAAGCACAAAGACATCATGTAGATATAATGTAATATATGATATTACTCTGATGGTGGCAACTTGTTCGTTTTAGATAAATGATGCTCAGAAATCCCATCTAAGGACACTCCTTATGAGATATTAGTCATACTGTATTCAGTTGTTTAGCACTTTTTTTTCTTTTTGAATTAAAAACATGTAAAACGTATGATACCGTTGTGTGCTGGGTGATGGCGTGTTACATGAAGAAAGTTATGTCTGTAAGAACTTTCCACCATGAATATAACACGTTATATAGAATATTATATGATAGAATATTAACTTAAACATGTATGACGTTATTTTTGTTAACACTTATCTCTAATTATATTTCAGGACTAAAGGAAAGTGCGAGCATCATCAGAATGAAAAGGGCAAAGGAGGAAAAAAAATGCAGCCACTAAATTCCCCTCTGCATTAAATACAATCAAGCCTCAGGAAACATTTTGAGCAAAGGCGAGAGCTATCAACTCTTTAATCGATGGTTCTCTGGCCTTTGTTGACGATGACAAGTGTCAGATCAGGTGTCCTTTTGAGGAAGATTTATTCCAGAAAGAATCGGGCAGAGGAATCCAATTAAAATGGAATCTGTCAGGAACCAAATCGCTTTAGATTGAATATGGGGATTCAGACTGCCTCCGTATCTCAGAAGTGCCAGATAACTTGCAGATCACACATTTTCCTCACCAGACACCCAGACAAACCATCTATTCTGTGTGTTCTCCCTTCCAACCTTTTTATAAACTGAGTCTAATGCCCGGCAGCCATCCTGCTGAAGTTCAAACACCAGCCTCTGCAGCCGGCTGTAGGAGTTCTGCATTCCCAGTGTTCGTAATCATGTTTAAAGCAGACAAATTTATTGGGTGACAGTTCGGGTGGAATGATTTCGGGTGGGGGTGGAAGGGTTGAGAACTAGGAAATATGTGCCTAATGCGCTTTAAGCTGTGCCATAAATTAGTTAGCATATATTTCATGGTGAACACATATTCGACTTCTCCCCTTCTGTGTCGTCAGCATGAGCAGAGTTTATTTTTAAGTCAGAGGCATTCTGGGAGAATCTCTTCGGATAATAGCGATGGGAATAAAGTGCTGCGGCCACACTGATTACACAAAAGTTAAGTACAGCTGCATGGCTAATGAGGTTGACATGGCGCTAATGCTCTTGATACAGTTCCATTCAGTTCACTTGTCAATGGCGTAACAAGCTTAAGTTCATCATACTACTGTATTCAGCAAGCTAATTCAAAGCCTTTGAGCCGCTTCAGTGAGCGATACACTCGTCAAAGGGGCGATTCGAAGTGCCGCGTATGGTCAGTATGGATAATGTACTGAAGCATTAGGATGGTGTGATGTGGCATGCGGCTCCGTGGAAAGAGGTACTTGATGACATGCTTCAGAGCAGCAGCGAGATCAGTGCTACTTCCTGTGCTACTTGATTTTAAAGGGTCTGAAATGGTCCTTTGTAGGGTTTTAATGCACAATTAAAGGAATGAATGGACAGAAGAGAATCTCAGTTTCACAGGGGCACAAGAAGTGTTTTGATGGTCAACATTTTCATGCCTTGTGAATATAAAAAATGCATAGTGTGCATTCAATATTTTTTCTTTTCATTTCAAGTTTGTTGACATTAGTTGTATCATAAGAAATATTGTGATTCCAGCAGTATGTGCATGTGTCCGTCTCCTCAGGTTTGACTTATTAGTGACATGGAGTGATTTCTGGTGCAGTTTTCACTCCATGTGCCTGCACAGAGCTTACAGTCATTTTCAAAAATCAATCCGTTGATGTAATGTGAGTGTTTTCTTTAATCACAGAGCGAGTAGCAAAGTCCAAAAGAATCCAGACACATCATTTAATTTTCCCACTGATGTTCTTAATACCTAATTTTGAGCTTGTTACTGAATCTGCATGCAGGAGCAGACTCTCTACTTGTCTCACACGGTGGTCTGAGGCTGTTGTCTTTGATTGAGATTACAAACGCGCTGTGGGAGCTCAGTCGAAGTAGAGAGCTGGATTAAGGTCTCCCTATTGCAGCTGAAGGATATCCGAGGTGCAGCTGTCTGCAAGTGATAGACAGTGTCTCGGTTGCAGGAGCAAGTCGTCTTTCGGGGGATCGGTATCATCAGTCTGACGAGTGATAGACAGCAAAGGGTTCAGCAAAGGTTACGGGAAAGTTGCGAAGCCGACTCTCAGATGTACCCCGGTGGTGTGTGTAAACGCTTTCGGTTGAACGTCCTTTTGTTTGTGGAGGAGCTGTCAGCTGAAGCCTCCATCACGGCGAGTGGGGCATGGTCAAATAGAAAGACTCGAGAGGAGAGAATTAACAAGCCACTCTCAATTATGCAAAAGAGTTTCGTTCTATCTCAAGCAGCCAGGGTGGAAGCCCCATCAATTATAAATCCAGAACCACATCCCAGTGGTTATGGTTTCAGTTTCTTAATATCTACTGTGGCTCCTTATTATATCATCCACTGGTATGTGAACGAGACTTTCTTTGGTTTGCATTCACGCCTGCGTGGGGATGATACTGAGAGTGCTTACAGAGAGAGGGAAGTGTCTCCGGTCCTGTGAGGGATGGGGTGAGGAATAAGCACAGAACTGGCCAGAGGCTGTAAAGCGATTGCAAAAGATTCAATTGGATTTAAGGTTAGCCTCTGTTCATGGATCCTGCCATATCCAATCCTCACTGCGGGCTCAGTTTGATTCAGTGGGCTATATAGGCTGAGGTGCTCGCGCCTTGGACAGCCGCCACATCCTCCCCTCCCTCCGCCGCCACATGTTAAACTATTCCATACACACACATACAAGTCGCCCCCAGTTTGCTTGAAAAGTGCTATGATTAGCATATTTAAACACCCATATATCACTGTCAAATTAATTGCAATACCTCTGTATAATTACCCGTAACAAATGAGAACATGGCGGAGACTGTTTCTCTCACCAGGGGTATTGTTATTGCTAGTGTTTCTCTAAATTAAGATCACTTCCTATGAACCACATTGCTTCGTATTGCAAAGAAAACATTGCTACTTTCTTCACTACTCCTTTCAGGTCGTACTCAGGGTATGTTTGCTTTAAAGATTTAGAAGAGGAATACACACAGAAAAAAAGCCATATAATATCTTCGTTCTAATTGGGAAACAGGAAGTACCATTTGCTTCTATTGGAACCACATCTTTCTCCTGTTTTGTGCTGTAAGGGAGACTCTTTTTGTAATATAAAGTAAATGGGTTGAGATTTTCCTGCAGTTATTCTTGTTTTAATTATTCTCTTTTGTTTGCCCAAACAAAATTCTCGACTGATGTTATCTTTCCTGCTGATGGCAAAGCCCATCACAAGTTGTGCTAGCTATTTTGCAGGAGTAGTTGCCTTAACATTTGCCATGATGGCTGAAGAAGAATCATGTAAGAGTTACAGCAACATCATCTCATGCAGGAAGATGATGTTCTCATTATTAACCCCGCCTACAAAACTATTTTGTTGTTTGATTGATCCAACAGGGTGAACAGCTGTCAGTGAACACAATTGCAGATATATTTGGTTTGAGGACAAAAAGAGCGAAATTAGGTTGTTAAGTTTGGTACAATAAGCAAAAACCTATGATGTTCTTCTCTGAGACCCTCTCTCCCTGTTTGTGCAACCAATTACACCACAAACCATTATTAATGCTGACCTACTCATCAGCCAAAACAAATGTCTCTTGCCCTGCATTATCACGCAGCAAAGATTGGAAATGAAATAGGAAGTCATTGGCCCAAAAGGCCAGACACTCATAATAATAAGCCATCCGCTTCATGAATGCGTTAGACTTGGTAATGGTAAAATCTCTAACAGATGTCAGGTCAGCTCCCCCTCTCTGAAAACACAACATCACCCTGATTCATCCACCCTCCATCCCCTCCACCACCACCACCACCTTTCATGATCTGTGGCATATCCTGTCTTCCTCTGGCAGAGTGACAGAATTAATATTGTCATTTTGATGAGATTTCGCACAGATCGCTACCTTTATGTTTACAAGGCTCCATGTGGCTCAGCTGTATGATGGGATTAAGGTGATGATTTTCTTGGATGAAAGTTTCTGCTAAAAACTGAAATCTCATATTCTCCAAGTTGTGGTCAGGACAGATCCGCTTGAATGGGTTTCATAACCTCCTAGCTGCCATATATGGCTTTAAGATTGCAGGAATTGAATCCACATTTGGACATGATGTCTACTTCCTGCGCAAATGTATAAGTGTGACACGTGTCTGCAGAATGGTATTTTGGAGGAGCAGATGCTGATAACCATTTGACCCCGGAGCCAAGGGGCTCTCTGAGGCGCCTGGAGGGGAAACTCTGACTGACTCCATTTTCAGCAAGTTTATCTAAACCCCTCGCTGCCAAAAATGCCTCTCGGGTCATTTAGCCACCGTCAACAATTCAGATGAGGCTGCTGGCCCATGAAGGATAACACAACGGCAGCTCCTCAGACACTAAGCGTGCTAGAAAAGCTTTTAGTCGAAAGCTTTGTGAGCCAGGAAGGACAGAGTTTGAAATGAAATCTATTTTGGATCATTATTTATCTGCAGTGCACACATGGGTGACACCAAAGGTTATCATATAGAATTATTCAGTACAATCAATAAACATATATATATATA
>JBAJHX010000067.1:20226938-20259699 GCA_037176925.1 Amniataba percoides | reverse complement strand
TGAGTTCCTCTCCTCAGGAATTGACAGCCAACACTTTTCTTTAACTCAGGGCAAATGCATGCCGATCAAGACCTCGTCTAAAGCATCTTAAAAACCATCAGAGCAGCTGTGCCTGATGCAGAGAAGTAAGTTCTGAAAGGGACAAAAAGGCACTCCAAATCATGCTTTAGTCAGGACTTCTTTTTTTGTTTTTTTCTAAGTATGAAGGAAGACATAGCAAGTTGCCAGCAGTCACCACAGCAGAGTTTGGTTTTACCCCGGCTCAGCTGAGACTGTGAGTTATTTCAGCAAACGTTAGAGTCAGCACAGACCAGAATAGGATGGGTCAAATTCATGCAAGCTGACTCGGCCCTGCAAAAAGTTTGAGGTAAATAACAGTCATCAGCAAGTGAAAACAACATGAAAATATATATGATTTCTTTTAAAGGAAGAAGTTTTGTCATCGCTTGAAGTTTTGCTAATGTGATTATTGTTTTGGTCGAGAAAATCTGTTGCAATTTCTATACTCACTTCATTTAAAACATATTACATTTTTCCTTTTCCAAATTATTGCTTGGCCTCAGTTGTATTTCCGTTAATTATAATGTACCAGGGGATTTGACCTTGTGACAGAAAGCCCCTGCAGGAAGTTAATTGGTAGGAGCTGAGGCATATTCAGGTCAGACCTGATTCAAATTGCTTGGAAGAAATACTTTGCATGATCTGCTTTAGCCGAGAAGTGCAACGGGTAGGGTTTGTGAAACAGGGGACAATAAATTAAAGCCTTGCAGAGCCAACTTTTTAACAGTGTCAGTCTGCAATACTGCTGTATTTTCACAATAAGGTAAAGATCACCAGTCATGCAGGTTGCAGCAAAATAAACATAACTTGCTCATTATGTCTGTGCATATATATATCAAATACTGAACAAAGAGCAGCCAGATTGTAATAGAACTCCAGATTTTCTTATTTTGATTCCTCATTTTGGCCTGTAATCTTTAACATCAGATTGAAGTGTACCTTCAGCCAACATTTTGTCCCATGAAGATGTAAAATAAAGGCATGATGTCCATGAAAGTATGAAAGTTGATGTTGTAATTCCTCTTGAGAGGATAACTTTCACTGAAACTGCATCTCTCTGCCCATTTCTCATGCCAAGAGTCTCACTTACACTCAAGATGGGACATAGGCCTCAATAAATATTTATGCTCAACAGAGAATATATCATTTCTAATCTTTGAATAAGATGTTATTCCTCTACAAACGTCCAGCCAAAATGTCAGATTTGTACACACGATATCTTTTGGAGCTTCTTAGGTCTTGCTGCTCAGCAGCAGCTTCAGTGTGCTGCTCGTAATGTGACAGATCTTTGCCTTGCTTTGTAATCTTTACCCATTTTGCCCTTTAGCCTGACTGCTTCTACCTCTCCTCACAGCCAGACTTCTGCTGCTGTAGCTTGTTTTTTTTTTCCCTCATATCGCTGCCCTTTCGAGCCTTTTAGCCTTTTGTGTTGTATTCTTTCCAGGTGTAGTAATTAGGCGCTGTCAGAATGAGGAGGCTCAAATTAGTCTGTGTAAAATGGGGCAATTCACTGTTTGGCCTCCGTTTAATATACGAACATTAATAATGACAGAAGAGGGGCAGCTATTGGAAAGGTGTCAGAGAGTTGTTTATTTGGAGACGATGAGGTGAAACAGCGCATTTTTTAATCAACAGAGAAGGGCAAACAGGAGGCTGTATGAAGCAGCTGAACATCACACCACAGCCAAAACTATTTACACTGGAAAGTCAGTGGGAGAAAAGAAAAGAAAAGAAAAGAAAAGAAAAAAAGCTTTAAAAAACTGTTGATTCCTGCAGCGCACATTTGAGTTCTTCCAGATTCACTCCTCTCCACTTGTAACGCACTCGGATGACAGCTGAAGTGGCGGCGGGTTGAGGAGGGGGAAACGGTGGCAACAGCCGTAATCCTGACAAAGCCGTGTCGGTGAATGACTGAAAGATGTGAGGAGAAGAAGCTTAGTAGCTGACGCGCCTATGTCAATTTGATTAAGGCCCGACACCCACACGCAGCACATGGAAACGGCTGCTTAGTGCTTTGTGCAGTCTCTCAAAGTACAGCAGGTTAATGATAAGTGGTGGAGACAGTTTGGTATGTGCCTCCGAAAGGCTAATTTATCTGGCTTGGAAACACAAATTGGAAACAATGCTCAAAGTTACTTCTGTGAGGAGGCTGAACATGCCATCTGCTCTGTTCACCATTCACCTGCAAATGCAATTCCCTTTAAAATGCAGATGAGTTTGCAGAGTTACTACAGGTAATACACTACTACTTTTATGACCGTATGGCTGACTGAGGGTAACGAATCGCTGGGAGCAGCGTGAGATGTTTCTGCGGATTGACTGGCGGGTCAAAGAGACGGTTTAGAAAGAAGCTGCAGAGTGCGCGGGGAGGCAGCACCAAGACGATGGGAGCGATGCGGCGGTGTTTATGTAGCACTGTAAAGGATGTACTGGAGGTTTTGGAAATGCCTGCCAGAAATCCTTTTGAAGTTTGTGGAATAGCTTCTTCAAGTCTGCAGGGGTTAGACAGGGGTTGGAGGAAGAGCTCGGGCGCAGGTCGGCGAAAGTCTATTGAGATGTTCTACTGTATGTGATCGGGGCTATACAAGTGGACTTGATGATTGACACAGCTTTGAGGTGGGAGAAGAAGGCTTTGCAGAGAGTCTTGTTGTGTACAGGTGAGGTCTTTTATCACATCTGGTCTTTGACATAAGTCAAACCAAATCAAGGGGCGAGTTCATCTCAGTGGGCACTTTGTTTGCACCTCCACTGAGTATAAAACATCTAAAAATATGTGAAATCATTTAACCACCTTATAAGAAAATTTGTATAAATGCTGTCTCAGGCTTTAAAATGAGGATCCTGTAAATGAAAGTGGCTACAACTATAAGAATGACTTCAGAGCAAGTCATAAGAATAAAGTAGATGAGAATCATCATGAGTTTCATCACATATCATTTCAGGTCTTTGATTCGTTCTTGCATTATTGAGAATGAGAAGTCAGCCAGAGATTCAGATACGACCCACCTTAACTTCAAGCTGCGCTTCAGTGCCCCCTCATTACAGGGCATGTGAGGTGAATACTTGCAGCGAAAATCCCACTGGATTTTAAAGAATAGATGTCACAGAGTTTACTTCACCTGGTCCCTGGGACGGCTTTCTTTTTTCTCTCTGTGGTCAAACTCAGCTTCAGAAACCATGATCAGTTCACATTAATCCCTCTCTGATCAAAGCAAGAGTTCTCTAAACAATCTTAAACTACGCCGTTTAGTTACACCAAAAGCGTCTCTGTCTGTGCATTCGATTGTGAGCTTACAGATCTTGAAGACAGTCAAATATGAGTGTATTTGTGCAGCACTCCCAGTCATTTAATAATCTCTCCAGTGTGTCAAGAGGAGTTTGCTTGTTTTCTGGCACACATGACATTTTTAAGAGCAACTTATAGCTGCAGAAATCCTTAATAAGGAATACCTCATCACCACATGTCAGGATTTTTTTCCAAACAGTGTATGAGACCACTGTCACATGTCATTTGAGTTCTCTTTCTCCCTTATTTTTCCATCTCGCTTCCCTTTCAGTCACCAAATAATAACAATAATGCCAAAACATTGTCATATAAAATGGGATAGCATCAATTTGAGAACAAAATTGTCACATAATATCTCAAGATTTCATCTCTTCATTAATCTCTCCATACTGCCTGAGGGGAAAATAAGGAGGAACATGTCAACCTAATTTCAGAAGAGATTGGGAAAATATGACGTCTTTGGGAAAATGAGTTTAGAAACCACTGTGATAGCATCATTAGGATGAGGTGTCACGGTGTGCTTGGATTTTGCTCAGGTCGTTGTCCTCATTGCTAACATCTCGCCCTTTTTTTCCGGCCACAGAAGCGCTCAACAGTCAAATCACCCATCAGAGGAAAGCGATGCTCAGATACAGAACAGTTCATCTGCATCTCCTCTGCCTGTACAGCGCAGACAGTCGCTCTCTGAGCTGGTGCGTTGCTGATGTACGCATCCCGGTGTGGTCTTACACAGCGCCGTCTGCCCCTGCATAGTGTGTGCTCGCTCCGACATGACTTGCATGTTAAGCACCAACAGCTGACTGTTGTAGCCTCCTTGTAATGGAGCCAGTCACCACCGGCTGCCAGGCTCCAATTAGGCATGCAAACCTCCTGATCCAAGACGGGAAAGGAGCTGCCTCAAACTCCAGGTTTTCCCCAGCTGAACCAACCGCTTCTTGTTTGTTCCCTGAAATGAAATAATGATGGGCATGTGGCTGGTATACGTAGGGGCGTTTGAAGTGAAAGAAATGTGCAGTGTTGTTGTTGAGATGCTAAAAGCCCATTTTCAGTCGCAGGGATGTAAAGTCCATAATTCTCTCCCCAGAGAATGGCCGGCACTCACATCTTCACTCGGCGCTTTTGGTCATTGTTATTAAAACCTCACAGGCATATTTGCTTCAAAGTATGGAGGGATTATCAGCAAATTAATACGCCACTGCTAATACAGCTCCTGAGCTCACAGCGAGTGGCTTTGAATGTGCTCCTCCATCTAACTTCTTTCCTGACTTAATAACTTGAATAATCAATGTGTTGGCAAGTTATTAACAAGGCAAACACAGGGTATGTGTGTCTATGTATAGATGTATATGTGGGCAAGGGAGGGTGAATGAATGCTTTCAGTTTCTTCAGTGCATATAAAAGACCTTCCCTCTCTTTGTTTATTAAAGGATAATACCAGTTTAATTTAATTTCGAGCCTATCGCCCTGAATACTAATGAAAAGAGACTTTTAATGTACCAATACAAGAAAAAAAGAGGAAAATAAATCAACTGGTTGCAACTGCAGCATTTTTATGTTTATCTGTCATATTATGAAAATGTGTGTGTTGATTTCATTATTATTATTATTATTATAAAGTAGTGACAATACGGTTCAAATGTTCTGTTATTGTGTTGCTTTAGAGGGATTATAATTGCTGCCTGCAGGGATTTGGACTTGGACTCAGTATTTCTGAAATCCTGGCTACAGTCCTGCTCAGTACTACGCTGATAAAACACATAATTCATGTGGAACGTTTTGTTTTTGTTGGAGATGTGTTCGCTGTTTCAAGTGACATATATATGTCGTTTTTACAAGACAGGGTTCGTAAAGAGATATTAGTGAGCAAACAGCACATGTGAGGAGGAACTGCTGGTAAACACAGTGGGATGCGATCCTCCATGTGGATGCAGTGAAATAACTCCCGGTGTATTGGGTTTCTGTGGCCTCTAATTGCCAGTGTGGATGGTTTCAGGAACAACCTGTCTGTTTTTTTCCTCCAGAAAAAAAAGAAAAAAGAACAGGTTG
Organism: Amniataba percoides; assembly: GCA_037176925.1. Lineage (NCBI taxonomy): Eukaryota > Metazoa > Chordata > Actinopteri > Centrarchiformes > Terapontidae > Amniataba > Amniataba percoides. The sequence continues at coordinate 20,254,307 of JBAJHX010000067.1, read as the reverse complement.
CACTAGGGGTTGATGGTGGAAACTGTCATCTCCAGTTATACAGCTGTTCTCCCTTCAAAACCTGGAAACACCATGGACATGGTACTGAAAGTCTGCAGGGAGAGAAAGAAGGACTGGAGTTTTATTTATACAGACATTTGTCAGAGGCAAAGAACCTGCTGTCCAGACAGAAATATTCTCACTGAAAATACAATGGCTGAGCCAGACCAGTTTCCACAGTTTGGCTATATTTAGCCACTGTATCCAAGTTACCTCTAGTTAGCATACGTGTCGATAACACCTCTCAATGACTGTGTAACTTGCTGTTTCTGTACTGAAGTGTAAGTATTTAGTGTTTTGCATGGAATCAAATATTTAAGTTCCAGCCTCTAACATTAATACATTTCGGATTTAAACACAAATTATCAAGAGTTTGGTCTCTTTATCTTTTCATTTAGGCCTCTTCTCTCTCTCTTCCACTTTCAGTCCTCATCCACGTTGGTGCATGAGTGATATTTTAATAGAGTACATTGAGAATTTGGGCTAAAATATGCTTTTTAAACAAATGTTGCTGCTGCAGACAACACTCACGCAACTGTTTTGCATCAGCAAGTAATGTGAGTCGAAGTCGGTCACAGACAGAGACAGTTTTTAAGAGAGAGATACAGAATAATGATGATGCTGCTCTTTTGGTTATGAACTGTGAGGATTGGAGTTTGGTTGCGAGCAGTCCATAATACGGGCAAGAAATGTTCAATTTAACTTTGTTCTATGCACTCTCTCTATCACCACATGTGGAGAACTGATCTTAATTCAACAGCTTTCTCTTAAACACAAATATTAGTGGCACAAGCATTGCTGGAGGAAGTGAGATGTTTTGATTTGTTGCCAAAAATTATTTAAATGACAGCAACGGCTGTAATTCTGAAAAATATCCAACAACTTTGTAGACTTTGTTAAGTCCAGATTTACTGTGATCTGCGTTTTCCCTTTTTTCTTTCTGATTTCCTGAAAAATTACCTTTTTCTGAGTAATGGTAAAAGTGCTGTTTGTTAAAGAGCAGCATGCTGTCACAATAGGAGTCTAAGCAGTGGGATGGAGAGTGAAAAAGAACTCTTGAGAGGAGACAGAGAGGTTTATAAGTCTTTAGAGAGGACTGAAAGTGAGGGACAGGCTTAGTGGATAGATATTAGATTGGTGTCATGAGCGAACACGTCGGGGCACAGATAGCTTCATCCTTTATCCAAGCTCTCGTCTCTCGATGCCAGCCACTTGGTTTCATCCTTCCTGCTAATCTACTCTTCTTTTCTCCAAAATCTCTTCTGCTTCTGGGCTTCTTGGTTTACCTTTTTAATTCAAGTCATTTGGATCAGCTCTTTCGTCATTTCGATGCTAATGCAAAACTTTAAAAGATCACATGACAAGTTTTACCGTATTTACAGCCAAACTCTCTCTGAGGCTTCAATATAAGCCAAATAATCATCAAAACAAATACATATGACACACATTACAGATACAATATGACAACCATTATTTCAAAATACCACCTCTCATATAAAAATCACTAAACCTTAAATGCATTAAATAATGTTTAAGCACTTTTTTTATCTGTTATTATCAACATATGTATTGAGTATACAGCCGACAACAACATGTTCGACTACATAGTGCCGCAGTTTAGTTTGGACTCTTCAGTCTGGCAGGCAAAAATTAGATTTCTATCCTCACAGCAGGGTGTCGCACATGAACATGACCTTCCCTTTGGGGGCCGAGCAGTGCAGCGGATTTCTTTATTTTTGGACTGTTTTCAAAATCTGACACCTCCAGTCCAGATAACGTCAAGAAAAATAGAGTGAAACATGAAAAAGTTTATGGATTTTGTCATTCGTGTTTATGTTATTTGTCTGAGATTTGAGGGATAATCATGTTTTAGGTTTAGGATTTAAAGTTTCAGTAATGTTTTTGGATGTGATGAGGCACTCAAATGTTGCAGTGGAGGCAGTTAGTTAGTTTGCTACCTGTAAATGTGTCTGTTTTAACCTACATTTTGGCTAATTGGTTCCATTAACATAATGCCAAATTAGCTGTAAAATTGGCTGTAAGCAGTTACTGTTTCTGATCTCTTTGGAGTTATGAACATGAGTAAAGTGTAAGTTGCACTGGATTTAAAAAAAGTATATCTGAATCGTGTCTAAGTGTAGAGATTTGACTGAAATATGACTTTGGTGTCGTTTTTTGTGAGATCTTGTCCATTTCGATGTGAACATCTTAATAGATACATACCTTTTATTACTCGATACTTACCTGTATGTCGATGACTTCAAGCTACGTACTTACAATTCCTGTCTGTTTTAGGAACGTTGTGATATTCATGGGCCTTATTCTGAGAGCAAATCATCTCATGAATTACTTTGCTCCTCTCTATGTAATTGTTTTTTTCAATCTTTGTTCAGAAGTCTCAGTGTTTTTTTAATCCCCTCTGAGACTTTTGTGTAATTCTTACAAATCAAAAGTGATTAAAAAACTTTTTCAATATATTTTTTTGGGCTTTTGGATTTGTAAATGTCCTTTTACTTTTTTTCAAAACAGCCACCACTTCCTACCCATTTTAGTTTGTTTTGAAAATGAAGTTGTAGAAGAGAGGTAAAACACATGCAGGGTTTTATTTTGGTACAACATTATGACTTCCTGTCTATATGTTAATTTAGCATGGACTGTTTTTTTTTATCTACACGAAATCCAGGTTCAAACTCTTGTTTAGAGTTTATTCAGTAATTAAACCTGGCAAGGTCTTACACCTTTCATACACACAATACTCTCTCAGCAGAGACACACAGTCACACTTTTGCTTGACACATGAGACTCAACAGCCACTTTATCTTGGAGACGCCGCACAAGTGGCTATTTACAGACGTACGCTGAGAAAATGGCTCTGGGAATAGCTATCTTTCCCACACCGCCTGAACCCGATTTTGTTGTCTTTAGTGTTGCAGATATGATCAGTTGATTTTTTGCTAGTTGTCTTAGTCTTAGGAGGCATGGCTGGGGTTTGTAGCATGGTATCTGTGATCTTGCTAGATGAGGGGGGGAAATGGATATGTTGTTTTCTTTGTATCTACCTCCAGCCTGTAAAAGCAAACGTACTGTGGGTAGTGGTTTTCCATGCCTCAGAGCCTGCATGCTAGCCTGGAACAAAGGCCGGGTCATTTATGTGGCACAGGCAGTGTTTTACTGAAAATCAATATTTGTATGACTTTTTGACTAAGGCATGAGGGGGGTATTAATCTCCCTCTGAATACTTTAATGAAATCAATACTTGGGACTGTCCTTGAGCAGGAAAATTACAACATCTGTCGTCTGTTCAGACGCCTGACTTACGTTGTTTCTCTGTAACAGAGTTGGAGGTAATATGGGACTGTTATACATCACAACACCTCCAAGATTACTTATACTACTGAATAATGGGATGTCCACATGCCTGTGTACCTTCTGTGTGTTTAAAGGATGAAGTGTGTCCATAAGTGGAAGATTAAATCATCTCTGATACTTGAATATCTTTCAAGTCCAACCTCTCAAGTTCCCATTTGTCCAACACAAATTCAGTCTTAACACTTCTAAACACAATATCTCAGTACATTTCTGCCATTTTACATGTAGCATATACCCTTGCTTTTTTATTCATTTTTACACCATAATGAGGGTGTTTTTTTCACATAAAGGACTGTGTAAGGGGAAAAAAGAACAACCAAGGCCACTGCTGTGACTGTCTCTGCGACGTCACAGGTGTGTTCCTGTAGCTGTGGGATTATCGCATCATGAAACACCATGGTCCTTTTGTGCAGCAATGCTAGCTACCTGCCTTTGAATGGTGAGTCTTTGCAAAACATTTCCATGAATCTCCCGGTGAGAACTGGGCTTAGACTGACTCACTCATTTGTGTGAAGTGGCGACATGCTGAAGGCTCAGCGGGATTTCTCTGTCAAGCTCCGGATCACGATTCAGTGGTGTTTCTGCTTCGCAGTCTGCTTCACTCCCATGCCACGCATCGCTGAGGATAGCAGTCGGAAATTAAACCATGTGACATTTAAAAATCATCATGGCTTCCGTTATTCAGGAGGCACACGTGCAGCTGATTAGGCTTTTGATAATTATTACATATTTTAACACTTATCATTGAATATGCAAGAGTTTTAATTTTAATCTGTTAACACACAGGAAGGAACAAACACCAGGTGTGTCTGTGCACTCTTTCTGAACCTCATCTATGTTGCCATGGTTTTAGATGATGCAAAGACATGAAGTGCATTAGAGTCACAGGAAAAGGATGTTCTTTGATTTACACCATTATGCCTTCTAAGTCTTCTGCAAAGAAAAACCAGGGATGTGGAAAATGAGCACGAGAGCATCCGAATGAGTCAGTCAGGTGGCTTACATAAACGAGTAAATACGTCTTTACATAAAACTTAATGAATATATAGGAGCGCTTGGAGAACTCAGGATTATCCCAAACTAATTGAAAAAAATACACATTCAAAATGTGCAGTTTTTTCTTTTATCTTGTCAATAAACTGTTGCAGTCATCTTGCACTGCACCCTCTCCTCTTCCAGTCAATTTAATGCTGTCGAGATACTTGCTGCTTGCCTCAGCTTTGTCAGACAAGTGTCAGACATGTTGATTGTCACAGGGTCACATGTACAGGATACTGTTGCAGCTTACATACTGGAAGCGTTAAGAAAAACGCTTCCTTTAAGGTCATGGAGTGCATTTGGCTCAACACAGGCATGACTACACTCATGAAGTTATTCAGGGCAGAAGGATATGTGTATATTAATAGATAAATGATTTTTTTAAAAAGTATATTCAGAATTTCAGTTGATGCTTTGATTTTTTTTAATAAGCAGCTTTAAAACACAACATTTTGGGTTTTCTCACTCTAACAGGCCAGACAGGAATGATGAATTAAAAGAAAAAGATGTGTTATTCTTGTGTTTTTAATATCTCTGTTTTATAGCTGCATTTAACACCACTTTCCAAGTCCAAGGCAGCCGTGGATTAAAGGTCACTAAATTGTCTGCAGCCAGTCGAATAAGAGCTGTGAGAATAGAGGGGGAGGGGCGAACACCGTAGACATTTTGGAAAGGAAAGACGAAGATGAAATAAAACCTCAGATCACAGTTGCAGAGGATCACTGGAAAAGCACTTGTCTTGAAGTCTTGAAGTGTGACATGTTCTTTTTTCAGTAGTGCTTATTAAATGCCTTCTGTGTACAATATGTCCTCAACCGCTGTAAGCTCACTAACAACTTGGCAGTTCAACAAAGTCCTTACAGAAATTCTTGTCTGCGCATGGAGATGTCGCACTCTAGTGAGCATGAAAATTTCATCCCCGACTTTCATTCATAGAGGGTATTCCTAAAAAAGGTTGTTCTTTTGAGCAGGCAAAGCAATTTGATTTTGAGCCTTGCCCTTTTTCGTGCTTTGCCCTCCGTGTCACCATCCCTCCTGCTGGAAGCGGAGACTAATGTATGTTTTGTTCTATCCCCTTTTCTTTACCCAGCCGCCATCCAGGTGCAAATCCTTCCCTCACGAGGAGAGATCAGCGTGGGAGAATCCAAATTTTTCATCTGCGAAGGTAAGCGTTAGCTCGGACGTACCTCATTTGCCACAGCTTGATGCAAATGACACCTCATCTAACAATACTGTCAGTAATTCATCAAGATCGTTAAATAAAAGTCATAGAGGTCAGTGTAAGCTGCAGTATTCTTGTGGTGATTCTCATTAGTTAACCATTTAAAAAAAATCAAGACAAGACAGTGATAAAAAATAAGACAAGGGTAAATTGATTGAGTAGTTTATTCTGAGGATGGTAGTGGGAAGTTGGGATCACAGTGAGGTAAAGAAGAGGGCTTAGAAGAGGTGTGAGAGAGCTGCAGTCTGAAGAGATAATGAGAGAGAGGTCTCAGACTGGCTGTGTTTTTTAGTGCTCAGAGGACATGTGCAGTTGTCAGCTTGTCTGAGATACGAGGCGGTATTAGGTAGGTCAGCTGTCTGACATTACACAACATGCAGATCGTTGCGGTCTCACTGTATCTGACCAGAAAAATGTGGCTTTGTGCCTCCGCCCAGTAAAGCTTTTGAGGTTCAGAGCAATAAATAAAATAATCAGCACCAAAAATTAACCGCCCCCTTTTTTTTCACCAAAAGTATGCTATATATGAAGTCTTGTGCAGACCAAAGCGCAGAATTCATCGTGTTGGGTCGTCCAATTTGGGCAGTTTGAAGACGATTACCTTTTCTTTGTTAGAGATCACGTTCATGCACATCTAATGCAGATCTCACTGAATGACCCTCTAATCAGTGCCCCTCATCTGGGATCAGTTTTTTACTACCAGTCAGTGACAAAAGATGTTTTGTATTGTGATGGTACAGTAACACTAAGATCATATAATACTCTACATTGTTTCTGAAAAGCCGCTGTTGATATATTTAAATGTGGCTTCTGAGCAAAACAGGCAAAATTACATTTACCAGGTTGAGGCAGAAATGTCAGAAATATCACAGCCTTGGCCAATAAAACCAAAACAATCTGTAACCAGTTGAAAATGAAGCCAAGAATAGCAACGTTCAATAGCTTTGTGCATCTGGAATATGAAGGCTTGACATTTGAACAATTACAAAGTGATTTTCTTCTTTTTTGTTTTGTTTTTTTCGTTCAACAAAGCAGCATGGCTCCGGCTTGAACTCCAATTATCCAGTGAAAGTGATGTCAAAATGCATTCAGGGACCTTTGTTTTCCTCAAGAGATGAGGTGACATTAATACATTTGAGGGAAACAAAAGAAATAACGTGCAGCCATCTTTGTAAAAAATGAATGATGTGGAGAAGTGTGATTTTTCTTTTCGGTTAAAGGTGCCTCCTACTCAGTAATCCTCTGCCCTACTAAGCTAATAGAAATTATTTATATCGCTCTTTTTATGTTTTAGTTTGCATATTTATTCTGATGTTGAAAAGGCAGGATGGTTTTGATGTAACAATAATGTTTTTAAGCTTTCACAACACCGAGGTTTTTTGATTTGTTGGGTGTAGACTCCAGCTTCTGTGACTCTGAGAAGTAATAATGTCAATTTGTGTTTCATCTTTCATTTTAACTGTGGTTTTGTGTTTGCCCACAGAATATCATGTGAGCGCAGAGTCTTGCCTAAACTTGTTAAAGTAGTTGCACGCCTGTGATGTAATACGTTTGGGATGTAGCTGGATTCGAATATATTACATGAATATGAATGGATAATGTGTTCTGAACAGATGAACGGCATCCAAAATGTAGCAGCTGGAGGTTCAAACCCAACACAAATATCTAACAAAGAATGAGACACAGGCTAATGCAGAATTGTAAAACATCCTTTCACATTTTTCCGTAACAATTATTTATATGACTTTTTTGCAGATTTCCCAAACGAATTCTTTCTCCCTCGCCTAATTCTTCATTTTGTGTTTTTCCAGTGACGGGAGATGCTAAAGAAATAGACTGGTTCGCCCCCAGTGGGGAGAAGATCCTCCCCAGTCGGCCCGACATTTCTGTGACCCGCAACGATGAAAGCTCATCGACTCTCACCATATACCACGCCAGCCTGGAAAATGCCGGCATCTACAAGTGTGTGGCGAAGGACGGAGACAAGGAGGCCCAGGCCACAGTGACAGTCCAGATCTTTCGTGAGTCTAATCTGTTTTTTTTTCAGTCAGTCAGCAATGTTGCACGTGTTTAGCCAGAAATCATGTTAAGTACTTTACTGACATGTTAAAGAGACAGGAAACAGCCTATTCCTTGTCAATGATTGGCTGATTGATGGAGAGAGAACAAATGGAGGCTGGAGTCTTCAGCTGATTTAGCATGTTTCATTTATTTGGAGTTTTCATCACAAAAATAAGCAGTTCAGGCTGGATTTTGATGGGGTTGTAAACAAAACTACATAAAAAAAAAATAAAGCAAAAACTGTGACTATCAGACTGTAACTTCCCCTGAAACAATGAACTACACAGGTGCTTCTACCTTTACCTTTACACAGGAAGTTTCCTCAACTTTCCTTTAATTAAGATAATCAGAGAAATATTAACAATATATTCCCTAAAACAACCTTCACTAGTTAACATGGTATAGTCTGAGTTTCCTCTCCTATACAGCCACTAAAGGTGTGAAAAGAAGAATTCATCACCTGAATCCGAAGGAAAATTACTTTTAACAGCAAGTAACCATGTCATGTGTTAACTACGCTACGTGTATCAGCCACAGAAACTACAGATCGATTGTGTCTGCAGGATGGAATAAATCGTAGAACTGCAGAAACCAGAATGTGTGCAACATACTCTTACAGGACATGGCAATTCCTGCAAACCTCCTCTCCCAGAAATCACAGTTTGTTTCACACTAAATGGTTTTGACAGGTATGTTCACTGAAAATGTAATGGCCACTTGGATTATATTCATTTCCAGTCAACATAATCCAGACACCAATTAATTTTCATTTGAACATTTTTTTGGCAAAACCATTTGGGACAGTATAAAAGTAATTTCCATGAGACAGGATTAAACTGACTCTGAACACTGTTACACTGCTGAGCTCTGAATAAACTGAATGAAACATGTCAGCATCGAAGGTAAAATATGTGTAAATGCATGTGGGCTATACATTAGACAGAGAAAAGAGAAAATATTATCAAGTTATAGTTCATATTTTGTTCTTCTCAAGTATTGTTTTGTGACTATGAAGCATCATACTTAAGCCTTCAACTGTTGTGACTTCACCTCTCAAGTCCAGTTTCAGATGTAAAATGGTCGTCCAGACAAGACAATGAAAGACGATCCAGGAAGTAGATTCATGAGTTTGAAGGCTCCATGTCCAGTTTCTAACATAACAAGGAAGATTTTTTTATCAGGCATGTGTAGGAGTTGTGCAAAAGTTGAGCCAGATGAAACTTTTTTTTGCATTTTTACCAACCAGCACCTTCTGCATGGACACCCTGCTGATATCGAACGTCGACTGAAATCTGTGATTTTATAATAACTCAACCAACAAAACATTTATTAAGGAGGCAGAAGCTTGGCCATATGGTGCCTCATTACACCGCTAATCAACTGTAAGACTCTTTTAAGCCATGTAGATGTGCCCCATGAGAGTTTCCACCTTCAGAAGTGTCAGTGAGAAGTTGAGTTCCTGTTAAATACGTTTGTTTGTAATGTCTCCCTACAGAAAGGATCACTTTCCAGAACGTTCCCAGTCCACAGGAGTTCAACGAAGGAGATAACGCCCACATTATCTGCGATGTTGTCAGTTCACCACCACCCGTCATCGGCTGGAAGCACAAGAGCTCCAGGATCGAGTTAACCAAAGATGGTGAGCCAGTCCAAATAAAATCATCCAGATGTTTGAGCTGCTTTCTCATTTCCAACCCTGCCGTACCCATCTCGTCCCCCGACTCCCCGAGCTGTCACCTTACCTTCCTGCCAGTTCATCCTTTCCAATCAATTTGCCGCACTATTCCTCATCTCCTCCTTCTTCCTGCCCATCATGTATGAACAAAGCCATGCATTTTCAGTGGGGAAGGTTTAGACCTCATGGATGATGCATGGACATGGAAATTGTGTTTTGTGGCCCAGCAAGAAGTGGTTATTGTCACTAGAAAGGATGTCTGAGGGGCAGATTGGACTTTAAGTTCCCCAAATAGAGGGAGAGATACTCTCAGAAATAATCTAAAAAACTGAAAAAAAGGGAGGAGTGAAAGTACGCACACAAATACGCGCTGCCTTTTTGAAAAGTTTGCAGCTTGCTTCCTGATGGAAGACTGTGATCAGCTTTGATTGATTCTGATGGTAAAAAAAAAGTAAAAAAGACAAACAAAAACATCCATAGAAACTTCTGAAACCACTCTTGTGTTACAGACTTTTTCTCCGCTGTTGATCCCTCTGTTCTAAACACTTGTTGCTTTGCCCGTAAACACGCTTTGGAGCTATGAAGTGTGACTCAGTACAAAGGTATTCAGCAAAAACAAACTATATACACTATAGAAATGAATGATTTTGCAGGAGTAAATTGAGAAATGTGTGATGGAAAACTTTTTTGCTTTTATTCCATCTGTAAGTCCAAAAAGGAAACGTCTGTAACTGCTGTGTGTCCAAGTTTAGCTGCCGTCAGTGTTTCAGGGTTTCTGCCAAAAAAAGAATAAAATCATTAGGGCCTAAATGGTCTAACTGATATATTCATGTGCCTTTTTTTGTAAATGATTTCATCTGGCAGCTTCAGGCAGCAGGAAGCCTTGACAACTTTGGATCCACAGCTACCTCAGAAAGTTCAAGCTTGAGTCCTCTGTGGCGATGAGGCAGGAGTTTTGTTTTACACTTGGCCTGGACTCATTTTAACCTTACAGTAACCCCTCCTTCAGTGACCGCTGGAGTCGCCACAGTGTTGCACTAAGCCCGCCTTTATTCTTGGAGTCGTGACAAGGAATGTGTTTTTCACTGGAAAAACCACTAATTGTAACCGACACTGAGAGCTGAAAACTGAAAACTGCTTGTGTAATTTTCCTTCAGAGCAACAGTTGACTGAACCATATGCTGCATGTTGTTGCATTGTTAAACCTCCACCAGAACTTCATTGAAATATGTGTCAGTGTGACGTGATTTTAAAAACGTCAAGCTTTTTAATGAAAAGTAAAGCGTATTTTTCAGTAGTAATACCATGCTAAGACCTCAATATAGGTTCAACTTAAAATATTTGATCATTCCCTTTCACATTTACTTTTTCTTATTTACACGCACATGCAGACACACAAAAGTTTAAAGCTGAATCAAATGTTGGTGATGTTCTGTTAAAAAACTATCATTGTAATGCCACCGGGAGATGTTTTATTTGTAGGAATCAATATAGGGAGATTATGAATAAGAAAGTCCTTGAAGTTGTTCCATTTAGTGTCGATGGGATTCTAAACCTCGCTAAGAGACATCAAATACTTTCGAAAAAATGAAAAGTGAAAATGAAGAAGCACATCTCACTCCATCAGAACATGAAAAACTGAAGAATATGGGGTTTTTAATGGTTAACTTTTCATCTTCTGAATCAGGTAATAGAAGAGGCATGGCGACTTTTAATATCCAAGGAGGCTTCATTTCAACAACTTTCAGAGGAAGGAAGGTTGATTGTCTCAGGAAAATAGATGGAGTTGTTATAACATTATGCAGCATTTATACCCCACCAGAAGCGATTTAGCTTTTTACAGTAATGTTTGATTTAATGAGAGGGGCCACAGGAATTGCTGTGGAAATGTGGTCGAGACTGGAACATCTGTTTTAGCCCAAAACTGGATTCATCAAAAAGAAAAATTAATGTTCTGATGACAGAGCTGGGCATATTACATCTCTGGGGAGACTTTTACCCATCAGGCCATCATTAGACTTTTTACTCATGCCCCAGAGAATAGAGAAAATCTTGTGTGTGTCTGTGTGTGTTATGGAAAGATCTCCATTGAATGCATAGCTGTTATATCAGATGCATTGATCTGATCATGCACTCTGTACTGTACATGTTATTGATGACCTGTGAGGAACACAGTGGAAGCTCAGAAGTCAGCAACATGCAATTTCAGATTCAGAGGAGAAAGGAAATTGAAAATAATAAGCGGCAGGTTGATTCAGCTACATTTCATAGAAAACAGTACGAGACGTTTTGAAAGCAGTCATCAGGGAGAATTATATCTCTCCATGTGAAAAAGAAGCAATTTGGCTGCATTAAAAGGAGCAAAAAGAGACATTTTGGAGCAGCTGTGGCTCAGGAAGCAGAGCCGGTCCACATATCACAACGTCTCCTCCAGCCTTCCTGTTGAAGGGGAATCGGGCAAGCTATGGAAATAAATACTTTATGTACACAGGAAACTGAAAAACGACAGTATTTACAAAACAGAAATATTATGCGTCAGGCTCAAAATCAATAGTGCCCTTGGCAAATAAGCTACAAATCAACAAGCGGATAACACTGCGTTAAATAAGGAACCAGGATCTTAAAACCGGACAATATAAACAAAGCAAAATAGAGAACAAAATGCTTTCTCTCAACCTTTCTGCTATATCACAGGAAAAAAAGTCAAATATTAACAGCAGAGACAGAGCAAAAGACCGTTTTCAGGCTTAAATGTTTTTTCCTCAGAATTGTATTAGACTTTTTCAATTTGATTCAATGCAACCAACATTGAGTACAACAATTATCTTATTTATCCCCAAAGAGGGAAAAGACAAACTGGTGTGTAGATCATTTAGACCTATTTCAGTTCTGATTGTTGACTACAGATATATACGGCTATCGTTGCCGAAACAGTAGAAAAGATCCTTCTTCAGCTTTTAGATGGGGATTAGATTGGGTCTGTCCCACAAAGTAAAACTCCTGATAACATCAGGGGATCGTTGCGCATATTAGAGGATATCCCATGAAACAATCTTTAAACATTCAGAGTCAGTCAGGAAGCTGAAAAGGCTTTGAAAAATTTGGCAGTCATAAAAGGGCATTTGCTCACTTTACAGTAAAACAAGTATCACAAAGAAAGTTATCTTCCAGACATCATTATATTACAGAGTGGATCAAGGCTGAGCTGCACATCTTTGTTGTTGTTTTTGCTCTTGATATAGAGCCTCATTGGAAAAGACAGACAGAAAGTATGAAAGACATCTTGATAAACAGATCAGACCACAAGGTGGTACAGTATGCTGATGGTATCTTGAGCAAACCCATTGACTCAGTCTCTGAATTAGTTAATCTTTTAGAAAACAAATTAAACATTCAAAAGAAAATTAACTACAGAATTTTTTATCATTCCTATCATGTAATGTAATATACTTACCAAAAATAATCCCAACACTGAGATAACTGAGATAAAATATTGCCTCCTCCTGAAACAGTTAAAGATGAAATACAGTGCGTTTCTTTACTTAGTCTTAGTCATAGTATTGACTCTTTAAAAATGAACATTATTCCACGAAATCTCCTCTATAATCAAGTGTGGAAATTCCTTCAAAACAATCTTAAATAAAATAACTTCCAGATTTACCGAAGTTTGAACGTTAAACTCTCAAAAAAGAAGGGACAAATGGCCTACTCTGTTTTAAGGATTACTTTCACACCCCGCAGATTAATCTCTTAATTAACATGTGTATGAACTCCCATCATGAACGATTCTCCAGTTTTTGTTGTATTAGCCCAGAAAAATTTGGAAAGATTTAAAGCTAATATGAAAGAAATCCATGGATCAAAGCGCAATTAAAATGTGATAAATCGAGAATATAAACTAGTTCATAAATTGTGATCTGCTCTCAAGCATAATAAAGTAGTTATAAATCCTGAATCTTTAAAGGACTAACAGCATACAATTCCCTGACTAAGTGGGGACAATGAAAAGACTTTTTTATAGATATCTTCAGGTACACCATCATTTTGAATATAAAATTATTATTAAAACAAATGTTCTGATTCTAATCAAATATGTAAATCTCTTATGAACAGATTTTAAGCAGCTATTAAAGCTCAATTTTTTTTTCATTTTGAAAAAATCTGTGGTTGGCACAATTTCTTTACTACCGATTTATTTTTTGTAAACTATTGTCACAAAATGAATTATAAAAAAATGCAATGCAGCTAAATGTATTAGGAGTAAAAGTACTATGCAAAAAGGTCTGGTTTGTATAAACAGCAATTAAATGTTACGGTACTAAAATGCCAGTAAATGTGGAGATAACAACTTTATTTGTCATTCCATAAGTTGATCAAATTCATTTATTATCTAATCTTCTAATTTTCAGACAGAAATTGTTTCCTTTGTGGTTTCCAAATGTTTTCTTGTCATAACAACATTCAATCGGTACATGGAGCGCTTGGCAACAATAATGATTGTTCTGCTCCAGCAGTTCATTGGCCATTATCACAACAGGTATGAAGGCATTGTTATTACCATTAGTCACACCTGTGTTGAGGTAACTTTAAGCAGCTGGTTGATATTTCCTGCTAGGAGAGGACAAAATGGCCAATGTTGGAAATGGCTCCATGAGAGAAGCCATTATGGATTTTAGACTGAGAGCCGTTTGCCAGTCACAGTTAGCTTTGACCATTTCTGCTAATGACTGAGCTATTAAAAAGCTGAGTTGAGCCAGTAAAGAGCCAACTCTTGTTTCAAGTTTCAATCATATTTCTGTCCATCAAAAGAAAGTATTATGGCTCCAAAGATTGTGTTTAAGCATCATTTGCAACGATTTCCCTGGGCTCGTTTTTGCTGATTTTTGTGTTTTTTGCAAGGAAACAAGTGAAAAGTAGTTACAATTGAAATGCCTAGGTAAACTATAAGTACCTTATAATTGTATTTAGGCACAGTTAATATATGTATAGATAATTTTTAAGGTGGAGTTTGTGCCATAATGTGTGAATCTCAAAAGTGATGTGAAGAAAAAATCACTGTCTCAAGCCAGCATAGTACACAGTAAATGTTTCAATCCATTTTATACAGTAACACAGTCTTTCTTCAGTTTATACAGTGGTCCTCTCTATTAAAAAGGTGGAGAAATCGAAATCTTGTGCCCTCTCATTAGCATTGAAATTGGACTGGCAGCACTGGACTGCAGCAGCTGAGCTCCCATCCAGAAATCAACCGGCCTGTGAAAGTCACACTCAACAAGTGCACCCTGAATAGTCCCAATTTATAATCCAGTAAACTAGAAAGTACACATTTGCCAGTCACAAAGTACAGACACTTCTCAGGTGAAGAACAAATCCAGTTGACTTTCTTCTTACTCTTAGAAATAGCCGTGACCTGGATGACTTAAAATCTTCACAGTCCTTTTGGAAAAGTATGGTTTTTTTTATAGTTTTCTAAATTGGGAGAGATGAAGAGCAAACAATAAAAATTATTCAGAGCCCTGTTAAGATGATGCTTTTTCCCAGAAACGGGCGAGAGACGCCACCTGGTTCGAGTTAAAACGGTGGACTCGTGTACTGTGTGTTCATGGCTGGTTTAATTAGAGGTGCGACTGTTGGTCAGGCTCTGTGACTCTTTAAAACACTTCTTAAGTACGTCATGTGGTGCCAACGTGGGGCTCTCTGTGCTCTTCAAACCACTTGCTTGATTACCAGCCATAACTTCCTGTCTGAGTGTTAAAAGGTATTTGAGTTTTTAAGTGTTCCTGTTGAACCTTTACTTGATTTAATGTACACAGTCAGATTTTCAAGGTTTAAGGAAATAATCGTACTTAATGTCACGCTTCAGTGAGGCACTTGTTGGCTTTTGCTTAGAGCTTAGATTTCTTAAACAGTGTTAAACTATCACATTTACACACTACATTTGGATTTTTGTCATCCACTGACAAGATTTTTTTTTTTTTCAAACTCGCCGCGGCTCATTGGTAGAAAAATGCATAATGAACTTAGAGATCAACCACTGAACATATTCTTTCAAAAAGCAGACAAAAAAAGCACATATAAAGTAAATCATATATCTATTTTTATTAATCCATAAAGGTTAGAGTGAAGTTCACGCTTTTATTCTGTGGGGAAGATCTTGATAATCTTGATTTGTGATGAAACACTGTTTGAATTTTCTGTTTCAGTGCGATTCCGCATCATGGATACTGGCCACCTGCAGATCCGCGGCATCAAAAAGACAGATGAGGGCATGTACACCTGTGAGGCTCGTGTCGCGGTCAGAGGAGAGATTGATTTCAGGATGATCAAGGTCATCGTTAACGGTAAGCACTGAATCTCTTTCACCGTCTTCTAACAGAGCAGAGTGCAGTACTGACCCCAAAGAACCTGGAACCTGTGATGCGTATACATGCATACATAATGAAGGGTCCATTCGGTCAGTGGTCCAGAAACTAATGATCAGATAAGTGTGAAATTCTGTATTAATATTCACAGACCCCAGACAATGATTCCTACCTCTTCAACTTTCCTGTTGCAAAATCCTAAGCCAAACACCTGCATGTGCATACCTAATCAAAGTCAAGTTAGCAGGATGACTTTTTTCCATTTTGGTAAAAAAAGAAAAAAAAAAGTGGAAGGATTTATATAACGCAACTCTTACGACAAAAAATCAATTATGCGAAAATTTTCTGTCATAATCCCGTAATGTGGAAGATTTCCCTGCAAATTCCTTCCCACATTTTCTGCAGAAAATGAAACAAGATCTGTAGGTGGAGCTTTTTTTTCTCTGTTCTCTGTAAACTATACTAATCCACTGCTGATGTTTTCCAGGAAGAACCACCAAAATTAGAAACATGTGTAGAAGTTTTCCTTAAGTGGCAATAGCTTAATGTCATACAGTAAATCAGTCATTACAACAGGGATTAACTGACTTTTGAATAGGTTTAAATCTATATAGTTAGATTATTTTTTTCCTCATTTTTATTCACCCCCTGCATGTATTCATTACTTACATTTTGTCATTTTTTGTCATCTCTTTTTCAGTGCTCCCCACCATCCGTGCAAGGCAGTCAGATGTCAACGCTACAGCGGACATCGGCAGCACCGCGTTGTTGGCTTGCGATGCAGATGGTTTCCCTGAACCCACCGTCACCTGGGCACAGTACGTCATCCGCTGCTATCATTGGTCCTTTTTCATGAGTAGGATCTAACGCAGTCACAGATTTGTTTTCATCTGACCTTTTTCTTGACCTCTGAGCGAAACCTCATCACGTAAAGCAAAGAAGTGAAGAAAGCTGAATTAGAAAGACAAGGTTTTAAAAAATACTATTCTCACATGCACAATTTCTTTTATAGATGTCTGATAAAAAAAGTTGTATGGAGACAAAATGATAAATGCATAAAAATCTCAAGATCAGAAGTAAAAATTCAGGGTAAAATTGTATTGTTAAAACAGGTCACTAACAAAGGTTTTCTTTAATTTCATGATTCTTTGTAAATCTGTAACTCCAGGACTATTTTTCCAGGGTAAATTATATTCCCTATTGTCAAATTCAAATTGCAAATAAGAAATAAGATTAGCATAAGAAATCTTGTTTTGAAAGAAGCAACAAAAGCTTCCAGTGTAAATTAGTACAATTAATTAGAGAGATGTAATAGATTAACTTATTACCTAAATAAGTGATTTATTTGTCTCTTCCAAGTTAGGAATGGGTTAGGAATGCCCACATAGTGCTTCATCTATCATTAGAGCGAGGAGCGGGTCATCGTACCGTGTTTCATAAACGATGTTCACCCTGGAGCCTCTTTCTTTAGTGTTTAGAGAAATCCAGAAAACGATTCTAATGGCTGCAGCTGAAATTTCCAGGTCAGTCCAGATACAAACTTTCCCAATCAAATCAGACCTCAGGTTTATCTTTTGTTCAGAAAGGGGTCCAGCTTTATCATTGACTCTTCCATAAGGGTGAAAATGTGCCCTTCAGTGACAGAATCAGATCAGACCAGAGGACTATGGAGTAATTGTTTTTTTAGGGGATGTACCCGGGTTATCTCTGCCCTCTGTCTCCGGCTGCTGGACACAGTGACAATGGCAATGTGCAGACACAGGAAATTACGCTGTATGTGGTGACCAGATAGTGTGAAAAGATTCATAGTAAAGGAGGATGTTCGTTATGAATATTAAGACTCAATATAGTTGTATAAAAGAGGGGCAACACAAGGTGATTAATAACCTAAATACAAAAAATAAAGATATATTTCTTTTTAAATAACAAACACAGTACAATAATCTTTTCAGTCTATGTATACTCTGATTAAATGTCCCATTATTTCAAGGCAGCACGTCAGTAGAGAGACATAAAAAGTCTCTTCGGTCTGAGTCACCCACGTCAACTAGGAGAAGCCCAAACTAAGGTTTTGAATCAGCTTGTGTCTTTGTGTTAAACCTGCGCAGTTTTGGCTTTCAGTAGATGCTCACCACTGAAAGACCTGTTCTCAAACTTACATTTGATGGCTGATTTAATCAGACACCTGTCAGCTTCATATTAAAATTTTCCTCTTGGTTCCATGAACTGAGAACATACAGTTTTCTTTCATCGTGCTCATTAAATGTATATGCAAATCAAGTTGTGCTCCACATAAGCCCTCTGAAAGGATACTTCAGAACCAACTGGAAGTGCAAATTGCATGTTTCGAGTTTAGCACTAATCTGCGAGGGTTGGTACATTTTTTTTAATAAAATGAGCCTTCTGATCAAGTCTGAGATGAGGAAAAAAAAAGTAAACTCTTGCACTTGGTGGTGATGCTGCCTGCTACTTTCTGGTCAGACTGTTTGTTCAGAGTGTTTGAGCCCCACTTGAAATGATTGCATCTGCACAGCCTACATTTCAGGGAGCTGGCGTTGTAAAGGGTTTGTAAATAGTGCATGAATATGGATTTTCACGGGCTTGCCTACAAATAATTCTGTAGGGACAAAATGATGAGATTTACATATATTTCCATTTGCATGATTAGAACAAGTGTAAAGAGTCATTTATGAGTATTATTGGGCAGGTTTCCACTTTGAACACAGTATTTAGACTGAATTAGATCTAGTTAGTGTGGTGAAACCTTTGTAAGCAATCACATATTTTGTTTCTGTTTATTGGGTTGAACTGGTCAGAAGAGACGTCTTTCCTGGTTGGATTCTAGTGCATCTTTAGATCAAGTCTGTTTGACTTGATATCTAACAAACAAACTGAATCTCACTAATTCAAATGGGATCGAAAATCAGCTTTTGTTTGCAGAGAAGGCAGAAACCTCTGTAAGTCCTTCATCTGGCTTCGAGACATCTCTTGTGAGGTAAAACTTTTTCAAGGGAGGACAGTCTGTACAAAAGTGTGATAGTGTGGTGCTTCTTTCTCCAGCAAATGATCTTTTTCAGAGTCCAGATAAGGAAAAGGAAAGGGGCAGATGTTCATTAGGAAATTCAGCAGCATTCAAGGTTAGCAAATAGTGTAATTTGACAGACCTGAAACTAAATCCAAAATACAACCAGATGTCTGATTCCAACAGAAGACGAAGTCCAAGTCAGGTGCAAACTCCTCTAGAAATGACTTTACACTCAACCCTAATGATGGATTTACTACAGCTCCAGTATATCTCTAGTAACTTCATCAGTATGAATTATTGATTACGCACTCAGTTTTTACAAGTACAAATAACCAACATTCATTTCCCTTCATGCAACTATTTGCACAGTGTACTTTCATATTCATGACGCATCATTAACGGCCGTCATGCAGCTGCACCACCGCTGTGCAGAGGAGTCTTTGAATAGGCCTTTTTTTTCTTTTCTGCATAGATGTGAGTGAATTAGACAAGCACTCTGATGTGGCTCACAGCTGTCTTCCATGCAGCAAAGCTGGTGTGTGATGTGGGCTGTTGAGGCTGTAGGAGGTGCAGCTCCTGACCAGAGGAGAGTTGAGACAGACAGTGAGGTTGAAGCGAAGACAGACAGGGTGAGGCAATAAAAAAAGGCAAAAAAACAGAGGGTTTAAGCTCCATTTGTTATTTGTCATTCACTGTCTGTCTTTCAAAAAGCTGCTACTCCAGGCATACAAATACTTCATTCACCGCAAACAGGATTCTGACCTCAAGCGAAGAGTCCTGCATCACACGAGTGCAAGAAAGTCTTCCCAGAGCTGAAAAAAAAAACATACATCATGATCAGATTGGTGCATGGCCTTCGTAAAAACACAGAAGTAAGGGCTAAAGGACGGGCGAAGGAAAACCAAAGCTATGGAAATGTTGAAGAGGACAGCCAGAGGCACACAGCGCAGGACAGCTTTCTTGCTCTCCCTGTCTTTGTTGTATACCAGCTGCTCTCTCCCTGAGATAAAAACCCAAACACATCATTGTCAGCGAGCTGAAAAAGTCATTTGTAGGCTCCTCAAGTTGTGTAAGCAAACACTTGATGATGTGAACTCCGCCATGTCTTTCTTCTCTTTCTCCCCCCCGCTACAGTAACAACGTCGTCCTTGAAACGGGTGATAAGTACAGCCTGAACGAGGATGGTTCAGAATTGGTAATAAAAGATGTCAAGAAAGTGGATGAAGGAGATTACACTTGCATCGCCAAGAACAAGGCAGGAGAGAAAGCCGAGGAAGTCAGCCTGAACGTGTTCGGTAAGAGAATAACTCCATTCGCTTACAGTAGCATAAAGAACAGCATGCCTCTTTTTTCTCTCTCTGGCCTTTTCTTTTGTACTTATTGACATTTGCCGTGCACGTCTCTGCAGCTTTTCCAGTGGCTGCGTGCACGGCTACACAGCGTGAAGCATACAGTTTAAAGCAAAGCATGTCCTATTGAAAACTAATTAAGCCAACCCTTGGGACATTGAAAGATATCACACTAGAGTTTCTCTTCATGAGGAAATTTTCTCCTGCCTTACATAATCGTGTGTTCGCGGCTCCATTATGGGTCAATGGGGTATGAAGCCACAACTCCAATGAAACCTGTCTGTGCACTTTAGGACAGCAACGCTAACAATGTGGAACAGCTTTTTGGAGCTGTGCTAAGAAATGTTTTTAACAACACGAATGTATCGTGTGAGAGATGTCAGTCACAAGGATAAAAACCTCAAAGAGTTATCAACCAACTTTTTAGTTTTTTAGCTTCTCAGTTTTTGTTTAACAACCCAAAAAGCAGGAGGTAGCTTGTGATGGTGAAAAAGAAACACACTGCACGATACCAGACACTGTGAAGTAAGTTGAAGTAAGTCGAATATCTAGCAGTTACAGAGTTAGTTTTTCCTCAGTTGATGGAGACTAAAAATAGAGATTAAAGGAGAATATATAATTAAACTTACAGTCTTCAAGCTGTCACATCGGCAATTGTTTTTTCCAGCAGATTTGCCATAACAACTTTATTAAGAGTTAAGGTGTCACTTATAGAAGGAAAATGGATACACCCATTTTTTGCAGTTTTCTGTTTAGTGGAACTGTCTTTAGAAAAACTTGTTTTTTGTCATTTCTAGTGCAACCCACAATTACCTACCTGAACAACCAGACCGCCTTAGAGTTTGATGAACAAGTCACCCTGACCTGCGAGGCCTCTGGCGACCCCACACCCACCATCTTCTGGAGCTTTGAGGACAGCGTGTTCACCGAGGGAGAGCAGGTACTGATTTTTTGTTGTTGGTCTTGTTGTTTTTAGTAAGGGTGTTCACTTCAGACAGTCTCCTCCTTTAAAGATAGAAAGAATTTGTATGATCCAGATCAGTCCTCATGCTCTGATGAAAGTCTTTGTGCCTGTGAGACTCTTGGCTAATACCGAAGGCCACTCTTGGCATCATAAAATTGACCATTTTCAGTATATTTCTGAAGGTTTCAGATGGTCAAAGGACTGAATGAAACCCTGCATATTTCAAAATAATGTGTGCCAAGTGTCCGTGATGACCTGCGTTATGTGTTTTTTGGCAATACGACTCACACTCTGCAGGCCCTCTTAATCCATCATATGTATATGAGGTCCTTGAGGAATTGCTTTGATTGAGCAAACCTCTGCTAAAATGTTATTTATTTCAGAAAATTAGGCCATAGCTCCAATCCATCAAAGAGCTAACACATCTACCAATAACAGCACGGATATGTTTGAGCAGTTTAGCCGCCGTCCCCCTGACTTGCATTTCTCGTTTAATCTGAGATCATCAATAGCCAATCAGTAAGCCAGTTGGCTCAAACTGCTCGCTGCGCTTCATAGACCTCATCCAAACTGCAGTCCTGTACTGCCACCTGACTTTACCATTTGTACAGTGAGGCTTGGATTCTACCATCCCTCTGAACTGCTGAAATTGCAGTAATGATTTAGCAAATTTCCATCATGAATGCAAGAGTGGAGAGTGTGCAGATTGCCATAAAACCAATTTCCAGGCATGATATTCCCGTTGTTAAAAGGTGCACATAACACTGTACTCCACTCCCTATTAATTAAGCATTTAAAGGGAAATATTTTTGTCAAATTACCATGAAAGTGCTCATTGGCAATCCACTGAAAATTAAGTGAGAATTCTTTTAAAAAAGTAAAAAAAAAAAAAAAAGGATGCCAGTGAAATGAGCTTAATTATTGCTGGGTTAAAAGCCCACTCTCTCTCAAAGTCAGCTTGTTTTGGGCTTTTGATGCTCTGGCAAACTCCTGTGAGCATCCACTTTGGAAATGAGTGGGCATTTTTTTCTCGAATGATAGAAGAGCAAAGAATTCTCTGCACGTACTGCCACATAAGGGTTATGCATCTTTGTCATGCTTTGGTATATATCCTCGTTTTTCTCTTCATGTCCTTCAGGAGCACTAGAGATAACACTGGATTAAAGCTTTGGCTATAGAACATGGTAAAAGGCTTCTTAAGACGTGTGAGCTATGAATGCCATCCTCTTGCATTTTCTCCATTGCAGTGGTCACAGCGTGTTGGCAGTCGCCAGCCTGAAGAGGGAATCTCATTCCTTTAGTCCCTGGTTTATTGTTATGCTCTTATCAGCTCATTAAAATGGTATAATTTTGAAAAATCCATCTTAACGCTCTTTTCTAACAACATGCATCATGTGAGAAGTAGCCGGATTAGGCACTTCAGAGGGGTAATTTTCTGCTGTGAATGGAGTAAACAGTATTAAGATAATTACCTTGCTGCCTCTAGCAGGTTTGTGGATTCAGGAAGAACACATCATATGTTGGTTAGTCCTTCAGCGTGCATAAGATACTTTAAAAATGATGATACATCTTCATTTTACTCCGGATGATAACGTGTGTTTGGCACTGGTTAATTCCTTTACAGAGGTTCCCATTGCCTGGACGGATTCAGAGGCTTGAAAATCTGCATCAGGGCTGCAAGGAAACTATAATATAAACTTAATTATGCTACTTTATGGGCTATCACAGGCTTGCTGTAATACCCTTGAATATGACTCAGTCTATGCTGTGTGCTTAATCACTCCCTGTCATGTAATATCTTATTAAAGAAGGTCTTCGAACATGAGGTAACCTTTCCGTCATCACCTTTTAATCAACAGAACATGAAGAAAACACACTTTTACTCGTACTGTCTCTTACAATGAAACAGTCAAGATAAAAGTGCACCCAGGAACCCTTTGCATTACTTTAAAAAACCCAGTTGTTGTTCTGTGACTGTTACAAATGATATGTGCATGTAACAATACGTGTACTATTCTGGGAATCCAGTGAAAGCACCTGTCCTGTTAAGTCCCGAAGGACATGAAGGGAGTCAGATGCGCAATATTTAGCCCACGCTGGCCTACTTAACTTCACAGCTCTGTCCACCTGCACTCAGCTGGTGCTGAATTATGTCTTAAAGCTGCAATGCAGAGCGTTTTTTAACACTGAATTTGACTCTTTTTAATGTACTGTTCTACCTTTGTCAAACATCAGACTTAAGTGTTGGGGATACACATCATAAACCAGTTTTTATTTTTACTCCTGCCACCATCTGCTGGTACCAGAGACTTTGAAAAATGTAGCTTCTTTTACTTTTAGATTCCTTTTGGGACAAAAAGTGCTTTTTGTGTTCTTGTACAAAACAAAACAAACAAACGATTATGCAGATTTCTACCAAATTCTGTCAAATCAAAGAGTCGTAGTGGTTGTTACTCATTTATCAGCGGGCTTAGTTGCATTCGAAATGCCTAAAAATAGCCTGGCCTCACTTTACCATATCATTAATTGGGTTGAAATACCTAATTAAGCAAATCTTTTCTCAAAGGTTTAGATGAGACTCCATAAATTCAGCCTTCCCATTATCATGAATGGTTTCCTGTTTTTGAGCCTGCATCCAGTGCGGTCAAGCCAAGTGAGCAGACTATTTTTTTAAGGGGCTTTTAGGAACTCGCCCAAGAGAGCATTAGATTTAAATTAAGCAGATTTACACCAGAGCTGACCCCTGAAAAAGACTAACCCAGCAAAAAATCGAATTGTTTAAATTAACAATAAAAGATGACAGTATGTGAAACAGCAAAGGCACTTCAACTGCAGGCTGAATTAGTCAATGAGGCACATTAGTCAGATGAATTAGGATGCAAAAACTTGGAATCTGCACAAAGCCGCCATGAACAAGGATGAAATTTCCAACATGAAGAGGCGTCACTTTTGCTCAGTGTTTTTCATTTCAAACAGTTTCATTTCATGAAAGCAGAAACTGCCCTTCCCATGGTGAATACGGCAGATTGCCAAAGAATGACAAGTTTCAGTGATGCGCTAAAGATTCATTCTCAAATTTTTACTCAACCTTCTGTATTTCCTTCTAGTGCCTCCCTCAGGAGACAAACTATCTGTTCTTACACTTAAGACTGAAAAGGCTCTACATAGAATAAAATCAACAGTATATTGCTTTTTTTTAACATCCAGTGCTTTTTAAATTTGACTCTTCTCATTTCTTTGCATTTGTGCTGGTGGATTATCAGAAGAGAATTTGTAAATGTGATTCAGCTATACAGTGTGCCATTCATCACTGTCAATCAGTGGAAACATTCCCACAGCACAGCGCATCCGTGGCTGTTTCGCGAGTTACTGTACTGAATCTTATCTTCCACCTGCACGACAGGACTTTGCCCGTCGCCACTCAGAGTTGTCACCGAGTAGCTTCCTCCATTCACAGCCTGTCACCATCCCTCCCTTTCCTATCTATCACTGTCAGATCAATTTTGATTTAATGCTGCGGTAATCAGAAAATCGTGCTGATCGCTTGGTAATAGCTCTCACTAATTTTCGTCGGATCATCGTTCATCATTTGAATGCTTCCGGTTTGCCACGCTCTGTCCTCAAATCACGTTCCAGTCCTACATCACACCAGTCCAAGCTGCCAGAGCGCAGACGTATTCATATTGATGCAAAATGACAGAGCAGTCATTTTTACTCTTTTGAACCTCACCGTCGTCCAAGAAAGTGCAGCAGATATGATCTCTGCTCCGTCTCGTGAGAGGGGATTTCATGCTGAGGCTCTTTGCATGTTCGTACCATATGCTTTTTTACACCGCAAAATTAGAATTATCTGTATGTGCCTGTTATTAACAGAAGATAAGTGATGCGTGGCGGTGTTCTGTACATAAATGAATGAGTTAATCAAAACACAGAATGCCGGGATGAGAAAGGCACTGATTAGAAAAACAAAGTCCCCAGATACCAGTAATGTCTGCCTCATAATTAGTTTCAGTGCCCTGTTTTCCTTAGTGCGCCTCCAAATTCTCTCCTATTACAGGACATTAATTAATAACCGACTGAGAAGCCCCCATGCTGCTTCAGAAAAATGTGCGCCGGCTTGGCATTTTGACCAGTTCTGCAAATTCCCAGAAAGCAGTTAAAGTGTCGAGCCAGAAAACCCGACCTCACTAAAACAGTTGCTTTTACTTTAAGAGCTTTGAACCTCACAATCAGCACAGTGTCAAATTTTAATATTGCTCAAGCTGTTTTTAATGTTTAAATAGAATACTATAATAGACAGAATCTTAATTGTAATATATACAACGTTAGAGAAAAAATGATATGGTTTTATTCGATATAAAAGTCAATCCCTGTAATTTTTCATCATTGTTTTTGCTAATTATAAATTTGCTTTTGAGAACAATACCAAATATTCATGTTTAATCCCACTGTCTATAAATCATACATTACTGCTGCACTTTCTAAGCATGTTGCAGTGTTATTGACATTAGACTGTGTTATTCTACCTTTCAGGTAATCATTGCTTTCCATCTATTTCAATCAGGTATGAAAATCGATGCACATACTTGAAGCGTGAGCTGGGTCATCTATCACAGTAAGAATTACGTCTGCATTAGTTTTTATCAAAGGAACATTACCATTGTGTGGTAGAAATATTTTTGCATAAACAATACAATGCCAAAGCAGACACACTGTTCACTGTGATGGATTACATAACTCACCTAGCAATTTCGGAGGTACTGCAAGTTGATTTCCCCACCAATTGCTAACCGATGTAAATCAAAAAATACCTGGAAGGTAGAAAAATGAACTCTGGTATGTTGTGGAAAATGGCACAGCACACATTTGTAGCCAATGAGCTGATGCGTTTTAAATCACTGAGACAGTCCTTAACATGAAATCATTGCACAGCTCCTGCAGGTAATCGCTCTTTGTGGATCTTTTACAAACGCTTACTTTGCTCCTTTGTGTCGCTGTTTGTCTTTGCTTACTCTGTGTTTGTCCTCTCTAGGCTTCTTGGACGCGACCAGACAAATATGAGGTATGGCTACTAAATACGGTAGCCAGGCTTTAGTTGTAATAGCCCAGACTTACACAGTAGACCACCCTTTGTTTGTATTGCAGAGCAGAAGTGTTGCGATTTAGCTTACATTTAATGCTCACTCCATTTAGTTCTGCACTAAATATGTAGACCATTAGACACGTAGTACAGTACATTTAATCCATTTAGTTCCAGTACACATTTAGACTTGCCCTATTTACTTGTCCCTGTTTATTTCTGTCGACAAATTCCTTCTCGAGACGTAGAGACAGTCACAGCATCTCAAAGCAGATATTCCCCTTTTTTTTCACCATATAGCGTGCTGTTATTTCCTGCTGCACGGTCTGGTTAGTGCTTAGACTTTGCTTGATTGAGGGCGGAAGCTGATTCCAGCATTCGTTTGCAGCTCGACAACCTCACATGGAAAACACTGTCTGCTCTGCTGCGGGCCAGCCATGACGCTAACTCACCAAGCTGTACTAAAACTTAACAGAGGATACACCACAGTCATAAGCCAGGAGTCTGCATGTTTTTTATTTCCACCTCACACTTCAGCAGCTGACACCTTCGGTCAAAGAGTGAAATCATCAGAAGTCTTAGTGAGTCAGTTCACCCAAATGGCACAGGTTTTCTTACCTAACCTTTGTGGGGTATAGGCATGCAGGTAGTTTTGGTTTTATTTGTCCAGGTTTTTAGATACATTTCTCTTAGATTTATGTGTAAACACCAGTATAAAGGAAGTGGACTGAATATCATTAGAGCTTTGCTCATTTGAGGTACCCACATTACAAAGGCTTTTGATTTAGAAGACTGCTAACAAGTATTTTTTAAGCATTAAACCTTGGCCTAGAATAGGAAATGATGACAGGTATATTTAATTATAAGTCCAAAAGCACCTTTATACCTAAGCTCCCTGCTGCAGCGTTTGATTGGAAAGAAACATGCAAACTCTTGGCCCTCCAAGTAATAACTACTGTCCACAGATAGAACTGACACGATATAACAAGCTAACTTCACTCACGGCTGCTCACACAGCAAGGAAAATGTACCACATGAACCAGCGTTACGCTTTATTAGAACCGACACTGACAGCGTGAAAACATAAAACTGCGCCTCAGACTGGTTGAAATTATTGCACTGGTCCATGACACAATTCACTGCTTGAATTTCTACTTTTATTATGTTGAAGGTTATTTCAATTAA
>JBAJHX010000067.1:20212412-20225593 GCA_037176925.1 Amniataba percoides | reverse complement strand
AAATTAGAAGAAAAAAAAAGGCATCCCACACAATTTTTCAGTCTGGCAGAAATACGGATTCATCACGCAGCCAAACAATGCAGGGAAAAAAATGCAAAAGATGACACAAGATTAAAGTAAAATTCAGGATCACAATGCGTGCCGAAAAATTAGCTCGACATGCTTCACGCCACTGTGGGCCGCCGATCTGTGTGCCAGCCCCACTTTGGCATTAACATGAAATAAAATAATTAACAACATCAGCTCCACTTCCCTCTTTTGTTGTCTGTCCCACGACAGCTTTCCTCGCCTCCCAAACAGAGTAATATATATATATAATATAGAAAAAGCACATGCTGAATCTCTGCTGGCCTCACTCATGTTTCTAAAAAATACATTCAAAGCATAATGGTTATTAAAATACAGCATATTAAGTTCAGGATTTGTGAACCCCTCCAGTTTAAGGGTGCAAGCTTTAGTTTCTTAAGTTGTCTTTACAGCCTGTGTCATCATCATGTCCATGAAATACCTGAAAAAAAAAACCGAGTTACATTACATAAAACACGCTGCTGAACACTGTGAGCTCTCCCTGTCGGACACCAGCATGTTAATGTTAATTTAGGTCAACTCAGAGGTGTCCACGCAGTCTCGAAGAGCTACTGGCATGGTTGTAGACTTACTTTTGTTAATAATATCATTAATAGATTGTACCTTATCAGACTTGTTGCCTGCCATTGCAGCTAGATATCGATATTAATTGTTTTCAGTGGGCATTTTATATATCCAGTAATTCTGTATGACATTAATGCAGCATTAGAATCTTTTTTTTATATACTGAGCAGGGTGTAGGTAGAGGCGAGGTGAATTTTAGCAGCAGCACATATAAAGAGGGATCAGGATTTTGTTCGCTGCATCACTTGATAGATGCAGCGTGTGCAGATTCTGGCTGCCAGTCTCTCCCATATAACCGCTGTAGTACAGAGTACACGACAAGCGAAACACATGTATTGACACGTTATGTAACAGAGCGTCAGTCCTGCCCCACAAAGCAAAGAAGTGGTGAATGTACGAAGGGGGGAAACTGTGAAAAATCATTTCCGTGCCTTCCATTACGTTTATAATCAGTCGGTGACAAATCAGAGTTGTATAATTAAAATGACTCATTGGAATTAATGAATAAATCCTGTTCAAAGGTCTGCCTGTTCACTTCTACCTCTGTTGTATCATTAAAGTATTATTCTCCATTAACCTTATCCCCGTTTACATTCCAGCAGTGTGCCCAGTGCAGCTCCTTCCTGTGTCACTGCAGTAAGACAAGATTAATGCTGCCCTTTCAAAATGTTCCAGGACACTCCCTCAGATCTTCAGTAAACAGCAGAAATGTTTCTGCCACATCTGCATCCCCTCCCCCATAATGCTAATACTACAAATAGCATTAAATTATTTATAAAAAATAAATGCCGAAGCACCTAAAAATTCCTTAAATATTAAATAATAGCAGCTGGAAGGAAGACGTATATCCCCTGTTGGTTTAAACTGCGTGTAGCCCAAAGGCAAGAAAAGCTGTTACAGCCAGATTTTTTTACAGGGCTTGCTACATGGCTCCTCTTCATTATTGATGTCTCTTTTTTTCCCTGCAGCATATTTTCAGGACTGTATCTCAATTATTGTCCTGGTGGGGAAGCTTGCATTTAGTTTTTGGCAAACATGACGAAGCACAAAGCACTCACTCCTTTGGCCTCATCTTTAATATATTTGGTAACATGTACACTTTATATCAAGTTAGGTTGCAGTGGATAATCGCATGTAATAATATAAGAGGCATGTGGTCACTGACTGTCACTTGTAAGTCAGCCTGTCCTTGATAAGGCTCAGTGACGCTGCATATTCACATTACAACAGGTTCAAGTAAGTCGGCGGAGCAATAAAGGTGATCTGCGAAGGAAGATAACAACAAGGTTTAACAAAGTGTTGTCCCAACTGCAATTACACTGCTCCAGCTGCAATTAGACTGTCTGTAAACCTGCAACTAGACTGCTAAATGGTAAGGACACTAATCGACATCCTGTAGGAGTTTGCAGCTTGTTGGCCTGTGCTCGATGGATTTTCAGGCTGATTCAGGGAAAGTTTCTCAGCAGCCATGATGTCCAATATGCACATGTGCAAGAGATTTCAAGTTTACTTGACTTTATATTTGTATGATTTAAATGTGATTTTCTTCAAATTATTTTTAGGTCCCAGTGTGTACCTTGCTTCCTTGACTTTCCTTAACAAGGAAAATAACATTTACTTTAACCTAGAACTTTAATCTTGTAAAGGATAAGGCTGGTGGATCACTATATTTGTTATGCACCAAGAAAAGAAAAGACCAAAACCGGCAATGTGTTTGGCCTTTCAAAACTTTCCAACATCCCGGCCACAGCACTCACTTGACAATGAGAAAAATGTAGAATAGCTCCAGCCTTATCCTTTATTCATAACGAATAAAGACTCCAACTACCAATCTGTTCAAGATTCTCCTCTTTCTTATTCTGTCTCTCTGTGATATTGCACTACAATTTCCATACTGTGGGTATCCGGAGAAATGTAACCCCATCACCTCCCAGCTTTTGCTTTCTTTGTTTGCAGGAAGCTCCCAGTGTTTAGTCCAACATATAAAAACTCTCCAAATCTACAGGGGAATCACAGGGAGAAGCGAGTCATGCATTCATCTCTATGAAAATGTCAGACTTTATATGTGAGAACAATTACTTTCTCCTCTCCTTTGTAGAGCCTTGATAGAAATATTGTGGTGCGCAGCCACGCGCGGGTGTCCTCTCTGACCTTGAAAAATGTCCAGTTCACGTATGCCGGCCAGTATCGATGCACCGCCAGCAACTCCATCGGCCAGGACATCAAGCACATGTACCTCGAGGTCCGCTGTAAGTAACCCGACTGTTCCTACACCTGTTCTAATGGATTATCAGAGCTATTGATACTTCACTTAGTAATGTTGTAGTTCACTTATGGATGAATGAAGATATAGTAACTTATAGATAACGACAGGCAAGTATTAACATTTGCTCGATGTACTGTTATTTTTGCATTTCATTTCAGTCTCAGAATGAAGGCAAATCGCTAAGTTTCTCAAAATGTTTAACCATTTGTTGAAGAAAAATGTATTATTAATTTTGTGAAACAGATTTTTTTAAATCACTTTCATTCTTTTTATTCTGACTAATAGAGTTTCCATATTAATACCAGATGTTTAATTATAGGCACATCACATTTTTAATCCTCTTTCAACAGACACCCACTACTACACATATTCTAGACTAATTCAGGTCAAAGAATAAGTGTCATTGAAAATCATCAGTGCTCAGCTAAAAGAGGACTCAAGTGTTTAAGTCGGGACATAAAAAGTAAAAGAATACTTCTCCAGGAAGCTCTGCAGCAGTCAAACATCTGTATTTTGTTGACTCTGATTTGGACCAGCTGCTGGAGCTGATCGTGTCTCCACACTTGTTCAGGACAATCTTGAAATGAAATGTCACAAAGTCGTTAAAGGCCAGTTAAAGACATTAGAGAGTAGTCATAGACTGATTTGGTAAGTGACGTTTTTTGGGGCTCAAAATGTTTCTGCTGAGGTAACATAGAGCGATTTCCTCTGTTTCATAAATGGCTTTTGACAGCACCCTGAGAACTTTTCTGAGCTTTGTTCATTAGCTGTTGATTTTACCTGTAGGCAGAAAAATCTATAGCACTGGTGATATAACAGTAACCGCAAGAGAGCACGTCTTTCCAGTGGAGAAAAGCTTGAAGCTCATACCCCTTCTTTAAACCAACCTTCCCCGTGGCTGCCTCGCATGTGGAAACATTTCTCTCAGCATCTTTTGAAGGAGATTTCTCATCATATGATTGTTTAAAGATCGCCTCTAGACAGAATATTTTGGATTCTGGTGGTCTGAACACAAAACCCAGAGCTGGTTTTCACAGGCAGACTGAAAGACTGGATACATATTCTGGCTCCAGCTAAATAAACTCTAATTTGTATTGTAAGTTGAAGAGTAAAGTCAACACTTTGCTCTGTTGACTCTGCTCTGATAGGTTAGTTTCGCTGTCAACTTGAAGGTAACTTGCCTGTTTGAATAAGTATAACACTTAAATAGTTGCTTTTTTTAATAAAAATAATGGCAAAAGGAAAATAATCCACTGGAAGAACACATTTACAATTCAGTTCCTCTTGCAAGTGACCAAATGGTGCCAGCGGCAATTTTCATCTCAGGTGAAGCGATGCAGCATTTAGCAACGTACAGCACAAGACTTACACTGTATGTAAGTGTCATTATGAATGTAAAGGGAAATGTGCTTCAAGTGAAAATTTTAACAAGCATCATCACACTATGTTCACATCCTGTGGTTTTTAAGGTGAATTATAAAGCAAAAATGTGGAGAACTGTACTCGACTTGGCACTAAATGCAACGAGAGAAATATTCAATCCCAAAACAGGAGCAGGACCACGGAAATTGCTCGTAAAGCCCAAAGAGGTGTTCCTGAACATAAAGAGTCTGGGCAGTCACCTCTGGGGATAAACGGTGGGCGGATGAGCAGAGTTTGCAGGGTCAGAGATACCACTGTGATTTGTTACCGTGGAAACAAAGGTCTCAGTTTTGACATAGCCTTGAGATAATTGAAGCTACTTTTTAGGTTTAAAATGAATCTTATTTTTTTTTTAAACCATCTAATTATTAATGGTCTCTGAGCATCCCTACTCTTGGGCAACCATTTAGCCCTTGACTGACACATGATAGATTGTATACATGTACATATTTGGTCTTAACACAAATGGTAACAGTTTATCTGGATGTACAAAATGTTTTTTTGCAGAAATTGTGAACTTCATGCAATTCTTAGATGACAGAATAGAATTATAACTCTGCAATTAAGCAAATTGTAAACAGTATCAGTACACTTATATTACACACAGGTAGTGTTATATTTGATTTAACAGTGCGATACTGTCTCAGGCAAAGTGATGTAGAGGTTAGATTGCAGTCAGAGTAGTTAGATGTGAGGTTAAAGTGTCTGCAGGTGTTCATCTCCATTCAGGGTCAAAAGTGTAAGTGATTAGTGTGTTTTTTTCTTTTTTCATCCAGCCTCCCATCAGTTACTTAGCATATGCAAAACATATCCTTGGAAAGACAGGACGTGTGTAATGGAAGCCAAATCATACTTGATCTCATTTTTAAATCTATCAAATGTTACCTTGGAAAAAAAAGAAAGAGATAAATACAGCCAATGAACGCTTAATTGGATTAATATTCCCTGCTCTCAATGCAGCAGCAATTTGCTCCAAGATATAATCACAACGGCGTTGATGCAGTTGTTTGAGGGCTTGCAGTTAGCTAGAGTAATCAGCAAGTAATCAGGTAGCTGATTCACTGTTGCCAAGCAATTATCGATAAGAAAAGGTGCTTTGTCTTGAGCACAGCTCTCCCTCTCTGTCCTCTCTATCACCGCTCGCCCACTCGCACAATGAAGACATTATCATTGCATGGAACTTCCTATCTGCTGCACAGCGTGATCCCATTAGCCGGGCTGAGTGCGTCTACGTTTGCTGCTCAAGGGCTGATAGGAAAGCGTTAATACCTTCTCTGTTTGAGCACCAGTTTCAGCCACCAAGATTTATTTAGCATGAGTGCTTAATGAAAACACTGATTGAGCTGCTAGCAGGACATATTACGTGCATACCTCAGTCCTGCTGGCTAGAAGTTATAACTCGTATGCATAGCTTCAATTGTTGCCAAATGCTAAATATAAAGTGTGACATTTTATGGTTATGACATGTTTATAACAACATTTTCAGACTGCATCATAATCCATTTATCAGTATGTTGACATTTTCATACCAAGAATTTCCTTCATCATCTCACCCAGACCAGGCGAGGAGAGTACAGAAATCAAACAGGCAGGTCACAGACTGTGGAGTGATTCAGTGAGGCCCAAAAGCAGCATAGATAGGAAGAGCCGGCGTCTAATCAGGGCTGCAGGCGATGGAGCATCTATTGACTCAGGCTCGTCCATCAATCCCAGCAGCGGCGCACTGCAGAGTTTTCAAGGATCCGGGGTCAGAAGTAAAGCCCCGACAGTGTCAGGGGCCACAGCGTTGCACAGCACTCAGGAAACAAAGCGCACTCCGCTGCAGTGCTCGGTGATGTGAGCAGGATATGATGAAAGGAAACCGTGCAGGAGAACAGTCAGCTCCCACCTCCTGTTGGCAATGATGATGCGAAAAAAAAATGACATGTCAGGGTGAGGAGTGTTGACCTTATGGTTTCAATTCAATATCAGGAGCATGACGAAGTAGCTTGCTAAATGGGGCTTGCACTGTAGCATGAATGGTGGTTGCTGATAAATCAGCAGATATAAAATACAGAGCTGT
This sequence comes from Amniataba percoides, assembly GCA_037176925.1. Lineage (NCBI taxonomy): Eukaryota > Metazoa > Chordata > Actinopteri > Centrarchiformes > Terapontidae > Amniataba > Amniataba percoides. The sequence goes on along the minus strand of JBAJHX010000067.1, from coordinate 20,219,192 downwards.
TGCAGCAAAGGCAGCAATCTAATGTGCATCAAACCCAAATTGTCCAAGCAGAATTTTCTCTCGTTATTTCTGTTGACTCAGTGCTCTTTGCTAACTCGTGACTGTGAATCTATTAGTCTTACTGTATAATAATGGCACTGAGCCCTGCGAGACGTTGTGTTATTGCTTTGCCAGAGCATCTTGCAGTCAAACACTGCACTCACTTTTTGTCACAAATAAAATGGGTGGCAATTTAATGTTCCATAAAACCAGCACATGTCTTTAAAACTTAACCACTTAACCCTCGGGGCGATTTTATGTGATAAATTTATGCTAATGAAAATTGATAAAATGTGATTTAATAAGTTATGGAATGTTACTACAAACCCGCCGGCGGGTTTTGACAGTTAACTGGTTAAATGGAGACTATAAAAGTTCCTGCCTTGAATGTATAGAAGTAAGACAAACGCAGCCATTAGACCACACTTTGCATATGTTTACCCTTAAGAATGCAGATTTCGTCAGCGCTGCCATGATTGCTCCCGCTGCCGTCAGGAGTGTTTTTGTAAATGGCTTTTTTGATTACCAAGATTTCTAAAATGAAGTACCTCACTGGTAGACATGATAGGATCTGCTGAGACGAAGAGCTTCGGGGAAGGGTGGAAATATTGTCATCCTACAGATGACTTGCTTCTGCAATGGAGACTGTGTGGCCTCTCCCAGCTGACTGATTCCAATGAGTCCTGTGGATTTCTCAAACTGAGATCTGATGGGTTTGACATTTTTACAAATAGCATGCTTTTACATAGTTTTGTTTTAAAATAATATAGAATAAAAAGAACATTTCCTCTTTCTATGGTCCTACACATTTGTGGAATGAATTCACATTTTAGCACTGGATTATGAAGATATTACGTTCAGATCCCTGTTCGATGAAAATGGGACAGTATTAGTGACCATTTTATTCATACTGGCAAAATACATGGGAAAACCAAAGCCAAGTGTGGACCACTCATTTCAGCCATGATGCCTGTTCCACATAAATGTGTGGGATCTGAAGAAAAAAAAAACAGCAGTTCATCTCGCTCGAGCCGTCCACTTCTTCGTTAGCTCTTCAGGATGCCAGGGAGGTTTTCAAACATGATTTATTTTATTGTAGCCAAATCTCAGTTGTTTTTGCATGTTTATCCATGTTACCATAACAACAGCTTGCAACAGAAAATGTCTGACAGTGTGAAAAGCACACTAAACATTAGAGTTCACAATCAGGGGGTAGAAAGCTGTAGACTGAATCCGTACAATGTGGTATTATAAAGTTAAAGCTGAACCTTTTAACTTATTCTTCCTCTGTTCTTTTTTGTTTAAACATTATAAATTTGTTTTTTTTATTTACTTTGAGTGATTATTTTTACTGGCTTGGAGCAGCATAGTTACATTACAGATGTAAGAAGTAAATCACAAAGTGCACAGTAACACCGGGATGCACTTGTATAAAGTTTCTTCTTGGCAGTTAAGAGTTTAATTTTGACCCTGTGATTCCTCTAAACTGAAATCTTTTCTTGACCTTAAGAAACTGTCCTATTAAAGTGGCTGAAAAACACAAAAGGTTGTGACTATGCAGATCCGCTGTTGAAGTCTGCCTCAAACACGCAGGATTAATCACTCCTTAAAATCCGTAACCTGTTGCACCGTCTGCCTCCTTCCTGCGTTGAATACATTTCAGCTTCTCCTCCTTATGCACTGAATCATTGGCCAGTTGAACCGCGGGGGAGTAAACACCTCAGACTGTCAGTAAACTGTTCCCAGCGTGATGTTTACCGTCTTCATTCCTCCGTCTGTGCTGCAGATGCTCCAAAGATCCTGGGTGCGGTGACAACGTACACGTGGGAGGGAAATGCCGCCAACATCACCTGCGAGGTGGAGGCTAACCCCGGAGCCTCGGTGGTTTGGTTCAGAGACGGCCTCCAGCTGCCCTCAGCCAACACCACCAACATAAAGATCTACAGCACGTCAGCCGTCAGCTACCTGGAGGTCTGCTGCACCTCACCGACATAAATAAGCACAGGACTAAAATAATACCGAGTATTAATTCCAGTGAACTGAAAATTGCAACCTTAGTCTGCCATGTTGGCTTTCAGATAGATTTAATGTCTGTGCCAGCTGTAGTTACTCAACAGCAATAAGCAATTGTAAATATTATTTTTTTTCCACTCCAATGTTAAAAGATTTGATTGCAAAGTTTTATGGAGGCTTTTTTGTGGATTTTGCCATTTGCAACTGAGTCATTTTGAACACAGTTGGTGACTGTTCTGAATAATGAGATGAAGACATAACAAGTCGTTCTGAAACAGCTCTGAATCAAAGACGGTAAATGTTATTGAGTGCAGAGTGCTTCATACTGCGTTCTTTTTAACCAATAATTGCATCCTAATGATGAACACATTGTAGATCTTCATGGGTCTTAGTGTTTTTGTCTTTTTCTGTCTCTCAGATTACCCCTGATTCTCAGAGTGACTTTGGCAGCTACAACTGTACAGCAACCAATGCGATGGGCACTGAGTCCAAGGAGTTCATTCTTATCCAAGCAGGTCTGTTCAACAAAACTGAAGCATTGCATGAAACTCAATGCATATACCATTTTGTTTTTCCAAAATAAACTATTATAAACAATAATCCCCAATCCCAAATGGGGGAAAGCGGCAATTGTTGGAGGTGTGATGATTTCACAGCCCTGAAATGACACTTCTTCCTCTGGCTAGTCTATGATGCTTAAATACGCCAAATAGAAGCTCTTAGTGGGAAAAACTCTTTTATTGTTACTCTTTCATTTTATATGCTAAACGATAACCACTTGAAGCTCCACTCTCCCACTTCAATCCGTACCAACCAAATTCGTACCACCCAATATGATTCCAACCACGCACAGCAAAATAATTTTTCAAAGGTCAAGATAAAACTCAGCAGGTTAACAGCTCAGCAGGGTAACCAGCTGCAGTGTCCATTCAGAGTTACCAATAACATTTTAAAGTAAAAGCAACCAGAAGCCAGTGTATGGGTGCAAGGATACATGAAATATGCCTGTAAAAGAAGCTGAGTTTTTTGAGTTTTTCACTGATCTGTTTGGTTTACACACCAAGGATGCAACACCAATATTTCAGATTCAAACTTTAACTGTATCAACAGAAATATCTGTGTTTTGTTTGTGTTTATGGTAAGCGAAATCTGAAACATTCATTTGTTTATGTCCGTGAAACAGCTCAGGAATTTGCTAATTTCCTTCAAATGATTAACATAGTGAAGATATGCATGTGTTTGTTGCCCACGTACAACACAAAGCTAATATAACATGTATGTAATAGATGTAAAAGAAAGGCAGGGTATGATTTAAAAAATAAAATTGGACTGTGCACAGAATTCACAGCACATGCAGTTAATGAGTTAAAAAACATATCTCAGTACTTAAAGTCCTGTTTTCTTTGCACTGCATATGCTGTGTTAGCTTCATTGGGTATGCAGATTGTTTAGGACCCATTAGCAGAGGCAGGTCACTCAGGACTTGTTGAAATACAGCGTGGTCAAACTAATTGCGCTAACAACCTCTGCTGCCACTGTGTAATATACTGTAGACCCTGTGAGGTGTTTCCTGTCTGCTTTTTCATTTGCTGCATAGCTCATCGGTATGCCGCAGTGCTCCTACTCAAAGTTAAGGTCCCAAAAAGGACACTTCACATAATTCACGTTGATATGTCACCGAAAATCAACATGTAACACGAGGCAAAGGCGAGCTTTACTAAACAAATTCATTTCATTTTAACGGGTAATTAAGCAGTTTTAGCTTGATACAGGCACCAAAGGAAAGGTCAGGGAGACGCCCAGTTGATTAATATAATCTGGGAATCATGAACTCAATGTATTATGTACATATATATGTATATTTTTAAATTTTACAGAGATGTAGTCCAAAAATGATTGAATGAACATAAAACCCATCTAACTGATTACCATTATATGTATAAATGTATAAAAAAATGCAACTCAGACTGCAAGATGTTGTAAGTTTCTAGTAGATATTGCAAAGGTGAAAAACATTATACTACATCTCTGTATTCATCTCATGAGATTATTTGCATCATAAGTATTTTTTTAAAATGAGCTTTTGAAAAGAAAACAATAATTACTTTTTTTGTGTGTGTGTGGCTTGGTTGCAGAGGTGCCATCATCACCGGAAATTCAACAGGTGGTACCTTTCTCCAGCACAGCAGTGATAGAGTTTGAGGAGCCCGACTCCATGGGAGGAGTGCCCATTATCAAGTACAGAGTGGAGTGGCGTTTGCTGCCTGGCCAGGACTGGACCAGAAGAGAGTACGATGCTGTGGATGGTGAGTCTCCCGTCTCGTCTGACTGTAGTTCATTGTTTGGCTGTTGTGTGCTTCCCTTTGGCTAACAAAAGCACATATGAGGATCTCTATTAACTCCATAGATTTACTGACATCATTTCACAAGAAATATAAATTTTGACTCTTTTTTAAGGCCATTTTTTAGCAACACCTGCTGTGAGGTTGATTCCTGCTCCATATGATTCAGTGTTGAATGAGTGTGAATAAAATCCCTGAGTCACCACCACTTATCTACATTTCCAGTGAAAGCCTAGAAAAATATATTTTCAATCAAGCAAAGTGGGTGCTATGGATGTTATGAAATTCTACATTCAGGTTAAGTGTTTTCCAGGGACTCTTAAGATGCATCACCTGCGTCAGCTACGACTTAGTGCCTCTTAAGCCATTTTAACCCTTAGCATGCAAATGACTTGCTTCAAAAGTCGTCTCACAGAAGAAGGTGAGTCGAACCTCCCATTGCCTGATGACAAATAACATCCATAAATCTGTTCTGAAGTCCTGTGATACAGCTGCTGATTAAAAAAAAAAATCTTACCACTTGATCAAAAGATTTGAACTCTTTGACTGGCAAAGGAAGCCACTGTGCAAAGAGAAACGAGAAGAGAAGTGCAGCTTTCACAAAAATATAATATGTACTGTACATGCATTAACCAACATCATAAAAAAGACTCAAGGTACACTTCTCTTTTCATTGTAACATTTAATATTTTTTCACATTTTATGATATTACTAGAATGCCCCATCAACATGGTTATTCCAAAAAACTTTGCAAAAAAACATGATTACTATTACAATTGTTGTTGTTGTAGCACATCCTCCACATGAAAGAAATGTGGGCCAAAACGGCAGAAAAACATTTCAGCTCACAACAGCAGTTAATCCAAACATGACAGTGGCTGATGTCAGGAGAAGAGGTGGAACACGGCGTAGCCTCGGTGACAGTCAGCTCAGACACTGACAGGCTCCAGATATATATCCCCGTCCCACTGAGGGTTTGTGGCTCTTACAAATCTGGATGGTTTTCGTCCTGTCTGCCACATGGGACGAATCAGTCAGTGGCTGACAGGCTCTGCTGTCAGCTCAAGGCCCGAGAGCCGCCTGTCATGCAGGCGTGTACACAAAACAAAACACATGCACCCACGCACGACAATAAATGTCTCCACAAGTATTTCATTCAACCACATCAGCAGCTCCGCATCTTTTAAATTACAGTGTCTCCAAAACACACATACACTGAATGTTCGTTGTCTGTTGTACTGTACACACTGTACAGTATACATTTATTTAAGTATATTTTTAATATTCATTTGTAAAAAGAAGCAATATTACAGGTCTGGTTATTTAAGAAAAAATATACCAGGGAGGAAGGAAGAATATTTTAACTGATTGAATTATCAAGGGGTTGAAATATGTCATTAAAAAGGGCTATTGAGTTTTAAGTGTCTCACAGTATTGTGAACCAGGGCTGCCATCACATGTTTGAAAGAAGTACTGCCAGACATGCATACCACACCCATCACTGTGTCCCTGTATAGATCTACATCTGCAGGGTAAACATACACACACCTGCAATGCTGTATGTTCTGCCCTGTGAAAAAAATAAGTTAGATGCATTAGATATCTTCATGTGCTTGTGTCTTATGGCCTGTAGTGAACATTAATATACTTTAAAATGTTGAAAATGGCCTTTTTAAAAGCTGAAAGCATCACAAACCAAAGTATATTCGACTCCATTATTTTGGGGTGTGGACAAGCAATCTTCGAGACAGATATCTCCAAACTCTAACTTTATTCATTTATTCATTTATGAAATGTGAAACAAGAAAACACATTTCCTGTAAACATAATAATTTTTGATACTGTGTCTGCCACCTTAATACCTTCAAAGACTGATTCCTCAGACGTCAGCACACAGTCCTTGATGCTGCAGTAAACATGCGCTGGAGCAACTCGACCATTAACGCACACCAGTCGGCCAAATTTGTCATAATTGTTGTGATTTGTGGAGATAAGCTTTTAAGGGAAGCTGAAGAAACCAGTATGTGGTAATCAATGGTAAATGACTCTGGTGCCGACTGAACGTGAAGAGTTTCAGCAGCGACGTTGGTTGTTCTGATGTTGGTGGTGCTAGAAACCCCGCCGGGAATTCATTTGGACTTTCTTAGCTGCATTTATACACTTTCCCCGAGCAGTCACTTATGCACCGTTCATTCTGAAAGTCCTTCTCATTGAGACATTAATGTGAATTTTCTCCGAGTCACTGTAATCGAAAAGTGTTTCTCAGCTGTTTTGCACCGGGGCCTAAATTTGTTCTCATCCATGAAATTTCTCTTCTTTGTGTTACACAGTGAGATATCGTCCAAGTGGCTTTTTATGACAAAAGTCAAGAAACACATTTGTGTGT
>JBAJHX010000067.1:20173580-20205268 GCA_037176925.1 Amniataba percoides | reverse complement strand
GTATAATCGCAGAGCTGACCCAGCGCTGAGTTGCTCATGTTGAGGAAAACTCCAGCCCCTCTCACCATCTTTTCACCATCTTTCAGTTTCATCAGAGATACCACCCCCTATCGCTGCCACCAGTATGGCCCGTAGTGAGTATGCCAGTCGCGCAGTGTGCAGTGTCTCTCGTCACCGCTCTCTCTCTCTCTCTTACCCGCTTGGCCTCACAGTTAGTGTAGATGTTCATTTCTGTGTGGTGTGGCTCACTGGAGAGCTCCTACAGCCTCTGTAGCGTGTAGCCAAAACGAAACAACCGAATGAGTTTGACTATCCTTTCTAACTGATGGTGATTTTACTAACATGTCAAGGACATGAGGGTTGTCCTCCTAACTGCCTGGCTGTAGTGTTATGTAAGATGTGATTAACATAGTCAGTTTGTTCATGAACATTTCAATCACATGCTTGAAACTTCTCTGATTGTGGTGCAGTGACTTTAGAAAACATTTAGAGTATTCTGTACTAAATTTGCAACAAACAAACAAAAACATTTCTGAAAATACAGATGACACATTGAAAGACATTAGTGGGTTGGTGGCTATAGAGCTCTATTCCTACACTTTTGTCAGAGATAGTGTAACCATGACATTAAAGATGGATGATTGATAACAGACTCACAGCAGTGTATCGCTCAACATGTTCATGGCACACAATATGTTGGCATGAACACTGATGCTTCATGTTACCACTTCATGTTGTGTTTGTGTCATAGAATTTACTGCAATTACCATTTTATGACTTGAACTTTAAGTAGTGCCAAACACATCAAACTGGTAAATTCAATCATTCAAGGTCCCCAGACAGTAATTCTGTCGTAGACACTATTTCACCCCACTAAACAGCACATCACCTTGTGCAAGTTACACCGCTTATTAATTACACTTACAGTCTTGAATTGTTTGACTGCAGAAGTCCATGATTGGTTAGGAAACCTCATCCTCATTTCTGCACACGGTGGAGACGGTCAGCATTGATGTGTGACAGTAGAAACCAAAAGAAGTTATCACTCTGTAAAAAATGCTCTTCCCTCCACTTCATACTTCCTAACGAACCAGTTTCTTCCACTCTGACATCGTCATTGTCTAGTTCTCATCACCAAAACCTCTGTCACTGTAGACTTTGAATTTTCTAAAGAGGCTCTCAGTGTTGCTCATCTTTGTGCCCATTCAGCTCAGACGCCCAGTCTGAGATTATCTGAACTTCCCAACAGAGCAGTTCACACTAGTCTTGAGGATTTGGCGTGTGTGTGCAAACAGAAATGTAAAGCAGATTCTTCTTCTTGATGCGACAGTGTGCCCAGAACAACGCAGCCAGGAAATACTCTGAGCCAGGCCTTCTTTGCCTGTTTAGAAATGCGACAACCGCTGAGATAACAGAAGGAGAACTGACAGCAACGCTTCCAAGCACCTGTTGTTATTTGATCATTTTGTGAAAAGAACACTTTTAATGCTAATTTGAGATTTGCACTAACATTTTTTCGGTCTGTAAAACAAACATAACTTGTGTGTTTGATTCAAGGTCACTGAAGTAACTTTTGTGCGTCTGTTGTTGCTTCTCTTAATTGTGTTCCTGATGAGAATTGTGTCCTTGCAGTGTTCCTAACTAAATCTCTCCCTATGAACACACTTTTAATAACATTTGGCAGTAGGACATAGTTACTCATATACTCTGTGTGCTCCAGCAACATTTATCCTCCAACCACCGCTCTGTGTTTTCTGCAAGTGCGCCACCCAGAGCAAATGTCGCAGATGCTTTGGACCTCATCATCCGATGCAGACTTTACCCCTCCTGATGCTTCATGTGTTTAAACTGTTGTCTGCTGTGTTGTGTATCATGTTTAGTTGGCATGGGTTGTATTTTGCAAAGCTACAGTTTCCTCTGTTGTTCTTTTAATGCAAATTTATTTTTTGCTCTGGAAAAATGAGAAAAACTGTTTTGTTTTTCTATCTTAATTCTTCTTTGACAGCTGAGATGGGATTAGAGCCAACATGGTTTAAATTCAGATTGGGCTTTAATGTTGTAAAATGAAAACTACAGATGTAAAAGAAAAGAAAATCTGCCAGAGGAAAACTGTTTATCTGCTGATCTGGATGCATGAGGCAGATCTGGCTGTACAGTTTTGGTTGTTTCTTGTTGTAAATGTATATCCTGAAGTCAACACCATGTTGTTTATGGATTATTTATATTTAACATGTATTCAAAAACCAAAACTAACAGTCTCCAGCTGCTTCATATATTCAGCAACATGTTCTTTTATATGTATTCAACAAATCTGTTTATCAATTTATGTATTTCTCTTGGTTATTTGTGTTCCTTTTGTGTCATTTTGTCCTTAACATTCTTGTTCATTTGTTCATTCTGTTGACACATTTTCATCATTTCAAAAATGTTCTGTATGTTTTCCATGTGCTCCCCGCAACCTTCCCAACCCTCCCCTCCCCCCCTATATTTTCCTTTCAACCAATCATGTGCGTGCGTATCATGTGACTTTGTCATGTGGCTCTTGCATGGTGCTGATGATGTCGTCTTCGCTGGCCAACAGAAGGTAATTTTTTTTTTTTTTTTTTTAGTTTGAGATCATTAGATCAGCAGTGGTCACTCAGATGGCACTTGTTAAAGTAGCGTCATAGACGAAGCATTGAAACGCTTGCAGTTTTACTTTTATTTGGCCATTTTTCATCCATGTTTAGGACATTCTTTAAAAATGTAGTAAACATTTAGTAAACATGCACTTTCAGTACAGTATTTCATCATCTCCATTCATCTTTAGACTTTCTCCTCCTTTAAGCTCACTATTATCGTTTTGTCCATTTCCACTATGAAGTCATGAAGTAACAGATAAAATATGGAGATTAAGGTTGCATGTTTGCACCAGGTGGAAGTGGCCATTGATACAGTGTTACTTAGTTATAGTGTCTTAGTTGTATAGCTCTGATTTAAAGAAAGTACTTAATGAACAACCATCTGTGAACTCATTTTCTCATGTGGTCAGTCCCTCCCATAGAGGATCCAATAAAACATTCATTTAAGTTTAATGGATTGCTAAACTTATTTTAGTCGAAAGAAATAAATATAAAATATATCTTCATTTTAGGTCTATTATGTTAAAGTGATTCAAGATATGCTACATACATTCCTGTAATTGGGCTCACACATTTTATCCCATCAGTCTCTCTAAATCTCACTTTGCACTTTGCAATTTCTAAGTTAAAACTCAGTTTTATTTTAATTTTAAATTGTGCCAAAATGTGTTAAAGTAGAATAAAAAATCTTTACACATTTGATGTTGTGAAACCAACAAATCATTTGCTTCATGAAAACACATTTTTCTATTTATCACTGTGTTTCTGAATCACATTTAGACATCACAGGAGCACCATCACAATGTGCCTCTGACTGCAATCTGCATCGCACGCACCGTTAAACTCATACTCACCCAGAGAGCTAACTGTTCTTATTTTCTCCCAAATTATCGACTGTAGCTGACAGTGTTTCACTGATTGGACTCACAGCAGCCCATTGCATTACTGCAGCATGCAAGTTCTGTTTCTCGTTGCATCCTTCTTGTTCTTGTTCTGCTGTTCCCCAAAGAAAATGTCAGTCCTGTCTGCATGTGTCTGTGTCTTTGCTGTCATGGGTTTTTTTTTGGTACTTGCACTTCTACACTTAGATAAAGAACTGAAAAAGTAATAAATCCTCCATATTAATCACAGAAATTTGGGAAATTGGTTACACATTTTAAATTAAAGTCAAGATGAATGAAAGACTTTTGCTTTGAATAAACTCTGTCTAAAAAAAGGGGCACATACTCTCAAATGATCAAACACTTTTGCATGCTGGCTACTTTTATATGAGCGACATTTTCAAAAACCAAATATAATACATTAAGTTGATTTGCACCAGTCATTTACAAAGGCTAATCAATAGTTATTTCTTCACAATGATATATATATATGACAAAAATGGAGCTATTTCTCTATTTTAGAATAAGATGTAGTATCAGATAGAAATATGAATCCACACAATTGATGCAACCAAACTAAATTTCTGCATCCAACAGCATGTTTTCAATAACACAACTGTTCTATCCACTTATCTCTCAATGTAAGCTGGAAGATGAGTGACGATGCTGTTTTAGGTCGGGCGACATGTGGAATCACTCCTGCTACGTGTGTGTCTGTCGGGCAGTGATCCACATGTTTCCCTCCAAACATGCAGCAGCTCAGAGTTTCCAACCTGCACGGAGATTCTCATTCTAACTCGCCTTTTTTTCTCTGTTTTAGCCCCCAAAAAAATGACCTAACCCAGAATGATGCTTGTGAAAAACAATGTCTATCTGCCGCCGTGTTTCTGCTGCTGTTAACGAACTAACACTGTCTGATTCACTTCCAGCATCTTTGATGCTCACTGCAGTCTTGTGGAATGCAGTTTTTCAGGCCGTGTGCTCAGATGATTTCATATGATCAAGAAAAAAGTGCCTTCATGCATATTCAGTGAAATATCTACAACCACTAACAATGTTTGAAATGTTAAATATTGGGTCAGCATGAAGGCAGATATTTTTCTCTGCATATTTCTTTTTTAGATTTAACCAACTCAATCACTTATCAACAAAGACGTATAATAAAATCTACATCGTGATTTGAAAATAATGTTTTTTTTCTGCCACTTCCTTATGGGCTGTTATTATCAGATTTCTTAGCTCAGGGCAGAGGCTGTAACAGGGGGAGGAAGTCAATTTAATAACATAATAACAAGGCAAACTGTATGTAACCAATATGTACATAATTAATGACTTTGGGTTGTTAGTGTCCTCCCTTACAGCCCATACAGTGGCATGAAAGTAAAAGGCAACATCACAACAAGTGCACACAAACCACCTCAACCCCCTCCTCCAAGACTGTGTACAGTATATATTATTAAAGGTAATTGACCTAGCAGTCATTACTCAGGGGGGCAGAGCAGAGCTGATAATGAGGAGCCACTGGTAGCCAGACTGACCTCTTTCCCTTTAAGCTGGCCTCAAAGGGATATTCCACCCAAAATGTCTCTTTGACATTCAAATAGTCCCTCGCTGTGGGCTTGAAAAGTGATTTTATGTTGATTTGAAAAGACCAAACATATCCCAAAAACAACAACAAAAAACATTTCTGATCTACACCCATACGGGCAAAATACCATTGTTTGTCAGTGCCTTCTAAATCACCATTAACAAATGACTGATTTGACCATTTCCAGATATTCCACTGGAACAATTAAGCTTTTTTTTTTTTCATGACATCTAACAAGTATCTCAATGTCCATAAAAATGTATTTATTCAGGGTTTCACTAATACTTTGCAAACAGTGTATACTTTAAATCTTTACCCCACCTACCAAGTCTGCAGGTGGAGGGTGTTTGGTAATGTACAGATAAATCTGGGTTGAGTGTCGAAACTTGGCTGTTATGGGATGGGAACAACCAAAGTCATTGATCTGGCATCGGAGGAACATTGCTAACTCTCTAGCATGCACAATTTCATTTCCTTAACTCATTATAATTCATGTCCCATAGATGAGGGTTAATATAATTTAAAAATGGTGCCATAAACTAACCTTCATTATTAACCTACTTATTTAAGATCATTGCACTTTTGCTGTATCGCTGCTAAGTTCATGTTTTGTAAATGTTATGTTGCTTTTGACTTTATCTTTGACTTTTTGTTAGTGGCATCTGATTGCTCCGTGTTGTTGTAATGTTGCTATTGTAGAATCTGCTATCAGTCAGAATATGATAACATCGAGCAATCAAGCCAATGATCGGCAGTGATTTGATTTTAAGATTTTATTGTTTGTGTTCTCATCCTTTAACAGCTTAGTAGAGGAATGCGATGGCACAGAAAAACTCTGTATTGCTGTAAGCCAACAAAGTATGAAGGCCTTAATCACGCTGTGATTACTACCTCCACATCTGCAATGTCCTCTGATTGCAATGCTTGTTTGAATCTGAAGAAAAGCATCTTACCGCAGTATAGGTTGAACTGGCAATCAACTCCAACAATCAAATTGGCAATCAAGTTAAAGTTTAGTTGACCTTGAAGACAAAAAAAAGCACTCTTTGACATCGAAGGAAGGTTAAAAGCAAAATAAGGGACTTTTGTTTAGAGGGTAAGGACGATGACGCAACTGTATTTATTTCAGCTAATCACAATGTGTTGGTTTGTCCTATGTAGGGGAACCCAGTGCTCCCAAACTAGAAGTCAAGGTCCAAAAAAGTGGCAATGCTCTTAAGGTCAACTGGATCAAGCAGGACGATGGAGGTTCCCCCATTAAACATTACCTGGTTAGATACAAGGCTGTGAGTATACCGGGCAAGGAGGTAACTTGGTACCACTTTGCTGTTTTGCTTTTTTTTATATACCTAATTCTTGCAATGGTTTAATAAAAATTGGTAAGATTGACTTCATGGCTTGGAAATGTTGACCAACTTTAAAGTGGAGGAATAAATCTGTTAAAAGAAAAACAGAAAAAAAAACACCTGACGACAACTCTCAAATACATTAGGACACCATTTAATGCAAGTCAGCTGTTGAGCTCTTACAATTTCTACCTTTTAGAATATGATTGTTTTAAATGACAGCATAATAATTCACACAAGTGCTTGTTTTTCCTCGACCAATTTGGAATAGACAGTTTTCATTTGGGGAGTTGTCAACAGAAAGCAACTGGGGACGGTCCAGCCAGTAAGCCATTATCCCTTTCACGCTTCCAGCCACCGAATACTGACAACTGTGTTTGGTTTAACACCAAGGACCACTGCCAGGGACTGAGCCAAATTATGGAAGAGGGATTTTTTTCTTCCCATATGACACCCACCCTCAGTAAATGTGCTTCTTTAACTGGCTTTAGTAACTAACAAATAGACTTTATAATACACAGATATTATAGATATTCTTACCAAAAAATTATATTTTCAGGCAGCAGTTGCCATGTCCCGGTTCCCCAAAGAGGTTTAATTCAGATATTTCAACTTCTATGAGAACGTGATATTTTTTTTCTACCAGGTCAGAATAGCCTCTGGTGAAAGAATTAGTAATTAAAATATGCTTTAAGCCTTCAAAGGTTGTAATTTGTGAGGATATTAAAGTTAGTTTTCTGTACATTGACCAGCCTGGAAACGGGATCCTCCTCAAAGTTTCCTCTCTGCCTGCTTAGAGTGGCCACAGTCTCAATCGTTCACACAGTTTTGAGTTTCGTCCCCTCTGTTTTTCCTTCCTCAGAAGCACGTATCTGACTGGAAACCAGAGATCCGCATCCCTCATGGCAGTGAGTATGTGGTGCTGAGCGGCCTGGACTGGAATACGGAGTACGAGGTTCACGTGGTGGCCGAGAATCAGAAGGGCAAGTCGGAGCCTGGCATCCTCTCCTTCAAAACAGCTTTACAGCCCACTACCATCCCAGGTATTATTCCCATCATGTCACCCCGAGCATCCACACACACCAACCACACTGCACCAAGGCCTCCACCGTGACCAGAAAAGCTCTATTAGTTGGACCTTCGACCAGCCAGGTGCTTATTTAAAGCTGCCTGGCTGTGAGGAGACACATGAATCATCTGTCTCGTCCTTGTTAGTGCACTTGGTATCAGATCGGAAATGTGTGATGTGATCCCTACTGAAGTGAAACTAAAGGCTATGTTATTCGCTCAAAGCATTGAAAACTTTCATGTGACGTTTTGACCTTCGAAGGCGCAGTCTTGCAAAACACAAATGTGAAATGAGCACAGACTCTGAAATGCATACAAGGTGCTGCGGTCATGAATATTCAGAAGAATAAATGACTTGAGAGGATTACTTTACAGCAATACAAATTGGATGTGATGTAATTATCGCACAAAGAGTTTAACTAATGGTTCGAATCAGAAATGTAAACCATGTTTAAGATTAATGTAAAAACAAAATGTTTGGACTGGCTCCCTTTTCATACATTATACATTATAATGGATTAATTATAAGCAATAAGCTGAGAGAGGCATTATTTCAGCCTAATATGTTGGCATGAGAGGACGTGGGATTGTTATTCATTATCCCTCCACAATAGGGTACAATTCAAGGATTTTTCTGTTGTATATTAGAAATACAAGATGTCGACTAAAGAGACTTTATAAATGACAAAACAGCTGAAGAGACTGAACATTAAAATCAGAATGGAAGGAGTTTTCAGTAACTCTCAGTATACTTAAACAAAATGTCAAGAGCAAGAGAGAGTTGATAAACAAAGTCATCGAGCACTCAGAGTGACACGTGTGCCTGAAAAGTCAATGAAAAGTCAAACTTTCATGTCAGTAAAAACACGCGAGTTGTTGCTCGAAGCCGGGTCACCCCCAAGTTTATTTTCCTTCCCTCCCTTGGCCCGTGCTCCTCTTTGCTTCTGCTGTTAATGCCAAACTTGCAGTTGTCTCCTCCACCTAATCCTTTCCTCTTGGAGGAGTACATGTCTCTGTTTTTTCATGCACAGAGCTCCGTGTTTGCATTAAAAAAAAAAGAAAAACACTGCGCTCACTTCACAACATTTCCGAGGCCAGGTTTCACAACAATAACTGCTGAATGAAGAGCGGAGGCGAACCCATTGTTTTTTTTTGTTTTTTTTCCTCCTCCCTTGATGCTCTGCTGCTGCTGATAAAACTCAGCATCGAGCTATTCTGCTTCCCTGGTCTCCGGTAGCTCCTACAAGGCAGCCGCTACTGCTCAAGTTCAGTGAGCAATAAAGTCGAAGCAGATATCAGTTGGACCCAGAGGATTTTGTCCATTTAATAGCAAACACTTCTCTACCCAGCTGGTCACGGTCAGCCTGTGCTCTGTTGTTGTGTTGTGTGTACGGTGCACATTTTAACTTGGGCTGCCTCCCCATTGCACTACACCTGAGCTATGAAACAGGCTGAACTTCTTTCTCATCCAATTATCTTGTTTTATCACTTAAAAAACAAGATCTCTCTCTCTCTCTGTGTATTGTCCTTTCTTTCTTTATTTCTTTCTTTCTTACTCTCTTTCCTTCTTTCGTCACCTTCACTTTCAAAGTTTTTCCTGCCTGTCCTTTATTTCCATCACAAAGGAGATCTTAAATGCCTCAATCATGTTTCTTTTCATGCATCAACGAGTATGATCAACTAAGATAAACATACAAATGTTACACAGGCTGGACTTGAGACACAGTGATTGGTCCCTCGACTGTCAGAATTACGAGAAAAAATATTAGAGGGAAATCAATCATTGTCGTTCAGCCGTGGGAATATTTACCATTACCGTCAATATTCTCTATTTTCTTTTCTGAAGCTTTTTCCTTGGAGAAAAAGTAATATATTAAGAATACAATCCCAGAAGCCTTTAAATCTCAAAGTCCTCCTTGATTACTGGTCAGTGTGGTTTACAGTTTATTAGCATTAACTGGAAATGATTCTTTCTTTAAATGTTAATATTCTTAATTTGAGGTAAATATCCAAACATTAAAAAGGACTTAAATTAAGCATTCATTAAAATATCAATTACAGCATAGCAGGTTCACAGACATAAATGTATTACTTATTAGTGTCAAAAAGAAACATCATGATCAAGTTTTTTTTGTATCTTTATATTTTACTATCCTGTCCCTGTTTAAATATTATCTCATCTCTTTTTTTTTTTGCTCTTCTGTTTATTCATATTACAAACTCTTCCATTGCCTCCATATTTATTCCACATCCTCTGTTATTTTTCTTTTGTCTATCAGTCTCTGTCTCTCTCTCTTCCACTGCCAGGTTTAGTTTGACAGTTCACGGTCCACGACTGACCTGAATATACAGTGTGTGGCCTAGTTAGGTGGGGAAGCAGCCCTTACAGCCTTTGCATGGTGCCACTTCCAACTGGATTAATTTTCTCTGTTTCTTTACTGGAGAAAAAAAAGCAACGGCTGCCAGTGCATGGCACATAAAGAAACCAGTTATTTTCTTTTTCATGCGCTTGCTGGGCAACAGCCATATAGCAGTGGGAGGTTTGGATCACTTATAATACTACCAGAACAGAAGTTCACAGGGGCTTCATCCACATTGGTCCCCCTTTAATTCCCGTAATTACCTTCATTTAATGTTTTGTTATGGGGTGTTTAGTGTTACTTCCAAGTTGCTGCTGTGTTTTTTTTCCTTCACTTGAAGGCAAGTGGGAAATTACCGAGGTTTTATTTTTAACTCCAACATCTGCATATAATCTTAGTAGGTTTCACAGCTGTTCTTGTTAATGTCGGCTTAAACAGCTGCTTGTCCGAATGCATGTTTGATCCAAGGTTGAGTTTCAATCTTTTAAAAATTTGTTTTATTTTTAATTTCATGCTCAGAAAAGGCACACACACACAAAATGCCACAAAAGCAAATTGACCGAAGTGATTTGGTTGCATTTTTAGGATAAAAGATGTCAGAAAGCATCTCAGTGTTAAGCTGCTTCATTTATTTATTTATTTATTTATTTTGGAAAATGATCTGTCGAATCGATTGTGTCAAAAAGCCTTTATGTAATTTGGCTCGTGTCGTCTTCTGTTCTCCGCAGGTACAGCTGGGCAGCGTTTTGCCTTCTGTGATTCTGTGGCACGCAAACGCTGCCCAGCTGTGGGGAGATAAAACATCATCATAATCCTTGTGCCAAAAAAAGAAAACGTTGGTCGAAATAAACAGTCTTTGTAAATTTGCTAATACGAACACAAAAGTGGCAGGCGTTGACAAATGATCCATCCAAATCTCCCCAGCTAAGGTTGACATTGGAGTGAAACTACAAAAAAAAACAGCTATTAACTTTTGCAGTTTTTATAACATGAGATCACTCATTCATCCATGTCATAGACCTGACCTTCATAACCAGCTTCTGTTTTGGATGTGTGGTTTTGCATGGGCCGTTCTCCCTGCCATGACCAGTGGTGTAATGGTAGCTTAGTGCTTCTAGTAAAAAAAAAAAAGTGGACAAAACAGGTGTCTTTCTTTGTGCTAAATTCAAATTCAAAAGAGCTGCTACAACAGTTGCTAAGATTTAATTATCTCGACTTTAACTTTCTTTAAATGTGTACCTTTTAGGAAACTTATCTGTTATTGTCTAATTTGTCCTCTAAAGTGCAACAGAAAATAACTTTTTAAGAAAACTTAACACTGCAGAGATTAGAGTTTAAACAGCATAATCAGGAAACATTTCTAATATATGCAGCTGCAAAGCTGCAAAATGTAAATCACAACACGAAATGCATCTAATTTATGATTAGATTGTCAGTAACAAGTGAGTACTCCCTGTTGCAATTTTTAGAAAACAGTGAATCAGAAAATAAAACAACCATATCTGGTTTCTGCCAAATTTCTATGGAGCTGCTGCTTTTGCACAACAAATCCAGTCGGTGCTGCAGCAGAAAAACAATCCAGCTTCTCCACGCTGCATGTTTAAAAGGGAGCTGCCAATCGTTTATTGAAATGATTATTTTTATGTCAGTCAATACATCAGCCTGTTTTAGCTCACACTTCCAGAGGCACGCATGATAAACAAAATGAGGCCCTACATAATTTTATCAATGAATGACCTAATGGGTGAACCAAATGGGCTTTTGGGTCAAGTTTACGCATCAGTGGCAAGTGAGCATATACTTGCATTTATTTCCATTCCACCACTGGCCATTACGAATGAGAGATAATAGCCTGACTCTTGTGGATGTGTTCTTGCATCCAGGTTGTCATCTATCTTATCCTAAAACTCTGCTGCTGATCTGCTCCATGGCTGATTAAAAAAAAAAGAACAGAAAAGAAACTCCCTGTGTTTATACTGAACCTTAAAGCCGAGAGGTTGGATTGTAGTGTCTTTGAAATGTCTTCCTTTTTGTTGTCATTCCTCATTACCTTCCTCTCTGTGACCTTCCACCCATGCCTGCCATGAGCCATGCGTCATTGCCGTGCTACTAACATGCTACGACTTCTTTTTTTTACTTTGATCCTCTAACTTAGACTTCCTTTTTTTATTCCTCAATTCAGTCTCCAATAACCTTTCAGACTTGTGTTTCTGTATTTCTGACCTTATTTTTTCTATCTCTCTCCCTCTCTTTCCCCTCTTTCTCTCCTGCTTCCCTTTTCTCCGTGTCCTCTTCCTGTCTTCATGTGTGATCTTCTTGGGCACCTGGACCATGACATTGCCATACACACAAATTTATTTCTCTGTTTTTGCTTTTATGGTGTTTTTTTTTTCTTGTCACACTTTATTGCTGTGATTATCACTTAAAAAAAACTGTGGATTTTGAAATCTATATTTGTCATCTGTGGTTGGTCAATAACCTCAGCCACCCTTGGTTGCCAATGTGTGACGTACAGTCTGGCAGCTCTTCTGCTGTCCATGCTGACTGTCCTCTGGCTCTCGTAAACTGATTTCGTTCAAGGAGAAAAGGGATAGTCTGAGCCTCTGAAATCTTTGGGCGCAGACTCCTTTGCTTTCTATGCCTTTTGACCCTTGTGCAGCCACACACAAGATAAAAAAAAAGAGAAAAAGAAAAAGATGAAGACATTGGTTTCATGACGTTATTACAGGGTGCTCAGTACTTGCATCATTCTCAAATTTGGGGGATTTAGATTCTGTTAATATTTTTGTTTTCATCTGTTTTCATGTTGTATATGAATAGATTCGGAAAGGGCAAACTTATAGAGGGTTTTGTCAATGCAAAGTTGGACTTTGGGTGCCGTTTTGGGATATAATGCAGACAAAGTGTCGCTGCTTTGTTTTAGCTACGATTAGTAACACATTCATAATGCCTTAATGAGATCTTAAGAGGAGTGATTAATAGATTAATTACCTTCCACTGTCTGATTATGTGTCTACAATGTGCTATCCAGAAATGGCAATTGTAAAGAGACTTTTATTTTGGAATTTATTGCCGATCAAACAGACACGTCACTCCACCGTTATGTCGTAAATGACATACAAGCATGAACACTGCATGAAAGCTGACACAAGGCATGATCCAGTATTCATGAATGTGCTATGCAGCTGCTTTGAAGCTCCCCAGTCAAGCATTATGAATGTGTTAACCAGGCAAAGAGAACAAATGCTGTGCCTAATTTCTGTTTTTTGGATACAAGCTTGAAACGTACAAAAAAGAGGAAAGATAACATTTGCAAAACCATTTAATATTGGTTATGGTCAGAGCATTCATTTACGAGATACTTTATTACTTTTCAACATTATATTATGCTCACTTTAAAACACATTATTATGTAACCGCCTTGTCAGGAGAGAACAAAAGGTTGTGCAGAAAAAGGAAAAAAAACTAATCATGTTTTGTGACAAAGTGTACATACTCTTTTCAAACTGACCTTCAAGAAATATAAGAAATCAGCTGGTTTTTTGACGGGTTCATGTTCTCTTTTTACCTGAAAGCAGAGAAATGTCTGAAAAACGTAAATGCAACAGCTGTTAAACACTAAAAAAATTTCATTTTCAATAATGTGAAAATTATTCTATTCTCTGAGACATTTTTGTAAGTACATATCAGTGTATTTCCATGTAACCATTGTAGGGTTGAAATAAATTGTGTTTCTTTTTCTTTCATGAAAGTAATGGCTTCCTGAAGCTTTAGCGACTAAACATACTAAGATGTGTGACGGTATACTTGTACTGACTGTTCAAGGCTTGGATTGTGAAGCTGATTTTAGCCTTTTTTCCCCTCTGGAGCTTTAACAAAAATGTCTGTATTCTGCATTCAGTGTTGCATCACCACACACGACTGTTAAACCCAGACGTTGAAAGACTAGAAGCTGATGAGGACACAGTTTGCATTTTGAACAAAAACAATGAACAAATGGTAAACCGTACGTACTGTATAGAGGCTTTGCAATTAAACAGGGCACATTTCTATGAACCTGAAACTAGAAACTCACTGATTCTGAGCTACCTCAGCTTCTGTTACTTATTTTTACGTTGAGGGTTTCTTTTCTCAAATAATAGCACGGCCACTATTCTTCATTTAGAATCAACTGTCCGCTAAAAACATGTGGGCAAAACAAATCCCATTTTGTTGCAGCCGTTTATGAGCACTGTCAAAAACTAATGGGAGCTGCTGTTTGGGTGTTATCAAAATTATAATTTCCATTATTGTTAAATGAGGAGATGTTAAGATTGATAAAAAAAAAGTTCTGGGACGAAGTTCACGCAAAAGTTTCGTTGATGAGGCTGAATTATGAAGAAATTTAGGTCACTGCTGTCAGTTTGTCTCAGTCAAAGCTTATTATTTCTGTTTCAAAACATTCAGAGATGTCATTGTCTTATTTTATATTATTTTTTTTAGGTTTCATTGCAATCTGGCTCGCTAGACGCTATCCAGCCGCCTGATATAACACATTTATTCATTTTAATATGCAGTGAGTGAAACATTATAAAAAAAAATAAAACATGCAGCTGCAACATGACAGTGACAGCTTCATGGGCAGATTTGGCTTGTTTACTAGTTATAAAGCTAGTTATAAAGTTATAAAGCTAGTAACCTTACTTACTGTAACTTCCTTTTACAAGTCCTCCAAAACACAAAATTAGACAAAAACAGAATTTGTTATTGGCTTTCGAATCGACCCACATGAGTTTTCTGACTTGACGGCACCTTTAGCTGAATGACGTTAGTTTTCAGTGCCTTCCAACGCCGTTAAAACCACTGTTACAGAAATGTTCTGATTATACTGATTTATCACTGGGTTTGGTCATGTCTTTGTTCATGCACAATAACGACTTTGTTATGGTTGATGATATTATGGTTTGGTTTTTAAAGGTTGAGGAAATCTTCATCATTATGTTCAAAACAATAATTCGTTGGTTAAGATTAGAGAACGATCGCAACAGTGACTGTCGACAGGAAACAGGAAGTGTACTGTGGTCCTTCATGTTAGATCACAAATTTTGTCAACGGCCGTTTGAAGTTTTGCGGCTCGACTGCATGTTAGTTCACCTTCACTGCGGATAGACGGGAGTCATAACACCCACAATCCCCAGAGGTCTTTTTAGGCATTCGATCAAATGACTGATTCTTTTTTTTGTTTTGTTTTGTTTTGTTTTTTTTTTCAAGACAGTCTTGTTATTGAGGTAGTGAAGCGATAAATCCAGAAATTTAAAAAGCTCTGGTAACCAAGAGCTACTAATCTAAAAAAAGGGGAAAATGGCCACAAGAGACCAGGTTACTCAAAGCCCTCTATACAGTTTCCATTTGTTTAAGCATTTGTTCCGCACTCTGCTCTACAACTCATTAAAGTCCTGAGTGGAGGGAGGGTGAGAGGATGCAATGGGTAAAGGAAGAGACTAGAATCACCTACAGCCATGATGAACAACAATTCAATGTGAGAGAATTAATAAAGCATTGAAACATTTTCAGTAATCAGACAGATGTGAATGGTGACTGTTTTCTCTGTCTTTGTATTGTAAACACGAGTGACTTTCAGACGGCCTTTATCAGGATTTTCTGACTGCTTTCAGTTGCTTCAAAACGATATGGTGAAGACAAATCGGTGTCGCTGTGTTCATGAGTCACATATAAGAGAAAACCCACTCTTGTAGTATCACTGACTTTTTAAATTGTCGCCATCTGCTCTTTTGTTGTACTCAGCATGGTGTGGAAGTAAAAGAAATATAAATTCATGCAATATTTTACAAAAAGCGGATATTATTTTTGCTGGTTGCCTTTCAAATGCTGTATGTTCTCATTGGATTTAAGTGCTTAAATACCATGCATACCATGTACTTGACTTCCCTCTTGAAAAACAAATTCACAAGGTCCCATCTGAAGGAGATTTAGTCTCTCGCAAAGAGCACTTCAATTCCAAATAAGCAAATGTCAAAAGTTTCTTTTTCCCATCTGATTTATAGGCATTGAAGGGGGTTTTGGAGGGAAAGTTAAGGTGAATGTAGCTCAAGAGGCTCCCCGCCTGTTACTTATCAAGTCGAAACACCATAAAATCTGCTCGCTTCGCCTGAAGGTAGAACAGCACTGATATGTGGTAAAGCACTGTTTTCTAAAATAAGAATGAAAAAATATATGAAAAATATATTGGCAAAGAAAAGAAAATACCTGTAGATACTCTTTTCCCTTTTGATGTTTCCTTTGGGTCGTTCTCCTCTGAAAAATGACCTTCTGTCCTTCCTCGTCTCCTGGGTTGGGATCTAAAATAAGTCTCGTATGCCTTCATTTTATTGTCCCCGGCACTGCTGTTTAATCTCAACTAAGTTCTGTCGCAGTGATAATAAGAGCTTACGACACCCTTGAGGTGTTCTTTGTCACTTGTGGGTCCCTCCTGTTGTTCATCAGCGCCTACTGAGTAATGATAGTGCTGATCAGTGCGGAGTGATTTTCATTTTTGCTAATCAGGATCTTCATCTAAGTGTGTGCATCAGACTTACTTGCGTTGCATATAAACAGAAAATTTCTCTTCCCCGAAGCAAACGGTGCCGTCGCCCACTGCATACCGACTACACCGAGAGCTGCTGCTGCTTTTCCAGCAATCTGATATTCCTTCTCTATGCATAGTCCAAAACATTTTCTTTCTAGTTTGTTAGCTTGATTTATATAATGAAATGTTTAGATGGAAAATAAAAAAGGAAACTTAATCAAATCAGGAGTTTTGTGTAGGGAATGAAGCAACAGGTTGTATTTATTCTATAATCAACAGCTGTTCATGTCTTTTATCTTATCATCTTCTTATTTTTTTATGACATGTTTTAGTTTTGAAATCACGTTAGTCTGATTTGGACTAGCACATATCAAAACTTAAAAACACACACAAAAAAACAATTTAACAATATTGTGATTGTGTTAAATTAGATGTAATCTGAAGTTGAACTTTTAGCCAATGATTCCTCCCTTCGTTCTCCTCTCCTTGGAAATGAGTCAGCAGTTCGTATTTCATCCCAGTGTCAGTTTGTAGTGTCTGGTGCCTCACTACTAACTGAAATCTTTATTTAAATGCTTGAAATCCCAGACTGCCACACACACACACCTTCATGCATGGAGAGTTTCTAAAGATCTTAATCAGTCAGAGAGTCAGTCGTCAGCGTCACTCTGCTTCCTTTTGCACAAAAAGATGGTGATGCAGTGCCACACTGTGGCTGAGCTCTGTTAGACAACGTGGAAATGTCTGAAGAAACTTTTTTCGAGCTACACCACAAAAAAAAAAAAAAAAAGTTTGGGTTGATTTCCAGGTGACAAGAACATAGACTGCATCATACATTATTAACATGTATTTGTCTAATTACAACTTTATTACCCATTAGAAACTGTTATTAACGTCTAAACATCCTTTATTCCCTCCTTAACTTTTCTAAATTTCTGATCTCTTCCTTTATTTGAACATGTAAAACCCATCATCATGTTTATATCATCTGTTTATCATCCGGTTTGCAGCATCGGGTTGAAATGAAACTTTTTTCTGGACTGTTGCACAAGTCAAATATGTTTTTTTTTTTTGCCCAACTTAAATCTGTCAAGGTTTCTCACACAATGAAGATCAGATAAGATGATGATATGACAGATGCGAGAGTCATGAAATATTTAAGATGTGTTCAGTCTACAAGACGTACTTATTCTGAGCAGAAATAATTAACTATGTTGGGTTTTCAAATGAGAAAACTGACAAAATGAAGTATACTGAGAAATTTGCATGCATACTAAAAAATGCCTCATTTTTAAGAGTGCTGTTTGCTATTTTTCTGTAATGCAGTGCAGAAAGGAGAAGCTACTCATAGATACATATGACTGAAATAGTTTGTTGGTCGGGATGAGACAGTCAAGAGTCATATTGGAAAATCAAAAAGAAGATTAACATCTGCCAGCACACATTTTCTATTTCTTGTTGGTACAAAGTGTGCACTGACCTCAAAGACTTAATAATAAATGTATGTACTGCAGTTAGTATGGTGTAGAATTAGGATCTAGTAATCTAATAATTTTTGATCGTGGTAGCAGTAACTCAGGTGAGGCTGCTGGATGTGCTCATGATGTGAAGCACTGATTGAAGCAGTAATGGGTGGATTTTTTAAGCATTGCCTCATTTTATTGCCAGGATGAGTCCTGTTGATGCACGAAATGTCTTCATCTTTGCTTCTGCAGTCTAATGAATAATTGAATTCCAGTTTGACCATGTCATTTTAAGCTGAACCATCTGTAAATATTGTGGATGATGTGGACATCAATTTACCCAATTTCAGACAGAAATATTTGGTATCTTTTGACCCTGCAGGATTTTATATTTTCATAAATTTTGCTGTGTTCAAACATCACAACATTAGTTTGTAAAGGAAGAGCCACTGTAGTTAGATATTAAAGTCTGTTTGATTTAGTAGTCTCTATTTGAGTGCATCTTCCACTGCTCTAATGATATGTAAATTAACTGTCAATATAAAGGTCTTTCATCAGTATACTTGCACACAAATCTGGCAGATTGTCTATGCTGGACAGTGACCAGTTATTGATTTCTCTGGAATTTGTGGTTTTTAGTGAAATTGAGGCTTATCACATGCAGTCTGTTATCAGCAGTCTTCTGGGCAACTGGCTCAGTACTGTACCTGACACGCCTTTAAAGAGAAATGTTTGTGTAGTCCATCCTGACAGGTAGATTTGTGGTTTCTCCCTCGGTGAGAGCACTCGGTGAGAAAACCCCCCGCGGCACTGAATGCATGCCACATGATTTATTGTGCCTGTTAAAATGCAAATGATGCAATGGGCAGAGGAAAAAACAAGTCTGCATCACTGTTGTCACCTATAAGTACAGAGAGCTGTGTGGCACTCTCCTGCTATTTTGATCACCGCCATCAGGGAAAATTAAGGATTGCATGCTGCAGTGCAGCCGAAGAGAAGATGGTGAATGTAAATGAAATGTCTGGATTGACCATGGACCGTGCTCTCACTCCAAAATGTCTGTCTGTTCAAGTGCAGTAAACACAAACATTACGAAATATTTTAAAAGAAATGTGATTAATCATTGCAAAGCCTGTGTCAACGTGCCTGTCTGCTTAGTTGTAAAAGTTCAGGAGCACAAATCACCCGCCGCTGAAGGCCAAACGTCTACGAGACTGTTTTGAAGTCTGTATTTTAAGACCGAATATGTGTCAACAAGACCGTCCCACTTCAAAGGCCACGGGGATTGTGGCCGTCTTTTGCCCTAATTTGTGTCAGTCACTTGTTTAATGGTGTGTTCAGGGCACTGCCTGTCAACTCATAAAGTCTGGAAATTTTACATGTCGATGGTAAATATGCCACATAAACTGGACCAAAGTAATTGCGCTATGTAAAGAGTGGAGGACGAAGTCTGGACGAGTTCATCACTAGATAGGAAAGCAGATTTTATGAGAGAAATTATTTGATGAAGTTAAACATCCAACTTAAAACTGAGAGTCAGAGAGATACATGTTTATTCCAGGGTGGAAGATCCAGTCTCCAATAATACTTTCATATTTTGAAGGCAGAGAAATTAGATGTGTAGATACTCAAAAATGTTTATTTTGACAGGTCACAGGGTACAGAGAAATAGCAATGTTCTCTATTTCACGAGTCTTTAAGTATGATCACTCTACTGCAGAATCCACAGTGTAACATCCGACTTGCTGCTTTGCAATCTGGTCCATCAAGGCGAGTCTTGGAGGAGAAACTGGAATCTCTCTTTCTCCATTGATGAATTAGTCTTTATGCAATCAATCAACAGTAAAGTGGCAGCTCTAGACACCCTTACACATAAATACTGACAATAATAAATCCTGATGTTTATGGCTGATGGTTTAGATCAAGGTCTTTTGTTGCTGTGGGAAATAAATTGATGTGACGGTGCGTTGTCTACATATAGCGTTTTATCTGTGACAGATAATAGGCTGTTTGCACAGAAGTGCACTCACGTCGTTTGCCTAACAATGCTCATTTCTTTTGCATTCACTTTTACCAAGCTTTTACTAAATGCTTCACGCTCCTGTGAGGTTATTACACGTGTCGCTTCATACTGTTAGTCTGCAAAACATATTTCCAGCGTCTCTGTTTCCTGCTTTTTATTCTCATCTTCAGGGACATTGGTATTATCAGAGCAAAGTGCTCGTGTTCTCCTCAGATAGTGCGATGAGCCCTCGATCCTTGACAGACAGTGGCAAATGGTTGCCATAATCTTGCCAATTACTGCCTTAAGCAGAGCCTCACTAACCTGTTTTAGAGAGACTTGATGAATTTTAATGAAAAGCCCTCATGTGTCATTGGGTTCTGAAAAGATTGTCTGGCATGCCCGGGCTCTATTAAGTAAAAAGCTTTCCTAAAAACTTCCCTAAACTTTTGTGACTTCATGAGCTTCATACAAAGAGGCAACTGCTTGATGTGACATTATTTTTTTTATTCATTGTGTACCATGATTGGCAGTAATTGTAGTGATTATTTAAGGCTAATAGACTGCACACACGCATAATTGTCACATTTCACATTTTATTATGAGGCAATATTTTAGAACCGGCTCTGCATCTGGTTCCACCATTCGTGTCCTTTCATTGGACAACATCAAGGTGGACTCTTTGAAAAGCACACTGCCCACCACTGCTCAAAGACTCAAAAGACACCCGGCAGCACAATGTGGGTAAGTTGAGAAAGATTCAGCTTTATGCAATTGTCCTTCGACGCACAGGAGCAGCAGCCTGCCGGCAACCAATTGCGCTCGTTTTGATTCCCTCATGAAAGAGAACTACTTGTTTTGTCCTTATCTCAACCATGTCTCCATGCAGGGAAAATCTATCTCAAAGTAAAAATGGTTTTAGACATTTCAGACCGGTTGTTCCAAAACTGAATGGAGAACAAGTAAATTATCGAGCGCACACTGACATTGACTTGTGTTGTTGTCTGTTCATCGACACAAGTTTTGCGTCTCTCGTTTCGACCTTTGGCAGAGTGTCGTAAAGAAGATGAAAGACAAACTATAATTAACGAATCGCAAAATTGTCATGAGCTGAATGGGTTCACCAAATCTTTGCATGCAGTCTTTTCGCTTTTTTTTTTTTTCTTTTTGCTAAATTGCCTTTGCACGTTGCATGCAAAGATGAAATTTTGGCTACAGTTCATTTGTTTGTGCAAATGTCATCAAATGCCAAAATGAATGATGAGAGCTGAGAAAGCCATTTTTGAAATGCAAAGCCGGAAAAGCCTGAGCTGCCTTGGAAATCCTGTTTATTTCATCCTGTCTGTAAACTGCATGAGCATTTTGTTTATGGGGAATAATCTGTGAGAGAACCTGCATTTGCACTTTGCCCCCAGAAATGGAATTATAAATGTGATGACTGCTTGCATATGTTGAGATAAACAGCTGCTACGATAACCCCTTTTAACCTTTCCATTGCTTTAGGGAGCTTAAACAAAATGGGAACTAAGAAAAATGTGTGAAATCTCTTGATTCAGTAACACTTGTTGTAGGGTGTGTACGAATGGTAAGTGACAGCTGGCCCTTAAAGCACATCACATTACCTTTTATAGAAAGAAATATCTTAGTGTTGTGTGTCTGTGATGTATTTTTTTCTGATAGATTGTCATAAGAGTATGTGTAATCAAGTGCTCTTCATCTGGTGTAAGAAAATGGATGCTTGCAAAATTCCTTTCTTTATATAAAGCAATGTTTCCCAATTAGTGCACACACTGTTAAAACTGAAAAAGATGAAAAACCTCAAGGTTGACTGTCTTAAATAAAAGTCTGCCTTTTCTTCTTTGTGAAGTCAGAGTTTCTCCAAAATGCAGCATGGATTTAATGATGCTCCATTTTCAAATCAGATTTATAGTCAAACTATGAAAATAGTCTTTGAAAACACCAGCAGGTCAAAGGTGTTTTTGAAAATATCTCAGATTAGCACAGATGTTTGTGCATTGTAATTTAATGACCCCGTCTCTTAGAAGTGACATTTATTCTCCCTAAATTTACAACAGCGAACCCTGACTGCCGTCCTATGAACATCATGAGTTACCAAAACAAATGGCGTTGTTCCCTGTAAACCTCTGAATCTTATAACTTTGGTAATCAACTGGCTTTTCCTCTTGAAGCAAAAGGCTCATCAATTAGTGGAAGGGCCGCCATGAAATTTGGCTCATATCTTCATTTTCCTGTTTTCCATATCAGAAAAGATCGAAAGTGCCATGAAAGCCTCGTGACAACCAAAACCTCAGTGTAATATTAAATTTGGTTCATATGTAGTGTAGTTTAACCCACCTCTTATGAAAGAAACTAATCTAGAACCATAGATGTTTTGTATTATTCGTCCTCACATACTGATGTGTGTAGATGTGTGTGTTTTTTTAATCTTTCAAAGTTTTGTGATTGTGTGTGAAATTGAATGCCTCAAGTGTGTTGGCCATGATGATTTTCAACAGTCAACACCACGTTGCTGTAATCAAAGCAGAGACGAGGATTTTATTGTGTTTCAGCCTGTACGTCGCCTCCAAATTCCCTCTGAAAGGATCGATACACTTGAGGTCTTAACAACTGAACGTTTTTAACAGCGTATTAAAAGCTTGACTGCGTTCATCATCGTCTCTCTCCCTCTCTCTCTCTCTTTCTAACTTTCTTTCTTTCCCCTCTCCTCCTTGTTAAACCCTTTCCTCTCTCCTAACTCTCTTCTCCCCCTCTCTTTCCTGCCTGTTTTGCTCGCGTATCCCCCTCTCCCTGTCTCCCTTCAGATGCCATGAACAGTGGCTCGGGCCTGGGCACCGGAGCCATCGTGGGCATCCTCATCGTCGTCTTCTTCCTGCTGCTGGTGGGCGTGGACGTCACCTGCTACTTCCTCAACAAGTGTGGGCTCCTCATGTGCATCGCCGTGAACTTCTGCGGGAAGGCTGGGCCGGGCGCGAAGAGCAAGGACATCGAGGAGGGCAAGGCAGCGTTCACGTAAGTGGATGTCGTCTTTTTTTCCAAGGATCAAATAGCTGTGTGGTATGAAAGGAGCTGCTCACAGTGACAGTCCCGCAGAATAATCACCACTTTTCTCACTGGATCTTTTTAACATCTTTTCTAGCAGCTCTCAGTTTTGGCAGCTGTTTTTCTAAAAAAACTCCAAACAGACTCGACTAACAGACGTTACAGACGTATAACAAATATTTTTGTTTGCTTTTTTGAACAAAAGATAAATAAAATGTAATAAATGTCATTTTTATGGAACATTATGAGATGAGAAGGTTCAGTTTGAATATGTATGTGTACATTTCTTCAATGAACATTTTTCTCTTTGTTTTATTTTGTTAATCCAACCTGCATAGACGTGTCATAACTAGACAATGTGTTTAAAGAGTGTTTCTGAGACTTTTTCTGAGTCACTTGACTTGCTTGAAGTTGTTGAAGATGTTTCACGTCTCATCCAAGAGTTTTCTTCTGAGCTCAAGAGGCCCTAAACATGAAACATCTTCAAGAACTTCAAGAAAACTCAGTAGAATTTCACCAGGCTTTAAGAAATTACCATGACCTGGATGAATCTCCACAGACGTTTATAGAGCAGTAATCATTAGTTATTTACTGAACCTTGTTATTTACAGAAACCTTGTTCTGTCCTGTCCTGACTTGAACAAAACTATAGATTGTTCATTCTTAAATATATATCCTGAAGTTGCTGGAAACTGCACTGTATTTGTTCATGTTTGACAAAGCTGCTGTTTTTCTTGCTTCAAGTCGTTGTGCTAAGCTAGGCTAAACACATGCAAAGTACCAGTCTGGTAAACTTCATTTCCTACTGCACATCTCACTTCTGTGCTATTTTACCTGGATCACATCTGGCTTTTTTCAGAGTATACCAGTTATTTAATTGTAGTTTTGCAGCACATGGATGCTTAAAAGTTTAAATTCCACTTGCAATTCCAACTACAAAAGCGTTAAAATTCACAAACTGACATGATCAGAGGTCGATTTATGACCGAAAACAGCATGCTGCAGCATTGGCAGTGACAAATCCAGAGCCGTATTTAACATATTATTCTTGTAAACATCTAATCATGTCAGAACTCAGTTACTGCGTGTTAACTATTGGTTGATCAAAAATTCTGAACTCCTCAACGCAGCACAACAAATGAATATTTCACCTAAACGGCTCGCAGGGAACTGATTTATTGAGAACGATACGTACAGAGTTGATGTTTGGCACCGACGTGTCACTCCTGGCAAGCGAACACTTTCAAGCTCAGCACAATCAGAGAGCTGTGTGATGATAAGAGACGAGGCCCCGGGGAAAACTTCAGTCAGAGCCCGCAGGTGGAGACAGGTGGAGGATGATCAAATGTTGGAGTGAGAGAGTGTGTTTGACAGCATAAAGGACTATACCTGTGTTTGTTTTTTATATGTTTGAGACCATTAACCACAAATGTTTTTTAACTCTGCAGCTGCTTACCAGGAAGTTACTTTAAATAGATTTTCATGTTACATTTGTGGTGATCTGGACATGTTTTGCAGATTAAACAAATCTTATGTAACGCGTTAGCTTGCTCACAGTCTTTTGCCTTCTGACAACAGGAAAGATGAGTCCAAGGAGCCCATCGTCGAGGTGAGAACGGAGGAAGAGCACACCCCGAACCAAGAAGGAGGGGCTCCCACTGAGCCCAACGAGACCACGCCTTTGACAGAACCTGAGTGAGTACTGATCGGGACCTCCCCAAGTCAAAGGGGTGTCTCAAATAATGGCCTGTCTGCAAAAAATCAATTATTAAATCAAATCATACTCGGGGTTATGAATTATAAATATAATGTTGAGACATGTTTTGTAATGTCGTTTTTGTAATGTAATGTTGTAAGCACAGCTGTATACACCACATGGTGGTACTCACACAGTGTAATTCTGTCGATTTAAAGCCCCTTTTGCACACTGTCTTTGCATGTGATATGGCTGACCTTACTCATGCTGAAAGTCACAGCTTTCTACCAGGTCAAAGTCAACAAAGGCTGTGTCTGGTACTGTAGTGTGCGTTTGCTAGACAGCTGGATTTTAATTCATTACTTACTTTTTTTACTTTATTATTATTATTACTTTTTTTTGCTACTCTAATCATTTTGAGTTAAACAAAAAGTCATCAGTTTCTTAATAACTTATCTCATAATTATGACTCTACAGTTTGCTTATAACAATATGTTTTAAGTCTGAAAAAGAAACAAACTTAATAATTAGTTTCTTAGTTGTGTAAAATGAACATGTGAGACCTAAAACTAACAACTTGTAAACTTACCACTGGACACTATTATGAATTATCTTTTCACACCAAAGTTTAGGAGTGTTAAACTTTGTCCTTAGAGGAGCTGCCAAGTTACTTAAGCCATTAAGATCCATTCAGACCAACAACAAACGTTGCTTTTTCCTGGGTCTTGGCTTTTTTCTTAAAAACTTATAGCACCCTGAAAATCCCACATTCTTTCTGTAGTTTATTGTGATGTTAATTTTTGTGTCTTTACCCCTCCACGAATATTTTGTTGCTAACATTTTTGATTGTGCAGATTTTACTTTTTCACTGCAGCACAGTCGCACTCACTCTGCCTTGTTTATGCCCTTACCTGCACCTCTACTCCTTTATTTCTTTCGTTGTCCTTTTTTCTTTCTTCCCCTCACTTTTCTGGTGGCTTTGTGCTTCCTCCCCTCTGTCCACCCCCCCCCCCCACCCCCACCCTCCCACTCCTCCCTCTCCTCCCTTGTTTGTCCTGCTCCTCCCCACCAAACAGGCCTGCCGCTGCAGACACCACCTCCACTGTGGTGAACTTGCTCCCCTCCACTGCCACTAACTCAGTCGCTGAGGGCTTTAGCACGGCGCAGAGCAGTCCCGCTAGCGAGAGCACCACGCTAACCACCAGCGCCTCCAGCCCAACCAAAGCCGCCCCTGCCAAGTCCTCCCCCAAAAACAGCCCCGCCACCCAACCCAGTTCGCTTAAAGCTAACACCCAACCTGATGTTGGGCCCCTGGTTGATCTGAGCGACACCCCCAAAGTTCCCCCCTCGTCCAACCCGACACCCCCTGTCTCAGAGAGAGTCAGCTCTGCTAATGCCGACGGGCCGCAGAGCCAGCGTGACCCAGTCACAGCCCCTGACAGCACCCAGAGTAAGGACTTACAAGTAGACGGCCCGGCCAAGGATGAGCCCAGTGCCCCGAGCACAGACTCCACCACAGCTGCCCAAAATGAGTATGAACACTGCCACATCCCCATTCCTCAGCCTGTTACCTCTGCTCCGGTGGCATCCCAACAGCCCACAGCTTTCCATTTTCAGAGGGAAAATCCACCCTGAAATGTGCACACAGTGGTTTACTTCTGTTCTCGTACTAATTTTTAAATTCGAAAAATTTTAGTATGGCATCTTGTATTAAGTAATATAATAAGGCAGCATGCTTGCACATAAAAACATATTTGTAAAAGCCTCAAACCATCATGTGGCTGAAGGTTTTTTGTCTTCATTACATTGTGAAGGAGTTCAAGTTTACAAAAAAAGATAGAAAATAAGTGAAAAATGTGTCTCATAGGTTTGCATCATCCTAAGCGCTTTTTCCTCTCAAAAGACAGTTTTGCCTGATGTTCAGCTGAGGGCTTGCAACTACTGTTCAATGAATATATAAAAATATATTTATATATACTGCAGGAAAAGATCTAGAGGCAGAGATGCCAAAGTCTTCACAACAACAACCTCATTATCTCTAAATGAAATGCGGCCTGAAGCTTTGCTGCAGTTTGTGGAGGGAGAACAGCTGTGATTGAAGACTTGCCCCAGTTTTCAAAAGCTGTGTGAGAGCCAGTGATATTGTATTTTTACACCCTCTTTTGATAAAATAAAAACATTTTAGAAGGTTAAAATATCTTTTGGGAAACAAAGTTGTTTGCATTACTTGATTTCAATTCAACATGTTGAGTTGATGATTACCGTACATTTCATTTCAGGGTGAAATTTTCCCTCAACTTTGCTGGCCATGCAGCACAGTGACACAACCCATTGGGATGCCACCAATGCATGCCTGTCTTCATTAAACCACCACCTCCACCCTCCACCTGTTTGTTTGCTCACTTAATGAAATCACCCTTTTTCCTACCATGTACAGCTTCTTTGTGTTTCACCCAGATGATTGAGCAGCTGCTGCACCGTTACAGGCAACATGTGGCCGAATGATGTTTTTCTTTTGTTTCAAAGACATCTTGTTCCCATCCAGGTCTTCCAGCAACATTTATAAGAATGACAGCATTTCCTGCAGTGCTCACATTAGCACCAGCAGTTTTAACACATGTATATTCAGGCAACATTTCAAGGATAAGCCACTTCCTTAATACTTAATACTCTTTTTCATCCTTCCTATCAAAAAGATTGTACTGTTCAAGTTATTTGCTAATATTAGGGACATCTTAAGTCATATTAAGCAATCAGGTGAAGAATGAACACCTAAAACATAGAAGATAAAAATCAACATTTACCATAAATCTCTGTTGTAAACTTTTAACAGACCTTCTTGGTTGTAATTTAACATGTGCATTGATTTTGATTTTAAAATCATTAAACACTGAGTCCAACTAAATAACAGACTAGTCACAATGCAATGCAAGTTTTTTGTCACACAAAAGTACATCTTTCGAGTGCTAGACTCAGTAGAAACACAATGATTCATCCACCCACTCACTACAAAACTAATAAAAACTGTTAAAACGAGCCTCAAATTATACTTAAGTATTTTTGTAATATGCATCCACAGTAACGTAAACTGTAGCAGTAACAACACACTGCTGAAGATACAGCTGAAAGTTTGTCTTAGCTGGAGTCTGAGGAAAAATAAAATCAGCCCTGCCATGCAACAAAAATGGGAAATTATTGTTTACACAATGAATGAGAAGAGAGATCTGTTGTTGTGGTGAATTTTAGAGAAGAATACTGTCCCTCTGAGTTGTTGTTGTTCAGGGGAGAATGAGCTCATTCAAGTAAATAAAATACTCGTCGTAAGGTGACCTTCCGCTGCACCACGTTATTGTTCTGTGTCCTCTTCATTTTGACGGAGGATAATAGACACTGAAGGCCGTTCGAAATTCCAGTCTCTAACAGACACAAACACACACCCGCTTTCTCTCCTGATCCCTGTAAAAAGCTCTCATTCACCGGCGCTATAGAGAGTTATTATTTTATAGTTCTTGCCTCCAGGCGTTTGCAGATGTTCTCGATTCCTGACACCCCGTGAGGACGATGAGAAAGCTGCAGCTGAAGATGAATTGCAGAGGCTTACTGACAATCAGTCCTCTTTTTCGCCCTCCTTCATCTCATCCTCTGCTCGCTCAGATGGCCAGAAGAAGATGTCAGTGATGAACTATGGGGAGTTGAGAGCTAGTTGGGAGCCAGGCTCTTGTCAGCTCAACATCACCTTGATATAACCAAACTTGTCATTGGGGGGATTTTTCTTCATAACTCTTTGACAAGACTGAAGCGCTGCTCTCTCGCTGATCTATGTGGTGATTCTTCTTCAGCATCCCAACACTGAAATGTCTTGTCAGGCTTCTTGGGGGCTTATTGGATTTCTGAGTGACGTGCACTTCCTCAGGACCCATTTTTCTCCCTTGTACCGACCATTTCAAGACTCCTACAGCAGGTTTCAATCAGTTAGCGTAGCTTTGAATTGCTCTTGCTTACATAAGAGTAAGAGTATAGTGTGCATGTGCTTTAAGTATATTTGTTAGATGTGCAATTCGCTTCCCTGAGAGCGGCGTAGTGCCCGTTGACTTGAGAGTAAGATTATTAAAGATAGTGCTGCATGAAAGAGTTTTAAAGTTTAAAGGTCAAACACTGCAGCAAGCTATTAGAGAGAAAGTTAGATTTTATTTTTTTCACTCTATATAATAAATGAATGGTAGTTTACATGTTTGTGACTTTTATCAGGTAACAACTGAACAAATATAAAATCTGTTTTTTTAGGTGTTTTGCTTTGGTTTTGATAAAATATTTTGTTAGTGGGTTTGGCCGTGACCTTTTAACTTCGATGCATGTCGAATGCATGCCTACCCATCTCGAGTTTACATGGTTCAGTATTTTTCATACTTTTTATACAAGAAACATGAAGGAAATCTGTTGCCTGATCAAACCTTCAGAACATTATTAAAGTTTACTAAAGAGCAGACCTAATCTAAAGGAAATTGAAAATGCGATGAAAGACACTAAGACAGAAATTCTCCACCACCAACTCTGCAATAAAAATAGGCAGAATGGCATTTAATTTGAAGTCTTTTTTTTTTCCCAGAGGATGAACCTTTTACATTTAGGACAATCTATGACCTTTTCCTTCCTTTTCCTCACAGTATTATCTTCAAAAGTATCAACTCACAGCCACATTTCCATGAAATTTGCTGACTGCACTCATGCTCCAAATGGGATCAATCTGTTTGTTTTCAACAATCCCATATTCTCCATTTTAGTTCAGCCCCCGGGGCAGGCTTTACATTTTCAGCCCCTTCTTCACAAATAATAAAAAGGTACGATTGTGGTATATAAAATAAACCCCTATGGGCTCCCATCTCCTCTAGACTCGAGGTTTACACAATAATACCTCATCTGAAGTAGCATTAGGGATCAGAGTTTTGAAAGATCACATCTTGCGTGAGGATCTTTTATGGAGGCTGTTTGAGTCTCCAAGGGTCGGGTTTATTTATGGATCCTGTATATGGGGCAGCCTAACTTTGCGAGGCCCTCAGAGAGCATTTATATGTGTCAGCAGGAAAGAGGAGCGTATCGATTGAATTTGCTATTTGAGAGCTGACACAGAGGACGGAGGAAGAGGTGACTGGATGTGACACGGCACCGCATTTTCAAAATGGAAGCCGCAGCAGCACATTACTATTCCAACAAGGGTACACATGCTAACAGCAGAAAATGTTCGACTTAAGTGAAGTATGGCTTTAAAGTCTCTTTCCATTGTGTCTTGGCTCAGTCCAGACGGCGTGTAATCCTCTTGTGTATTGTAGTTTGTGTTGTAGGTTATGCCTCAGTCTTTCATTCCTTCATGCATTGTGCCTACTGTACCGGCCCCGTCTCATTTCACATCAGCACTCATTGTTCCTTGAAAATAGCTGTGACATCCATGTACTCTTATTTGATGTCTGGCTAGGATAGTGAGCTTGATCCCATTATGTGTGAAATGCATTCAGTTCCAGGAGGGAAAACAAATTCCCTCAAAGAATCGTGCATGTTTTTCCCCCCATTTTTCTCCCCCTCCCTTTTTCTTTCTTTGAAAAATGACACAAAGGCAGCTCAGAGCAGACAGTTTAGCTGAGACAGAGAAAGACTTAGTGATTCACTTTTAACGGATTCTGCCCTGTTTTCTCTCTGTTTTTCTTTCTCTGTGTTTGTCCTCATAGCGGTAAGACTGTGAAGGATGATAACACTAAAGGCGAGACGGAGAACGCCACGGCCGAGGTGAAGACGGTTCCCAACGAGGCTCCTCAGATGAACGGCAACGAGAGTAAAGCGTAATCACATCTGCTCGCCGCAAGAGCAGCGGGAAGAAGAAGAAAAAGAGGGGTGGTTTGGGGAAGGGGAGGGTGGTTTGGGTGTTGGTTTTTAAGGTTAGAAGGCAGGGTGGGGGGGGGGTCACAGTCACTGAAACCTCAAAGCAATGTCACACACCACCCCATTACTTAAAAAAAACAACAAAAAGCGACCGAAAAGATAAAAAAAAAAAAAAAGAAAAGAAATCATGAGTCTCTTTCTGCAGTGTCTTATGACCAGGAAAATGTAAAGACCTCATGC
Organism: Amniataba percoides; assembly: GCA_037176925.1. Classification (NCBI taxonomy): domain Eukaryota; kingdom Metazoa; phylum Chordata; class Actinopteri; order Centrarchiformes; family Terapontidae; genus Amniataba; species Amniataba percoides. The sequence goes on along the minus strand of JBAJHX010000067.1, from coordinate 20,174,507 downwards.
ACATGCCTTAGTTCCTTTTTCAGCCAGTTTCTATTCGTTTGTCACAGAAAAAAAAGCAGAATTCATACTCGTAGTTCACCCCTTCTCTTTGTATGTAATATTAAATTGATCAGCTGTTAAATACGGTACAGAATCTATACTATTTTCCTCTAGATAACATGGTTGGACTGTAGCTTTACTTCACAGATTACTGCCTTCATGATGCACACACACGTAAGACTGGTACATTACCAATACTACTATTCCTTATGCAGTACGGTCATCATCGTGGTAATGGATTATGGGTCTTTTTTTTCCTTTGTCGATATTTTTGTTGTGTTTTAAATAATGTGCAGACGTTACTGCCTATTTAGCTTTTTTAATGTGTTATTTCCAGGGCTAGAGATTAGAACATTAGCATGCCTGTTTTTTGCAAAGTTACTGTATTTCTGTACATGTTGCTGTCATTTGTTCCTTGTTAGATGTTTTGGGTTTTTTTTTTTGTTTGTTTTTTTTCTTGAGTGTTGTCTCCATACAGTTCTGGTCCAGAAACTATTCAGCTTAAGCAACGATAAAGTTGAAGAAGATCCCGATTTATCGTGCTATTAAAGTAAAAGTTCAGGGCTTTCAACTCTGTCTCCATAAAAATCCTGTTTATACAGTACGTTTATAATGATTTCACTGTTTTTCTCCACTACACTATGAAAGAAAGATAAAGTACACGGCCGTGAACGTTATCCTTGTGGCAATTGTTTGATTTTTACTTTTTCAGCGACCGGGGTGGTTGGTGGGTGTTCAGAGTTGGTTGGTTGGTTAACTAAAATAATTAGGTTTGGCAGGTTTTAATGAACCAGTATTAAAAGGATGGACAACCAGTCTGGTCTCATGTCACCAAATACAACCGTAAAACATCCGTCACGCTTTAGTCGCCACAAAAAGAAGTTGTAA
>JBAJHX010000067.1:20134957-20155591 GCA_037176925.1 Amniataba percoides | reverse complement strand
TAAAGGCTTAATGACTGATGTGGTGATAATATCGCTCCGTGACTGGATGTGTAAAGAAGCAAAAGTTCGACGCATCAACTTAAACGATGATATCGTTTAACGTTGTGTTTCTGCTGCCCCCAAGAGGCCCAAAAAAAGAAGAATTAGCTTTCCTTTGTTTCCACTCCCCAAAAGAAATTAAACTGCCTCAAAAATGTTTTGAAAAAAATATAAATAACTGACTTTCAATCAGTTTGTAATTACTCTCATTTAGTGCCGCACATTCAGCCCGTTTTCTTTGTGGATCACGTCTGTAAAAGCCCACGTACTTCCCACATTCCTGAAAAAACGTGAGTGGGATTACCTGAAGAAAGTCTGCATTCGATGTGAAATCCCTCTGATTTATTTGGTCAACGTCTGCCTCATCCACTCTCACTGTACATCGCATACGGACTACCTGAGGCAGCGGCGAGCATTGATCTCCTGTCAGACTGCGAGCGGCGGCTCTCTCTCTCCTCTCCCATCACCGCTTCTCTGTTGTGATTTCGTCAGCCGAGGAGATCAGCTCACACAGCTGAAGAGTGTAAATGGGTCCAAATATGTTAATTATTAATGAGAAAATTACCCCACCAAAGTCCATGTGGGGTTTTGTGTTTGTCTGAGCAGGTTTCGCGCCAGACTCCTTTTTCCTATGCATCACCTGTCTGAGCCAGAATAGATTCAGGCCTCGAAGCTTTGTTAGAGAGCTGAGAATTTAATTAGAAATTCATATGTGAGAAATTACACTGAAACAATCAGCAAGCATTAGCTGAGATGAACTCTGCCGCCCTTTTTCTCTCATAATTAACTTTATTGGTGTTCCTTTAGCAAATAAAAAAGCATAGAGTGAAAAAGAGACGACAGGCTGTGTACTCACATAAGCGAAGGTCCAGAGAAGCGCCGTGCGTGATGTTTGTAGAGAAAAGATGTTTTGTCTGCCCTCTTTCTGCCTTGTTTCCTCTAATGCATCTGTTCTTTTGTTTTTTGTTTTTTTTGTTTTGTTCAAAATCATCTACACCCAGCGGTGAAAACGCAAGCTTAAAGCCGGGATGAATCATCGAGTTAATGCCGTCGTCTCCTGAAAAACAGCAGCCTCGATGTGGTACGTCACACACACACACACACGCATTACATTCAGTGTGTACAGTACATCTTGTATCAGCAGCGCTTGCGATGCTCGATCACACATTTCTCAGCGTGGCAAGATAAAGCAAAGATGAAGTCACTTGTCTGAGCTGTGTATTTTTATTAGTATTCTTTATTTTTGGCTGGATGTTAAACCCCTGAATCGTCTCCCCGGAGACAGAGTAGAAGTTTTTCCAGAATCAAACCAATTCAGGTCTCCACTCCAGAAAGTTCACAATATAAAAATCAAAGTTAGCATGTGGTCGTGTTTGTGGTAAATCAATCCTAATTCTTTAAAAAATGTAAGTGTAATTATGATCAGAGAACTTCACCCTGATTAATGGCCTCTCTGTAAAGTTTTTTAAAGGGTGTACCCACACTGGATTATGGTAAATCCCTTTTTTTTCCTTGTGTCTGAATAGAGAAGGACACGCCACCCAGGAATATGTTAAATTAATACAAATGACTTTTTGTTCTCACTTTTACAACCTATCTGAAATATTTAATCACGTCTTTTATCATTTTTTTACATCACGCTACAATTCAGGGAAGTATCGTATTTTTCACTCCATTACATTTATTTGACAGCTACAGTTACTTTACTGTTTCAGATTTTAAACACAACCTTAAAACTCTCTTGTACATCATGATGCATTGTATTGTGAAGTACATTTACCGCCATCCTCTCCTCCTCATCCTTATTTTCTTTCTTCCTATTGAAGAACAAACTAGCTGTAGCAAACACTGAACTCTGGATGTAAATTCATTTTCCAACATGAATATTGCTCCCTCTATACGATCACGCTTTTCTCATGTTTTGTGGTGGGAAATATATTAATTTTCTAATCTTGTTTTTACATTTTCATTTGAGATACTTCAATTATTTGAAAGCATACAATATACATGTACTGTATTCTGCACAAGGATCATAATGTTCGAAGTATTTTGTGAATTAGAGTTCGAACTTTGTCATATTTTTTTCCTACTGAAGCTGCTGATAACATTTTGTTCTGAAAACAAATTCAGTCTTTATCCCTGAACTTTTTCTTGTCATGTTTGACCCTCTGAAACACTTCAGTCTTCTGTCTGTGTGACACTAATTCTCTTAAAATGCTCTTTAAGGCTGAGTGACCCAGCTCAGTTATTATTCTTTTGTAGAGACAGTATTTAATCCATGAACCTCTATAAATACAGAATATTTTTTCTTTCTCATTTTTGCAAATGAATTCACCATTTCACAGTAAAGTATGCATAGAAGTTGTTTTTTCTTATCTGTGTCAAAGAGGAGGAAGTCTTCTTTATATTCGATAGTGCGTTTGGAATAACACATAAAGCCAGTGCATCAGCACTCAAATACATCCGTCCAACCTCAGACTGACATTTCTTTCATCCTTTTTTGGATGAAAAAAAGTCTGAACATCTTTGTAATGACAATCCTTTTAACACCAGCAAAATTACCCATTTTGCAATGCTCCGTCATTGCTTTGTGGTGAAATGATTGCAGAGTCTCGGGTCAAGGTACTCTTCAACTGAAACTGACCACACAAGCCCAGTTTGTTAGGCTGCCATTCTTTGACCATTCAAGACAAGAGGAGTATTGATCCGGAGGATTCTCTTAAGCGCTGTAGTTTGTCCTCTGAGGGTGCAGCTGAAGGCCTGGAATGGAGAAGCAAACAGGCACTTGGTAAATAAAACACCTAGGTCAACATGCCCATTCCACCCATTAACCTGAAGCAGGTTTGGTCATTCTGTGAGGTTACGCAGTGTGTGTGTGGAAGTGGGCAAACCTGTTACTTGGTAAACACAGAGAGCTTGGTCATGCAGGGGTCAAAGTTTGAATTGAACTGGCTTTGCTTGGATGAAGCACTAATAGTAGATTAGATTGCGTCCACAGTTTTCTGTCGCACAACTTAAACTTTCTTGTAGTTTTGCAGAAATTGTGTTTACTAATTCTTACAAAAAAACAAAAAAAAACTTAGATTGTGTTGAGCACTTTATCTGCAGATATGAATCTGAGAGAGGATGGTGGGTGAAACTAAGATCTTAACTGTGATTTCTGGCTTCACAAGAGCACATGGCGAGCAAAAAGTACTTCCCGGCCAAATCCAGCAAAGGTCAGAGGTGAGGGTCAGGGGTCAGAGAGGTGTGGCCTCGGAGCCAGAGACGCCCCCAGGTTTACACAAGTGTAAAAAGAGTCCATTCAGTATGGCTGCATGGACAGAGTTTCACAAAGGTCCACTGTGTGGGGCCAATACCCCCCCCCCCACACACACACACACACACACACACACACACACACACTCACAAACACACCTCCTCCTCCATGCCTACATAGGACACAGACAATAGTTTTTTTTTTTTTTTTGGTCAGCAGAGCCACATACATGTAAACCTGAAATACTTTCCTTCATTAGAACAAAAACTCAGGTTTTCCTGTTCAGCAAGTTTCTGTTTGCAATGTACAAACAAATGAGACGACAAATCTTCTTCTCCTGTCATTCCTCAGGCTTTATCTTCAGTCTTTTGTTGCGCTTTTCTAAACATAAAGTGGTGTTTCTCCGTGAAGAAGTTTCAATAACTGTGACAGAATGGTAAAATAAAAGCAGTATGATGATAACTTAGATAGATAACAACTTAATTAGAATAAAAGAGGCAAATAATCCTCACAAAATATAAGAGATTATTATTTTATTTTATTTATTATTGTCAAAAAATCACATAAAAACCTCCAAGACTGTCAATGCATTAGTCTCTAAACCTTTTCTGACATCATACTGGTTAATATTTAAAGTTTATTTTTAATCAAAGCCTCAAATGGTTGTAAATAGTGTGTTTGTTGGGGACTATTTTCAGTGGTGGATTAATACACATTTGGTGCTTAAATCAGTATTCACAGCAGCAGGGTGATGTGGGATCAACTCAGAAAAACAAAAACAAAACTACAGTGCTTGTGGTCATGCTGATGAATAGAAATTTCATCCATTACAACACTGTGGCTCCTTAATGTGTTTTCAATAGTTTTTGAGCAACAAAAGAGCTCTATGGTGCAGAGAAATGAGCTCTGTCAGGCTCCACAGACAACACTTAGGTAAGATCAGTTCTTTTATATGATTTGCTGACAATGAGAATGAGGAATATTTCTAGTCTTGAAAGAAAAACAATGAATCATTACACATTTAGGTGATTGTTCCTTCAGCTTCCTCTCTTATCTCAGAAGCTGAATGAAGAAAGATAACTGACATTCAGGGTTACTGGGAGGCTAGCAGTTTTGCTCATTTAAGATTCTTTTATTTTCAGTGACCTGAATGATCCCCCTCTTCCTCCACAGATAAAAATAAATAAAGCTATCGAAACGTGGTAATGGCACATGCAACCTGCTGCAGATAACCAGCTTCTGACTCACGCGAGCCCCATTTTGACTCACCGACATTTAATGGTCCCATTTCTAACCTCGGCTGCAAACCAACATTTCCTCCTGGGAGCCCATCTTTTTCTAACTTTAGGTATTATTTTAAAGTGCAGTGATGATCTGGTTTTTATAATTTAGCCCTCATCTTCCTTTCCCTCCGTAAAACGGTGGATTATTGCCAGATTAAGGGAGTGCCTTTTTCTTTATCCCTGGGTAAGCCTGCACAGCACGCAGCTCAAAGGTAATGAAGCACTCTGTGATCCGTGCCCGGATGAATCTAAAAATTCCCAGAGCACCACTGTATTTTTAAAGGAAATGAGATTTCCCTGAAAGCCCCCTTCAAACCTATGCTTTCCATTTTGAAGCAGCTATAAACTGTGTGCCTACTTCCAACGTGGTGAACGTACGCCGACCTGTTGCTGTTTTGAAATAAAAAAATATAAAGACAAAGACCAAATTTTGAATTGAAGTCCTATTTTTTTTCTTTTTTTTGTGCTTTTGTGTGCTTTTAAAGTGAAAACTTAAATGGCAAGCAATTATCTAAGCTGCTTAGAAACTAAATCTAGGCCAACATTAACACATTCTTCACCAGAATGGATTACATTGTCCTCTAATTAATTGAACTGAACTGAGCTTTTTACTCATTTTTTAAGTCTGACGCCGACACGTCTTTGCTTTTGTGTAAGTTACCAAAATACAGGCTATTTTGGCAGCAATTAGACAGGATTTAATGAAAGTTTAATGAAATAATGGGGTGAAGTAGGTCAATGAAGCAGTGGCATGCAGGACATCTGTAAAAATATAGTAAATATATCATTCAGAGTATTGTATAAGGAATATTTAGACACGTAGATTGCATTTATACATTTAGGATTGCACAAAATATTAGTGAAAACACATTTACAGGTCAGTAAATGAACTATTTTTTCCTGGTGGGAGACTTAGTGGCAATTTTGATAATCACTCTTCCATGAAGGAGATGTCAAAGCTATGTGGTGTTTGTATGACTGACTGATCACAGTCATGGAGGCGACTGTTGGTTCAGATTCAGATTTTGTGGTTCCTGCATGGTTGCAGGTAAAAACCAGCAAAATAAAATCTCATTAATTTTCAAAATATACCAGAATTAACAACACATTCATGTTTGTTCGTGTATTGTACTGATCAAGACCCGAGAAGTGAAACAAACTGTGCAAAACCAACTCTGCAGTTTTATATATCTACATGACTATTCAAATCAGGACAACAAAAGATGCTAAGTGAATGTTCCACATGTAGTGAGACATCTCAATAAGCCGTCTGACTTGTGGGGAAGTGATAAATGGAGTAAAAATAACCGCAGTTAAAAGCGTCATTACCAGAAGTAGTACGTTAAGATCTCAGTGTGCACAAGGTCATATGCTGTTTCATCTGAGCACATCCAAATGCAAAAGAATCTGCTGCCAGTGTCCTTTTGGCTGCACAAACTGTGTTTTTTCCATGTCTTTGTAGTCTTAATGTGAAAAAATACAAAGGACTATACAACCAGGTTTCATCCAGAGCTGAGCGTTCATGGTGTTGCACTGTATTGCACGTGCAGGAAGTGACAGAGCGAGCTGTGTGAAGAATAAAATAAAAAAATAATGCACCTTAGGAGAGAAGTTTAAACCCTGAATACTTTCACACATCCGGACCACTGGCCGGATGCTTTCACTGGAAAGAGGCTGCTGGTGGTGGGTTCAGGTGGTGTTTGACTATTGTGTCTTTTAAAGCATTTTGGGGTCATAAAAGTCAAACAGATGGTGCATGATGTTGCTGACAATCTGCCACTGGGAAACTCACAAGCTAGTCCAGACATCAAAATAAAGAATGATGATAAAATGAAAAATCTGAACTTATTGTGTCTCAGAAAATTGACACAAGAAGCTTTGTTGGAGAGGAGAAGACTTCGAAAGAGAAGAGAACTCCAACATAGGTTCACTCCAAAGTGTTGGTCTGTCATTGGTTGTTTTTAACGTCCATCAGAAGATATTTTTCGGTCAAAGGAAGCAGGATAGCGCTGATACTGTCGACCAGGCTCTGGCTACGAGACATTTTTTGTTATTTGATCATCTTAATGTTAAAGTCTCCACCTCGGCACACAACCGCAAATCTGAGTGTGCCGTCAACCACCGCTGATTGATTGAACATGCTGAGTGATCTGTTGCAGACGCAGAGCGACCCCCAGCCTGCCTCAGATAGTCTACTCTGACCCGACGTGTCCATCGCTTCCATTTTATCAGCCTCGCTCCGTGAAGTGTTGATGTGAGCCCGAGGCACGAAGGTGACTAAACTCATCATCCCGGATGATGAGGCCCTCCCAGCTTCTTGGTCTCGCTGCGGTTGTGTTGCAAATTGTTCCCCTTGCACCAGCTGGAAAAGCTCCTTATGTGGACGGCAGCAACCCTCAGCTGGATTTTTTTCTTCAGTCAGACAGTGGTGAATGTCTTCTGTTTGACCTCAGTATGGCTATGAACCAGAATCATTTACCAAAGTCATTTATGTGTGCATTTCATCTTATCTAATTGGGAAAATGTGATATTTATGTCAGCACGTTTGCAGAAAATTCTCAGGGCTCAATCAAACCTCCAAACTAAGAATGCCCGTCTGCTGGTGGTGCTATACAAAAAGTCATGTGAGCAGCAACCATCTACAAAGCATGAATTATTTGAGATCATTCAGTAGATCATTGTGGATAATAAATTGAGGGTAAATGTTGTGCGAATAAATGAAAAATATTGATTTGTTATGCTTGTATTCTTCCCGCTACTGCTTTTTAAAATTAAACTGACAGAAATAAAGTGCTTAAATGTGGGACATTTTGTATTTGTGACTTAAGGAACTGCCTACAAACATACAAGGAGCACTTAAAGGGAAAATAACATTTCATTCAAATATATTGAAACTAATGCATTGGTGAAGAACAGCATCCCATCAGTGGTCATCATTAAGGCAAAAACATCAGTCAGCTTTATTTCCAGAGAAGCTCTGAAGTATGTTTTTACTCTCAAAGATGTATCAGGCCAAACAGTAGTGAGGTTTAACATCCGCTGCATCCCTGCTCATTGCTCAAGAAAAAAAAAGGAAAATCAAAGTTAAGAAACAATTTATGTTCTTTTAATGCACTGAACAACCACAGCATCACTGTATTGATCATTCAGAATATTTTTTTAAAAATATAACAAGAAGTGACACTTGTTGCCAGTTTTGTTTAAGGTTTATCCTCTTCAAATTAGTCCTAGTATCTTGAAACAACACGGCCTCTGCAGTAGATTCAAGAAATTATTATTTCATTTGAAAAACTAATTAAATTAAAGTTTTGGAATATTTTGCACTTTTGTGAGAGACTCAAACTTCAGGATTCAGATGGAGCTTCAGTCACTTGTAATACTGTAAAAGTTAAGTGTGAGGTCACTAAAGATCACTTTACACAACATATTGCATTTTAAGTTAAGCTGAAAGTGTGTTAATATGTTGAATTAATGTGAAGTGTCCATGTCAGCTTCATTGCTGAGAGATGATGAATCTGCAGCCTGATGAACTTTGGTAAAGCTGAACATTATCCACTTCAGTGATGGATGATCTAACTCCATATAGGTCCACTAAAGCACTTTAAATATTCATATCCCTGTCATTCACAGGTTTGCATTTCTTTAACAAACTGTAGTCAGATGTGTAAATAACAACAGTAGATGTAGTGTGTATGAAGAAAGAGTTTATTCACATATCACTTTGAACACAGAAAGCAGAAGAAAATGAGCAATAATAACATATTAAACTACAATAAAGTAATAAAATAGAAGAAAATAGAGCCACCTGTTTGTTCTTTAAATCTCTGCTCACACTTTTGAATTGATCAACACACAAGTACGGAGTCCCGGAGGCTCAAAAATGCAACAGCAATTCAGAAAACACAACATTTCACGAGTGGCCATTCATCCTTTTAAACTTTAAAATTCATGCAAGGACAGCGAGGAGAGCAGAGCACAAAGGAAACAGGAAATTACACCAAACCCTCGCCAGGCACTTCTCTTCCATCCAACCACAAACAATCTGAAACATCTCTGCATTTTATAAAGCTGATGTTGTTAAATTGCTTGTGAAAAGCTGATGTGTTTTGACCCTCAGGGCCACCATAGCTGTTGCATGCAGATGCCTGAAATGTGACTTTGCACCTGATTGTCAGCTGGTTTTTGAACGTTTGAACACGAAACAAATATCATCATGTGTTTTTTTTTCTTTGTTTTCACTCACCTGTGAGTGGATGCTACATGATTAGGGTGGAGGTGAGGATGTAGAGGCGTGTGGCCACACTTTGTTCCCCTCATGAACCTGCAGACTCTGCATGTGAGAGCTCAGGCTGGACTGTGGATGTGTCCTGAGGTTTGGTTGGGGGGGTGGCAGCGTCGCTCACCTCTCCCACAAGCCGTTTGACATGAGACAGCCCCCTAGGTGTCTCACTTTCTTAGCGTTTGCACGGCTGGAGCTGCCCGCCTGCTGCCTGCTGCTCGTCTGGCTGACTGGCTGCGTTGACGTCAGCGCCGTGTTGATTTGCTAAGGCGAGAGAAGAAAGGAGTTAGTGCGTGCAGAGAGAGCGGGTCCTGCGAACTGCCCGGCCATGCTGTAGCCCCACACTTCCCCCATCGGCACTGCGCGGAATCAAAACGTGCAACTTAGGTGAGTACTAAAAAAAAAAAAACCTGCCGAGCCGAGCCGAGCCGGCGACAAGTGCCAGACGCGCCGTGCGTGCGTGCCTGCGTGCGTCCTCCGCGTAGTTTGGTTCACCATGTGGATGTTCTGCTGCGTTTTCGCTTGTCCCCGCACAACCCGAAGTTGAGCAGCCGGAGCGGCGACTTTCTGCACGCAAGTTGAGAATCCTGCGAGAGAGACGCGAGCAAGTGTGTGTGTTTTATTTCTGTGATGTGGCTGATTTACATTTCACCTGACCGTGGTGGGAAAGCTGCTGGAAGTTTACTGTGGAGCTGTGAAGGTTGACGTAGAGCCCCTCAGAGCCTCACCTCCACCTCCACCATCCCTCCATCCCTCTCTCTCTCCCCGGGCTGCTTTACGTGCCGGTCTGGCTGCTCCAGACAGCATCTGACGGCTCCATGTGACTGTGCGCGGAGAGAACCGCGCTCCTGCTCGTTTCTCCTTTTATTTTCCTTCCTCTGGTGGACATTACGCGTTTTTCATGTTTTTTAAAGAGTCCTCGTCCTTGTGTCTCCAGACGCGCCGGTGTGTGGCTCGTTTGGCCGTGATGACATCATGATGAGGAGCGGGGACACTGGACCCTCGCAAACCTTCACACACACACACACACACACACACACACACACACACACACACACACACACACACACACACCGTGCAGTCACACCACTGACTGACTGACTGTCGGTGTTTGATCGGTCACCGGTGATCGGTTTGCAGGAGCACGCGCGGCACACTGCGAGGTGTGTGTGTGTGTGTGTGTGGGGGGGGGGGGGGGGGTAACAGATGCACTGGCAAATTGATTTGTTATTGAGAATGTCTGATCTCTCTCTTCCCTTTCACTCCTATTTCTCTCTCTGTCTCACACACTCTCTCTCACACACACACACTCCCCCTTTCTCTTTATCCTTCAGGCATTTTTTTTACCCCCCCCCCCCTCACGATCGTGCCACCTTCCCCTCATTTTGCGTATTTGGCGTCTCGCCTCAAACAAACCTGCGCGTCCGTCATTCGACACATTTCTGTCAGCTGTCCGTCTCCCAGTGTGCACTTTTTCTTTTTTATTTTGTTTATGATTACCCCCCCTCCCTCACTGTCTCCTTCATCACCCTCCTTTAGAGACGCGGTACCGTTTTGCACACACACACACACACACTCACACACTCACACACTCGCAGTCTGTCAGTGCGGATCGTGGTCTGGAATATTGAGCGCTGTTTGTTCTGGGTCGCCAAGACGCGCAATGGCAGACAACTCGTGATCAGATTGATTATGCTCTCTCTCTCTCTCTCTCTCTCTCTCTCTCTCTCTCTCTCTCTCTCTCTCTCTCTCTCTCTCTCTCTGTCTGTCTTCTGTGTGTGTGTGTGTGTGAAGTGAAGTCGGTGCTCATTGTCAGCTGTAATCCGCGACGTCCGTCCGTCCGTCCTGCGTGGAAAGCCTCTCCGGGCTCCGTCTACTTCTCGGTGCGCGCGCTGTGTAGAAACATAACGCGCTGTTTTCTCCCGTCTGGCGCGTCTGGACGGTTCAGGCTGTCTAGACGCGCGCAGCCCCCGTTATTTATTTATTTATCTATCTATCATATTAACAGAGAGCCAACAGACGCGTTAAACCCCCCCCCTCACCTCCAACAACACCAACTTTCCGTCTCACCCACAGCGTCTCCACGGAGCGCGCATCGGAGTATTGATCATTTACAGTGAGGGGGGGGGCAGCTATTGGCACACGTTATAAAGATAATGTTTTTTTTTTTGCATGACCTCTGCTGACTGAGAGGAGGACCTGTGGTTTCATCACCACCCACCCTCCTTCATCGATTTTATTTATTTATTTATTTATTTATTTAAAGCCAACCTAAGTGTGTCCCCAAAAAACCTGCAAGGGAATTTATTTTCCACGATTCCTCCCCTCAAACAGTCGCTGCCAGCATGTTACCTGCTGTATATCCTGATTTTAAGGCTTTTTGAAGTGAGCTCACATATCAGACATTTATTGATGCTGCTTAGTTTTCATTATTATTTTAAGTCTTGAAGGGAGGTTGGTGATGTTGCCTCTTTTATTTCTGTGTTATCAGACAGAAAGGAAAGAAAAGAAGTGCTCACAAACTTCTCTTTTTCTTCCTTTTAATATATAGATATTTTCCAAATTAATCTTAAAGTGTTAGAAAATTAAATTGGAGACTGAAATGAAAATGAATTTTTTTTATCTAAATTGATTTTTTTTTAAAATGCAAAATGATTAAAAAAGGCAACACAGATTGTCATTTTTAAACCTCCATATGTTGATGAAGTAGGTAAAAAAATGGACATCAGTGAGCTGCAGCAGGATGTGGGTCAATTGAGGCACTTAGCCGGTCGTCATTCATTCATCCATTCATTTCGGGTATACATAGTGGCAAGACTGTGTATTTAACTGTGGTAATGAAGGGAGCATTGTTTCCCTGTAGGTCATAATAATTAGTCGAGTAATCACGTTAACAGCAGTCACAGAGACTATCATTCTTTTAAACTAAATACAGTGGTGAGACTATTAAATTCAACCCCTCTCTTCGTTATTTTATGCTCTAGATGTGAGGTGGAGCAACATGTTGCCTTGTTAAGTTGGATAATCGAGTTGAGGGCAGTCACAGAGGCGGTCATTTCATTCGGATATTTGACATTAGTGTCTAAGAGCAGAGTGGGGTGTTTGGTGCTGCAGCGTCCTGCTTTCCTTCCCATCCATTTCTGGCCGCTGCTCTCTGCTCCCGTCTGTGATGGGAATACTGAGTAAGATGCTATTTAATTTCAGAAAGGGCTGCCGACAGTCTTTGTGAGCCAAGCAGCAGCGAACTTCCACAATTCACACTTGTTTAACCGTGTGTACGTCCCCCATCAGATAACCAAATGAAGACATCTTTTTAACATAACATATGTCGGACTGATTGGTATGCAGGGTGAGCCTGTTGGACGGCTCACAAATTGCCTCCCTTCAGAAATCTACAGTCAATACTCTCCGCTGATTTTTTTAGGAACAATGCCTCTGCACAGAGTGTTTACCATCCCTGCAGGATATTAGCAATTTGAAACTCCACAGACTACACACTTGTCATTTACGAAATAAATGGCTGTATACTTTAGATTTATTGACAGTGAGATGCATTTTTTTATTTTTAAAATGTTATCAGTGGGTGTGCTTTTTGTACTTTGGGTGAAGATGACAATTGTGGAATTTTGATAGAGTTGTAATGAATTTCTTTACATTCATTTGAAATAAAATCAATCATTAAATTATTATAAAAAAACGGGGATTGCATTTTATGAATTTGAGTCCAGTGACTTGTCTGATGTTTTTGTAGTTGTGTCACAATACACGGACTGATTTTATTTGTTTGTTTTTTTTTATTTCATTTCTCCATCCAGGTTTCGTCTTGTTTACAAAGATAGCTTAAAACACTGCTGAGCGGGGAAGGCGAGCCTCATGAGTCGGCCTCGTGGATTGCATCGACATAATGGATTTAACTAAAATGGGTATGATCCAGCTCCAGAACCCCAACCACCCCACTGCCCTGCTGCAGAAGGCCAACCAGATGCGTCTGGCCGGGACTCTGTGTGACGTGGTCATCATGGTGGACAGCCAGGAGTTCCACGCTCACCGAACTGTGCTCGCCTGCACAAGCAAAATGTTTGAGATCCTCTTCCACCGCAGCAGCCAGCATTACACCCTGGACTTTCTCTCACCAAAGACTTTTCAGCAGATTTTGGAGTATGCTTACACTGCCACGCTCCAGGCCAAGGTGGAGGACTTAGATGACCTTCTGTATGCAGCAGAGATTCTGGAGATTGAGTACTTAGAAGAGCAATGCCTCAAGATCCTGGAAACCATCCAGTCCTCGGATGAGAACGACGTGGAGGTCGGCGTCAACGAGGGAAGCACGGAGGAGGATGACGAGCGCAAAGGCCACAATGGAGCCAAGAACTCCAAAAAGCATTCCATGGAGAGTCCCTATCTGTCAGGTACCCAGCAAGTCATGTCCGGCATGGTGGATCAGAGTCCCTCGGTGTCCACCTCATTCGGCGTCTCCACCCTGAGTCCCACCAAAGCCGCCGTGGACAGCCTGATGAGCATCGGCCAGTCCCTGCTCCAGCAAGGCTTCAACACTGAGCAGCTCGTCCACGGCAACTCCCACCACCTGATGACAGAGATCAAGACTGAGATGATGCAAGTGGACATGGGGGGCAACGGCCACGAAAGCCCCACCAACATGGAGTCCAGCGCCTCCAGCAACGGAGAGCGGAGCGGGGAGGACAGGAACCGAGACGGCCCGGGAACGCCGACCAGGAGCAGCGTCATCACCAGCGCCCGTGAGCTACATTACGTCCGCGACGAAGGCATGGGCGACCACCCGGCCGAAGTCAGCCAGATGGGTCTGGAAGCGATGGCGGGAATGACGGAGAAGCATCTGGCCTCGCTGTACTCGCTGCCCGTCAATCACAAATCAGATGCCATCATGTCCATGCCGGCATCCATGGCCTCCGCTCTCCCCATGTCCCCGGCTCTGGCTATGTCTATGGACTTCAGTGCCTACGGGGGACTCCTGCCTCAGAGCTTCATCCAGAGAGAATTCTTCAGCAAGCTCGGGGAGCTGGCAGTGGGCATGAAGCCAGACGGCAGGAACCAGCACGAACGTTGCAATGTTTGCGGTGCAGAACTACCAGATAACGAAGCTGTGGAGCAGCACAGGTAAGCTAAGTTTTTACTTTGGCCTTGAAATAAATGGTCTTTTACAGCTTTTTCTGCAAAGCTATTGTTTTATTTTGTTTTTGTTTATTTTTAATGAATCACACTCTCGGTGGTTTATACAAGGTTACTTAGGCAGTTTTCTTCATGTCAAACAGAAAGTGAAAGACATTTGCTGTCAGAATTTGCACACAACTTACTAATAATTCATATTAGCTTCATTATTTTTATTGGTCGTATTCTAAGGCTGTCTTTGGTATCATTTTTTAAGGCTTGGTTTGTACTGAACAGTGTGAATATGTTGTTTTGTTTTTCTTAAGCAAATGCTCACTCCCTTTTGCGTGTCAGTGATTATGAGAACGTCCTTTGTGATGCCGTTTGACAGACGCAAACCTTTAGTCCTCTGCGGCTCGGGCCCAGAGATCCACTCCTTCAATAACTGCCAAGCCTGTCCGGGTGTCTGCCGAAGTAGTGCTGTCGTAACGTTGTCTGAGACTATTAGTCACACCTTACGAGATGTGGGCGGCAGCTATCACACACACTTACCAAAGTGGTCTGCCCCCCCCCCCATCCTGGACTCGACTCACCTCCCCTTTCCAATAACTGCACAAGGGGGGCCCTTATTAGCTTGATAATTGGAGTAGACTTTAAGCCCAGGAAATGAGCACTGAACCGGGACTCTGAGACGACGAGGTAGTTCTAGGACAGGACGTAAATGTTGGAAGCTTCACTCAAAATACTGAAACTCAACAGTAGACCTTTTCAAAACTTCATTTGGTGTCATTGTAAATGTCCTTTCACCGTGTCAATTGCGTCAGTCAGAGTATCTCGTAGAAAGCTCTTGCATCACCTCTTCGTGGATTTTGCAAAGTCAGGGTGTTTTTGTGTCTGGGGGGCGTCTCTTACTTGAAGGCCACCTTCTCAACCTGTAATGTTTGCTTAAATCAATAGGAATGCACAGTGGTTAAAGTTCACTCGAGGATTTGAACCCCATCACCCATCCCCTCATGCTTGAGCCAATATCTTGTTATGCACGGCTGGACTGATTCAGTCCAAGCTCCTCTCTTTCTAAATCTGTCTCAATGTTGTGTTAAGAAAATATCAAATATTACAGAATCACTTTCACCCCAGAGAGAAGTGTCCTTGTTTTCAGTGTTAAAGTATGTTACTGTGCAGTGTTTTTTTTTATTTCATTTAATGGCAAAGACTGTTACTTTGTAGTTCTCTGCTGTCGGCAAATGCTTCTAAAAGTGTACAAATTTGTGTGGCCTTCACAGTGAGTGCTCATTATTCACCGAATAAAAATGGGAATATGTGCATAGACTGACACGATGTGTCTTAAAAAAAAAAGCAACAGCAACAGTGAATTTTGAGCTGCTTATGATCAGTTCCTCCTAAGCAGGCATTAACAGCGGCTTTAAAATGCACTATAGCTTCTGTGTAAGATGCAGTAATGTAGTCCCGCTTTGTGAAAGGACAGGCCATGCTAGTGTCTGTCTTGAGAAAAGTCTGGCGTGTGAAATGGTTGCCTGTGTTTCAAGAGGAATTTCATCAATTCGCTCAAGCTGGGAAATCTTGTATCAAAGGAGATTTCCAAACCGTTTCATGCATTGATCTTCCCGCTTCCCCCCATAGCATACTAATGGGTTAATTTAGACTGGTTGATACACCGACACGACACTGTTTAATATTGTACGCGCTGTCCTGACAGCCTCCTGAAGTGTAGAAATCAAACATTGCATCATCCGCTGTCTGCTTTGCCGTCCGCACATGAAAGGTCTGCTGTGCTACCCTGAGATGCTTGATAATTCAGACGCTCCTCGTGTCCTCACAAATTCCAATGTGGGTCATTTGATAGCATATCAAGTCCATGTATTTTTTTTTTCTATGTACGACCTGTCAGCTTTTCTGATTCTTTTGATGTGAATACAAGATGTTTTATTTCAGACGAGCGGAGTCGTGTTCCCTCTGACTAATTACACATCATTTCCCCCACCGCCACTGTGTCAGGGTCACCGCTGCCTCTGCAACAAACACATAAAAAAAGTTGGCAGAGTTCACTTAGTGCAGGCAGGTCAAGTCAAACATGAGTGTAATTGTTTCCAGATGTGGCACAGGTCGTTGGTGTGAGGTGTCTGTGTGTGCGTCTATGTTAAAATGAATGCACCAGAAAGTACCCACTTCCTGTATAAATTTAGTGCTTGCTCCCTTTCATTCCTTGGCACCCTGGATTATATCGTAAAAATCACCCCACCCAGACTCAGTATATTGTATATTATATTGGGTCCACAAGGAATATAGAAACATATGATGATAATATATGTGTGCACAAGATATACTCATTTTGACTCATTGTATTTTAGTCATATTTTAATTTAATTAGGTTTTCATTGCAGTATGGCTGCATATGTTAAGACAATATTTAATATTTCAGAACTTAAGTTTCTGTAAGATGCATTGCTCTGGTATCAGTATTGGCACTAGTATAGAAAATGCCTTGCATATATTCAGGCATATCTTGAGGTAACCTTCCAGTAAATCTATGGAAGTAAATGAAAGGCCTCGCTTAATGGGTGCCATAGAAGTTCTGTTCACTGAATCCAAGCAATTCCCATCTTTCCCCCCCATCTCTCCTCCAGCTGTCCACCCCACCACCTCCCCACTGACAAGCCCTAGATTTATTTCTTAAAGGAAGCCCAGGGTGAGTGTTGTTGCTGCTTCAGGGAGACAGGATTACAGCAATATTTTAGTAACCCTTGCACTGAGAAAATAATCAACACAGGAAGGGCCTGAGTGATTATTGGGAAAATAAATGCATGATGCAGGGGGCTAATTCTGCAGTGGCAAAGGAAAAAAAGAAAAAAAAAAACCCTCCACTGCTTGGTATTCCAAACACAGCATCCAATTCACGGGAACTAGCCTTGGGTTTATCTCTTTCACTTAATCGTCCATTCTCATGCAAATGACTGACCCTCGCTGTAATGTACATCACATAAGTGAAAAAAGAGCCTATTTTAAAGGAGAGCTTTTCCAGCATATAGCCGTTAAGCATTACTGATAACCATCAATGCTTTAACTCTGTCTTTTCATAATACAGCCTGGGTGTTTTCTTTTTTTTCTTTTTTCGAGTCAGGAGGCGGATACATGAGTGAAGCAAGTCCTGCTCCTCCTCCCTGTTTTTACTTATGTTTTTATTATTGATGGACGTATTGGGGTACGGTGTGGGAGTGGTGGAAATAATCACCCTTGCATTAACCTCCGCACGCGCACACACTCATGTGTTCATTACTTACACATTCCCCTCAGTAGCAGCAGCCAGCGCTCGCTCTTCCATTTCCTCTCCTTTTGTGGCAAAGGGGTGCGGAGGGCGCTCTAATACCCCGGGCCCCAGGTGTTTAAACAGTGGGCCCAAGGCCCTTATCTGTGCATATCAGAGTGGGACAGATAACCCTTGGCACTCCTCCTCAGTAAACCAAGAGCAGATTGAGTGCAGATAGCGGCCCATAGCGTTTGTTGCAGGTGATAACTATGTATGCACACACACACGTATGCCCTGCACGTCGAGTTGAGGCCAGTGGTTATTTCCCTACATTGACACTTGTGTGCATTGCCCACTATCAACCATTAACCACTGCTTCTTTACCATACATTCAAGCCATGAGCAACTAATCATCGGGTTCAAATGGCCACCATCATTGCTGGTTGTGCGAGTGGCTTAAGATGCTGTTTTTTAAAAAAAAAAATCTACTTGTGTAAGAATTGATTAAGAAAATCCAAGCTTATCTCTTGGAAATGCAACCATGATCTTGATAGGTAATGTCACTTCCTTCCATGTGTCGCAATTTAAGAATCATCGCCACACTGAGGAGATACTGAAGCCTTCGCTTGATTGACACCTTTCACAATAAACTGTGCTGGTTTTCACTTCCTCATCCTTTCTCAAGTCAACCCAGACTCCACCCCCTCTGCCCAAATTTGGATTCTGTGGCTCCGTTTAACTACCGAGATTTTTACAAGTGGTGGTGAAATCGACATTTCAGAAGCGTGGAGGGATGTGCTTTGTAACATAACAAACCTTATTTTGAAAGAATAAGTAGTTGATCAATTTAATGAAACCACAGTGTTTTGGTGAGTTGATAAAGGTAGCTAACAACTGACAGTGTGTGTGACCAGTTTTTCTTAGATTTTTAGAAAATGTGCATTTATTGTCAGACTTTATCAAACAACACAAACGTCCAAGTCCACCAGGTGTGTGATCACAACTCTTATGATCGCTTAGCAGCATCTTTTCTATCTTTATTCTCTCTCTGTTTACCTTTAACGTTGTCATATGCAGCACTGACCTCTGTCTGTCTAAATGGATGGCTCAGAGACAGACTGAGGCACTGCTGAGACAAACGTGCTGTCTCTGAGTAGCCAAAGAGTCCAATGGGCTCTGCGTCACTTTATTTCTGTCAGATGTCTGTGCATGTAAATGTATGACTGTGCAGAGTGCACATGTGCTAGAAAAATCAAAATGTTGTTGTCGAGAGGTGGCATTTTCACTCCGAGTGCGCAGAAATAATCATCACAGAGGTACGCGAGCCATCCGCTTCCTGCTGTCTGCGTCTACTTATATTTCAGAGTCTGTCGGGGTTCTTGGGTAGTTTCTTCTGCTCAACTTCAGAAAATGTCTCTCTGTGAAGGGGAAAAAAAAGAACTGTGCAGTGTGGAAAAACGATGGATAATAGTGTGTGTTTGGAGGCAGGCAGTCTGATGTTTGCTTCATTGTCTCAGCCTTGCTCTCTGAATACAGCACGTCACCTTTGGCCCGAAATAAAACGAGTCAAACTAAAACTGCAGGAGATTCAGGCTCATGATCATAACCTGTAAAAACTGCACGAGCATTTTCCTGCTTCCTGAAAGAAGCCCGGCAACAAAGCATCCATTACATGGCAGTGGATTACCCTCTATTTGAAATCACTCAGTGAGCTAAGTCTCCCCGGCTTGCACTCAGAGGTACAGTACATGTTGGTGTAATAATCCAATAGCACAAAAAAGCCACACTCCACGAAAACACCTTTCCAAGAAATACCTCAACCACAGACAACAACAGAGGGCTTATTCAAGTCTGGCTGCCACATCGTCTCTCTCTTTATCCTCACACACATGCTTTTTTTGCCCTTATTGGAGGTGCGGTGTTTGTTTATGCCCCCGAGGAACTGCCGCTTTGACCGGACCCAACGGTGATAGCCGCAGCCGAGGCAGCTGCTGGCTGAGGCCCAATTATAGACAGGCTTTAAAAGGCTCTGGTTGAACCGTAAAGATTTACACCGCCATCGCTCTGATCTCAGATCTGGGCTCTGTCCTCACTGTCAGGATAGGGAGATGTATCGATTAAAGACTTAACACGGGGGGCTACATCATGTGGAATGGACTGCACGCACACACACACACACACACACACACCTTTGTACAGATCAAGCACTTTATTGTTGTGCAGCCTTGCTGTGTCGTCAGGTGGCCAGTTGTCTTGTTATGTCTGCTTTTTCAGAAGAAATTGAGATTTTCTTCTTATTTTTTTTTTATATTAGAGAGCAAAGAACAAAAAAAAATACAGGGGCAACCCCAAGCGAAGGTGGGGATGGCGGTCTAATATCTACACAGTGGCTATGGCAATGGAGGGATGCGATGTAATCAGCTGGCTGATTAGATCGCCTCCCTCTCTGAGATAAGAGCGGAGGGAGGTGCTTGTGCAATAAAAGTTAGCAGCTTGACTCGGTGCGACCAGCTGCCTCCGTGTGGCTAACAGCGCTCGGCAGACGTGGCCTTTGCTGATGCGGTCTGGCAGGAGCTGCTATGAAACGAACACACTGAGGCCCCTATCTTTTGTCCCTGTGGGGGCCTTGTGGTCTGGAGGGAGGGATAAGGATAACATACTGTACTGGAAGTTGGCCTTGTGTGTGTCCATGCGAGCGTGTGGTGTTTTTTTTTTTGTGTGTGTGTGTGTTTTGCTGTTGGGGTAGGACTCAAGGGGAGTACTAATTACAGCCAGTTATCAGGTGACATGCAAATGCGTTATCGGCCTTAACTTCCTGATGTCTATCTCCACTCCCAGAAGCTGCTGTGAGTGTTGGCAGGGGAAGAGGTTGTGTCACTGTTTCTCTGTAAGTGCACAGTGAATGAATTTCAGCAGGTAGGGTTAGGGTTAGGGTTAGGGCCATAATTTTTCCTTTGTTTTTCAAAAATCTTCATTAGACCCGTCGGACCACCTTCTCCTCGCTGACTTTTTTTTTTTTTTACTACATTAAGGTGCGTGCATCATTGTCAACTTTCCCATTAAAAAAAGAAAAAGTCAATAGAATTAGACTGATCTGGCCTTAAAGCTGAGTGGGTTTTAGTTCTAGTTCATAGAGCCGTGCGTCTGTTCTCCAGGTCCTGAACGCTCTGGGTTCTAATCCCATCGATATCCCATTAGCATCCCCTCTCCGGGTCCCCGCGACATGAAAGAAGATGTGTCGGTTCCCCCTCTCTGATTCTATTGCTCTGGCAGACCGTAGGGAGGACGGCCACAATGAGCAAATGTGCTAGAGCCAAAGGGCCAACCCAAGTGTGCTCACAAATGTCCTGTGAGTGTGTGTGTGTGTGTGTGTGTGTGTGTG
>JBAJHX010000067.1:20114373-20126163 GCA_037176925.1 Amniataba percoides | reverse complement strand
CCAAAGTCATTTTGCACGTACAGCTGTCAGACACCAAGTGTGTTTTCAAAATCTGAGCAAAAGGACAGAAACGTACAGATAAACATCGTGGCATCCATTTACCTCCATTTTCATTTCCAGCAAATGGTTTTTCCTGCGAGGGCACCAAAGCAAATGTATCTGAGCAAACAGTACGGTAACGTCATTGTCATTTCAATGATCACATGAGAATGAAATTGGAATTTAACAGAACACTGATGTTTTCCCTCGGGTCTGGTTGTCATACTTAAGAAGATGGCATCTAATTTACAAGATACAATTGAATCTTACAGTATTGTATTTATTTATTGATGTTTTTACAGTCTTCCTGAATCACGATCATTTCAGTATATCTACAGGTATCTAAGCTGCCGTGTGCTCGTCGTGGAATGAAAATTGACCATTGTGGCCAATTTGTGCCACAATGTGTTTTTAAAAACATTCATGATTGAATATGAATCTGAAGGGGTGATGTTCTGCATGTTTGTGTAAAATAACCAAGCAGCACTAACTGAGGAGGGGTCTGCTGTGTTCTGAACCAGCAGGGCCTCCATCGGGATAAAAACCCTGCTTATGTATTATTTGACAAAATCATCTCAGCTAAAGGTCCACTTGAGATATTCTAATTGTTCCAAGCTTTATGTAGTATTTATGTAGCAGTGTTCATTAACGTTGGATGTGTTTCTCTCCATCCACTCCTTGTTCTCGTGTCCTAACAAAACCTTGTCTTCTTTACTCCCTCTTAAGATGCAAACCTCTTAAGTTATGCAACTTTCTTACAAAGTTAATGTCACACCTCTCTGTCCCTGATTGACCTCATCGGTGCTAATAAGAGGTTATCTGAGCGGCTCGTTGACTGGTGCAGCAGTGACAACATGATATTTCAGCTGTTGTGCATATTCAGCCTTCACTTAGCGGTGGAAGCATCTCGACCTTTGACTAAGATATGCTGTAGGTCACATAACACAGACGCCGTGAAATGGTTCCAACCCTTTCATTTCATATTTTAATCTCAAACATTTACTTTTCTGCATGGAGGGCAGATTGCAGGAGTTGTGGTCCTCCTTTTTAATGTCATGTGAACCTTACAAAAACTCTCATTACACACGCAGTCTTCATAAAATTCGTCAGCAGCCACGGAAAAGGCTGGTAATGTTTTTATTGGGAGGGAGAAGGGGGTGTTCTTGTCCAAAAATACCTTGTTTACTGTCTTTTAATTAATTCAATGAGCTCTTAAAGATGCTAGTTAAGATACGCAGGAATAGAAGAGAACAGTTTTTTTACAGTATTGTTTGCATACTGATTCACTTTATTTTCATTCACTCTTTTGCACTTTGTCATGTTTGTTTGTTTGTTCAGGCAGTTATGTCAGAGTCTGATATTAGAGGTGCAAATGAATCATATTTTTATTCCATATTCAGGTGTTCAGTCCGTTTATATGCCATATCTGGACTAAATTATTAGAAGAATAATGGATTGATTGATATGTAATTTTACTGTATCATCTGCATGGTTTGAAAGGGTTTTAGGTGTCAAGTTTTTACTCTAAATTAGATATTAAGGATGGTTCATGTTAATTTGTCAGTTTAAGGGAATTGGTGAATGTGCAGATATCCAATTTCACATAGTTACTTACTGCAGCATTTTTCTATATGTGCAATATATTAACAACTAAAATTGGCTTGTGGCTGCCTTCTGTCAATGCAAGACGAAGAAATGTTGTGCATTTGGCGACACATCGCACTGACAGTGCAAATGACACACAAAGGAGCAATGGTTTAGATGACTGGACTGCAAACATACACACACTGTCAGATGAGGTGTGATCCGCTGCTGACTGTTGAGATGCTTCGAGGCCCAGCAGCTCTTTTTTTTTTTTTTTTTTTTTTTTTTTTTTAAAGGACTGTAGCATCTCCTTTCAGAAGTATTGAAGTTATGTCCCTGCCTTTTAGAAGGAGCTGATGTCTGTGGGGGATTTTTTCTCTCTGAGCCAAGGTGACTGTTCCTTTAGTATCAAACTGCGTATGGAGGCATAAATGCACGGATGCTTTTGACTGAATAGTATGTTAGAAATAGCAAAAATCCCCCAAACACCAGATTGTCCCTTTAACTCCACACCTAAAAATGCTGTTTCATGCAGTTGTAATCACAAAGTGACCTCTGTCCTTGACATATATATTTATCCAGCCTTATTGAGAGCTCGTACTGCACAGCAGACGCATTGAGGGGCAGAGAGTGTACTGACATCTCCCCGCTGTATCTTTCTCCCCGAAACACTCAAAACCTCTTTGCTTTTCTAGGACAGCGTGTGCCCACCGAGACTCATCAGCTCTACCTGCTCTCAAAATATTGCATCTCTTACTTCAGCTGCCGCGTTTGCGTGCTGCCAAATAATCCATCATCGGACAAATTTTCTTCTCGCTCCTTTTGAATGCACTCCTCTACAGCAGCAGCAGCAGCGTGCCTCCCGTCCGGTCAGATAATCCCCCGTGGAAATGTGGCCGCTGACAGATGTGTGCATGGCTATCAAGAATTACAGCCATGATAAGGGAGAATGAACTTTATCCTCTTGTAGCAACAATGCAGGGATGCAGCTCGGCGCTGTTATTATACAGTAAACATCCCGGACATGATGTGCCAGCTGTAATCCCGTGACCGTGCACTTCAAATTGACGCGCTCTGCTGACGTGGACATCTTTTGTTCTTGCTGGCTGTGTAATAATTCGGAGTGCCGTGCGAAGTGCTCTCGGCACTGACGTACAGCAACCTGAATCACCCTTCATCTCAGCCCGACCTGTTGAGCTGCCTTTGATGGCGCGAGGTGACTCCGCTGAACCTCACACAGATGAAGTGAGCGGGTTTCGTTTTTTTTTTAAAAATCTTGCTAGAACAGGTTGCTGGTTGCTTGTCCAGTGTTTTCTTTTAAAATCCCAGTGTGCTGGTCCTGGGGACAAAAACACGACGTTGTCTCGACGTAATGCTACATTTTCAACATAAAGTCTGGGCCCATTTTAACTAGGAATAACTACTTTTTATTATTAGCTGTTAAATAGATGAATCACTTAGCCTATAAAATAGCAATTGATTGCCTCTTTCTAAAGTGTTTTTTTTTCTGGCTGATATTTAATTTTAAGTCATTGTTATGGTTAGATTAATAATGGATAATGGTGTTTTCCATGTGTTTCAGCAGCAGTGAGGGTTCAGATACCTGCGTGCATTTGTATGACTATGAATTTCATCAGGCTGCATTTAATTAAAATGTTTTTTTAATGATGCAGAAGCTATTCTACACCGATAAGTACCCCATTTTGGATGAAGCCCTAAATATGACCACCTTCATGCCAAAATATTCAGAGATTATTTATTTTGGCAATGAAACATAGGGAATCGACAGCTTCACTTGGCAGAGGAGATGAGACGGGGCCTGGGAGTGCACGGAGCGAAAAGTTGATAAAAACTGCTGATTTTATTGAAGTTTTGGAGGCAAACAGCGACCTGAAATGACAAAGTGATCGACACATCGTCCTGTTTTAGCTGTGGTCATTCGTCGCGTGAGATCGTGCAGATTTGTCCCAAAACACGAGCGCGCACGGTCGTCAAGTGTTCGCCTGGGCTGCGTGACAGAGTGCACGCCATGTGAATGAACTCTCTCATTGTATGATAATCATCACATTATCAGACTCGAACATAGTGACTGAACTGAGTTTCTGCCTCCTTCTCACATAAATCCCAAGAGGCTTTGTTATTTACTTTTTTCAGAGGTTGTAAATGCTGTAGATGCTCTGCCTACCACGGGCAGCAGTCGCACTTATTTTGTACAGTCAGAAGTATTTATTTTGTCCCTTTGGATGTGATTAACAGATTTAATTCATGTCTCTTTTTAACGTTTTGTAATCGCCCTAAAAGGAAAAGGTTTTCAAATTGCCTTGAATGTGATGCGCTGAAAAAAAACCATACAAACTTGCACTTAAACGTTTAATTTAATGTTTATCCAAGAGCAGGGTAACATGGAGTACTAAGAGGAGGGTTACATCAGGTTCTCCACTCATGGCTTCAGAAAAGAAAAGCCTCCCTCGTCTCTTATTATACAAATGAAAATGTCAGAGGCTGTTTTTAAATGTTTTGAATAGGGCTCTCGAGTGTGTGTGCTTCTGACCTTGTAGAAAGTCATTCTTGCTGAAGGGGAGTGCACATCAATATAAAGCATCACAGTGAAATTACAGTCACTGAACTAACACTGAACACTCACTGAATATGCTCTTACCACACTAGCTTTCCTCCACGCTGCTTTATCACAACCAAATGGACACCAATTCTATTTTTTTTAAAACCCAAAGTGCTAATGCAAAAACAGAAACAACATTTCTTTCTTTTTTCTCATCAGCTACAATATGATGGTGGGAAAACGTCCATTCAGTGACAGCAGCTTCTTCTTCAGTCAGTGCAATGAAACCACATCACGAGCCAAAGGGCCAGCAGTAACCGTCTTATTTTCTCCGTTTTTCTGACCTTGGTGCTTTTTCTCAGGTGCTCTCTCCCTTTTGATTCATATTTCTAAGGCAGGTAGCGGTGCAGCAGACCTGGATAAGTGCATCACAATTCCTGCACGCATCAAAGTCGTGCACTTTTGCAGATTAAAAAAAAAATCTTTTGCTCATCATTGTTTTAAAGACACACAGCACATGTCTTAACCCAACATAGAGTGCATGTACAATCAGGCAGCAGTTTATTAACTCATCTAAATAATGCATGTTCATCTTCTCTCATTTGCATCGTCAGTGTTGCTACATATCCGGCTGCAGTCAAAACCTGTGGCAACACCATATTTACCAGCCTTTGCTGTAATTTGTTGTAGGTTTAGTTAATCTACCCCTAGGTGTGTTCAAGCTATTTTTTTATTGAACAAAATATACATGCAGTATTTGTAAAATTAATACCCAAATAAAACAAAGCCCCAACTGTTTCTATAATAATGGGAATAGGAAATATATTTCATCTGTTTAGTTTGGCACCCACATTAAATACTTTTATTTAGTAGTTTATAAGAGCTACCAGATACTCGGGGTAAAGAAACGCTGCATCTCTCCTGCTGCATTTTCACCCACATTTACATGACATCAAAGAGCAGCAAAGAGGGGCAAATATTTAAAAAAGGATGTTTGTTTGATGGTAAAGGTCATTCGCTTACTGTAACGAAATCTTATGGCCAGTGTCTGGAAATTGAGTCATGGTAAGAGAAAGCAAACAGTGACGATCCAGCCTCTGTTTATGGATTCATGCAAGGAGAAGTGACTAAATCCTGCCAGGTACTTTTTGATCAGGCTTTTTTTTAATATAATGCAGGTGATCAAATCATTTTCGAGCTTCTCGTCTTAATTAACATCATTATTTATCATTTACAAAAGTGAAGATAGCTGTTTATTCTCCCACCAGCTCCTAATTTGTCTTACAGGTGCATCTCCTAAAATATGGAACTAATGAGATGAGCTCTTTACATCTCGCTGTCTGTATTTTTAAAACCAAGCAAGCCACCGCGTTCGCCAAAAAAACAAACAAACATGAGAGCAGAACTGCGGCTCAGGAGAGCAAACAGGGCCTCAGTGACTCATGTGCACAGCTCAGAACATCCCTTTTCCAGCCCCCGCCTGCGGTTTTGGAGATCATTTGGCCGCGCCACCGTGTCACTGTCACCGTCTAATCTCATTGGCAAGCCCCAGGCATGCCACAGTGTCCTGGCTGCCCACATCTGAACAAACACCCTCAGAGAGAAAGACACCAACCTTTCAGTGAGGTGACAGGAATGATGAGCGAGGGAGGGGAGCGTTAGCAAAAGGGGAAATATACAGTGCGGTCGCCGGCACCTGTCTCGATATTCATCTCAGCGCTGTAGGAACAGAATCCTCTGTCCGCCTACAAGTGATACCTGCGAGTGGCTTAAGGCGAGAGCACTGTACAGCAATATGGAGCCAGTCTGGATTCATACACCTCTTTCATTCGCCACTTAAAAGTTATGATGCACGCAGGGCCGAATTCATGAAGGAGCGATAATGAGTTAAGTGCTCTGATGCCAACAAAGCTATGAAAATTAAGTCAAGTAAAATGTAAAATATGGCAAAAAAGAAATGGACAGAGAAGGAAAATCAGGTGACGCTTATCTTAAATATGCCATCTTGCTCTGTGGCAGGAGAGTTATCTGATATTTTACTATGAAGTTGTTCCTGTTAAAAGTTTTGTCAATATTTTTCAGTCCTTGGAAGTATTATGAATGTTGTTTTTACTTATAGGAGAGATATGAGGGAAGATAAAAGTTTAAAAATGTATGCTTTAATCCGCTCAGGTAGGCTGAATCTTTGGCTCGTGATTCATGAATGAACCTATTAAGGTGGTCAGACAGGTCCTCTTATTCCTCCCCTCACACACACACACACACACCATTCTCTATTTTTTTTTTTTTTAAACAAAGCTAATTAAAAATGGCGTGTTTTGTCTGACGTGGCCGATGCCAGTCACCGAGCTGGACTTTGTTTGGAGGGCCGGGACGCTGCCAACAGGAATGGGTCCAGCAGAGACGATTGAAAAGAAGGCTCATTTCCACGCTTCAAAATAACACCGGGGAACAATCAAGGTCGTGTTTATTAAAACACATCAGAGAGGTGGACTCCCCGCCAGAAAGGCCTGCTCAGTCAAACGCGACGCCCGCTCTGTGATCACAGAGAGAAAAATGCATCCGCCGTCATTTTAATAAAATGATAAGGTGGCTCGATCCACATGGCCACGCCGGGCCGTTTTGTTTTTACAGCCTTTTTGGGGACTGTGCAGAATTAATCCTCCTTTGTAATCAATTCCTCTTTGTAGCACTTTCAATAATAAAACAGACTGACTGGGAGCACCGCCGAAAAGACGTTCGACAAAGGAAGGTTTGCGAGTGTGTGTGTCTGCGAGCATGTGTGTGCAAGTGTGTGCATAAGCGGCGACTTCCTGCAACAACAACACAGGCGTGCGGCATTTGAACTTATTCAGCATGTGGTGAAATGAGCGCAGACCTCGAAATGAGGAAGTGATAGTGACATGGAGGAAGAGGAGCCGTTTCCAGCTCTGTTTGGAATCACTCACATGAGCCCGTTTTATTCTTAGCTCAGGCACTTTGTACATCATCGAGTTTACTAGAGTGCATCGGACAGACCATGAAGGAACCGCGAGGCAGTTTGACACCGTATACAGTTATCAAAAAGTGTTCTAGTAAGCTGTTAAAAAGAAATTGGTGGCATTATTTTTTTAAAATTTAAATTAAATTATAATTCTGATTCATTGCAACTTTGGTCTTTAGTTTGGAGAAAGTCAAACATCTGAAAAAATGAGTCTAAACTTCAGGTTTAAGTACAGTTTTCTTTCAGAGATTTTGATCAAATCTTGTACAAAAAAAGTAAATGAGTGTTGAATTTAGATTACTGAGCTCAAGTGGGTTATTGAGAAGATCACCTGAAAGAAAAATGAACAGCCCAAACCACCCAAGCTGAAACGATGAAAATGTGACTGAAGTTGCAAAAAAAAATAGAATGATCATTAAAAACCAGCACTAGTAAATAGTAAATACTTTAGATGTAACTCATATTAGTCAAATGTCTTCTTAAACTAACTTTTGTCTGCACAACCTGTTGAGCAGAAATTAAAACTTTCAACTAGAAAATGACAAAAATGAACAAACTCATAAGAATGAATCACCTAAAGATAAAATATCTACCTGAAAGCAAACATGAAAGATAAACAGTGGCTGTGTTTAAATAGTCGTCCTGCTTTCTATCTAATAAGATAAGCACGTCTTTATCAAATCGAGCAAATCTATCAGCACAGTTTATGCTTTCACCAGCTCTTGTTTTTATTATTGCGTTTCTGTGAGTTCCTCCCCTCACAAGATCGCGTTACCTGGAGGAGACGGCAATTACAGTCAGGAGGTCCAGGCAAGAAAGAAAATATACAAAACTCTCCTGTTAGACAAGTGAGGCTACTGACGCAAAAATAGGTATGAAAATATGTAAAAAAATATTTATTTGGTCCACATGACTTTGATAGTAGCTGCCCCACCCAGCAATCAGCAGGAGTTATCATAAACTCGAGATAAAGTGGAGGTTGGAGGAGAGTCGGAGGGTGGGGTGGGAGCGGTGAGTGGGGGGTCAAAGTGAAATACCCAACTATCCAAAACAGGCCTAAACAAGACCCTGTCGCCACCTGTCCCCACACCGGGAGCCGCTGGCCTGCACCTCGCCTCTGCTTGTCCTCTTGGAGCTGCAGACAGAGATAAGCAATTGCCCTGAGCTGATATGCAAACTTTTTAAGACAGCGCTCATCTCACACACGCACACAAACACTCACGGCAGCTTCCTCCCGAGCTCGATTGACATGTGAAGAATTGATGCCTCTGCCGATTCTATTGTCTCGCGGTCAAGCTTTGCGTCTTTCTCTCGAACAAAGGTCATTCATCGTGACAGCATAAAGCTCTGGCCATTAGTGGCTGATGAATGACCTGGCCTACCGGTCAAGCCTTGACCTCCCCTCCCTCCCTCTCTCGGAGGGGTAATCTACTCCTTTTCTCAGGACTTGAGACAAAGTTTTAGACGCGTCCAGCCTGTTGGACGTTGAAGGCGGAGTAAGAATCCAGTTGGTCAAGCTTTACTGTATCTATTTGCCCAGTGGCTGGTATTAGTCACACACACACACACACACACATACATAGACACACAGGATGCTTTCAGTCCTTATCTCTGCTGCTTTTAGGACAGCTGTTGAGTGCAAGCAGCTGACCTCTGACCCTTAGCACTACTAGGCTCCTTCCCTCCCACCAACACCAGTCCAACCAGCGGGATAACCCCCCACCCGTCTATAAATTCCTTCCCCTTCCAGCTCTGCAGCACTTTTGTTGTCCGTCTGGTGTTTGTTCAAATAAGAGTGAAGCGTACATTCCTTTTGTACTAAATGCACGAATGTTAAAGATGCACCCCCATTGGCTGTTTGTTAAACTAAAAAACTAAAAACTAAACTTAAAAAAAAAGACAAAATAATCTTCTGCACTTTCTCTTTGTGTACTTTTTTTTAAATCAGACATATGCAAAGCGTTAATCAGCCAGCCACGACGTGCATACATTGCTTTTTTTCCCCCTCTCTCTTTCTGTCTGAAACACATGTGAGGGTCTTTTAAGGTCACGCATAGGATCTGAAAAAAAAAAAAAAACAAACCCACAAGTTTACTTTTCATGTGCGCTTTGCTTCTCTCTCCTGTCGACCACGTTAAAGCCATTTGCTCTCTCCGCTGAGGTGGTGGGGGGAGGTTTTGGATTCCGCCTAGAGGGCACTACTGCCTTCAACATAAGGAACTTCCACGGCAACCTGAACACACACACACACTCGGCCACACGTACACAAAGATTGCTGGCCTGTACAGCAAAAGTGCCAGTGCTCATTGAAGTCAGAAAGTGTTAAAATCAGCGCTGTCAGAGCTTAGAGGAGGCCGGTCAGCACTTGTTAACACTGGAAAGTTGGGTCAGGACAGCAATTAAAACATTACTTCTTCCGTCAAAAGGATAATTCAAAGCAGGAGAGTCATTGAACTGCAGTGAATGGAGAGAGAAGTGTTTGGTTTCAAACACTGATGGAAATAAAACTTTTTTTTTTTGTGGGGGGAGCAGAAATGGCAACACCACAGCTGGAAAATACTCCAACATGTGTCAACATCTCATTGTCAAAGTGTTTTTTGACTAACAAAAGTAAAAGTACTGATTCTTTCAACATGTTTCTTGCATTAAAATTCAACTTCACATGCTGTTGAGTGATAACTCTTAAAACTTATTTTGCATTGATAGCAGTGGTGGAAAACACTGAGCATATTTGTGTAAAGTAAAAGTTGAGACACTGAAGTGTTAAAAAACTCCATTACAATTAAAAGTCAGGTATTATCACTTTAACATACTCATCATGTGGGTTAGTTTAATCTAAAACAATGCATCAGTGCATCAGTAACGACAGAGAAGTTCAGGACTTGAGTAAAAGTACTTGGTTACTCCCCACCACTGATGGAAAGTAACTGTTTGGAGCTCATTTGCCACTTCAAACACATGCTTTGGTAATATGGCTGGAGCTGCTAAGTGTGTTGTCAATTATTGCTTCAAGATGCGACTTGAGACCGTTTCTGTTCAACGTCAAGCCGAGCTCATTTATATCGAGACTCGAGGGTGAGAGGCCTGCAGCTCGATTGAGGACATCACGCCTAACTTATTTTCTCTTTTAAAAGATATTTAAATTGACTCTGTTGTCCCAAGTGCACTTTTCCTTCCTTACCTCAGGAGTGTTGCATAAAATGCAGAATAAGTCAGCGCTGCACTGAAGAGTCTTCGCAGGCAGCGCATCACTTTCACCGTGTTTTTCGCAAAGTTCTGCAGAAAAAAGTCCAACATTATTTTCGATTAATGCCAGAAAGAGTCTGGTCACTGCGCATTCTTTTGCACACACCCAGATCTCTCTGTGCTCACTCCAACTTAATTGCCCCCCCATCCCTCCCTCCCTTCCTCCCTCTGTGGTGAGAAAATTTGCTGAGTGCCAAATGAAATTGAAATCAACTTATGTGTTAAGCAATGAGCAGGGGGGGGAGAAAGAGAGGCTCGGCAAACTGCACTTGACCGCTCTTGACAATAGCGCCTGCTCCCACCAAATGCACATTGATTAATTAATTAGAATCTCTTATTAGCAAATTGACTGTCTCAGCTGATTATCAAATTCAGCTTCTTTATTAGACGCAGCTGCCGCGCCGCTGCCCCGACGCTCCGTCTCTGCTGCTCTCTATCTGAGCGGGCCACTCAGCTCCAGAGCAGCACTCATCGAGCCGTCTCGAGCGGCCCTCGGTGGACAATCAGGCCGGACCCGGCGGCGATCATCCCCGAGCATGTAAATTCAGTCTGCTGAGGCTGAGCACTGATTTGTTTGTAGTCTTTAGACCATTTGTAGTGAAGAGTTTTAGCCTCTTAACCATAGATCATATACTGCCAACGTATCTGCTAACCGTTTCTTCAGTTGCGTTATCTTTCACAGAGAACATCAGAGCTTGCAGTAAGATTCATCAGTATTTATTGAGTGGAAATGAATGTGAATCAATGGGTGCCTGGAGCTGGGAAAAAAACAATCCATATTTCTAAATGAAGTGCAGCAGCCTTTGTAAAATGGTTAGTTAGGATGCGAAAAGTGTAGAGAATTTGTAATGAATGGGCTAAAACATGCAAGGTGGTATGAGCCTTTTTAAAGTTGATCTTAAATTAAGTATAAATATCAGTGTAATAGAACTGATTTGGTGTTGACTGATAGCTCCAAAACTCGCAAAAATAAGCCAAATCTATCTGCATTATCAGGTAAAAGTGATTTGGATGAACTGAGCCTTTAACTTTCTAAAAACCCAGTGTGCCAGGAGCTTGTGCTTTTTTGTTGAGGACCGAATAAGTTTGCTAAAATCAGCATATTGTAATACAAGGACACGGTGAGCGAGCATTTCATTTGTCGCTTGTGCATTCATTGCTGGTATGTGTGCCATTTTTGTGAGCTGGAGTCATATGATGATTTGAAATGGTGATAAAGCAGGCGACCGAGGAAACAATCGTCTCATTGACCCTTCAGCTAATGATATGTTGACCTTAGGCAGCATTCTTCGCATCCACACGGCCGTGCGGGCATCACAGTGGGCCTCACAAATGACCCTGTTCACCCAGGAGGAAGGAACCAGGGAACCCACACACA
>JBAJHX010000067.1:20094929-20110434 GCA_037176925.1 Amniataba percoides | reverse complement strand
GGCTCATTACCAAACCAAGGTACGAACGTGTGGCTGGAAGAGGAGGAGGAAGAGGAGGAGGAGGTGGTTGGGTGGGCGCAGTGTTTTGGCCGTTTCCTGACAGCTGAGCACGATGACGTTCTTATTAAGATCAAATCTTTCTTTATAATGAACACAGCCAAAGTGAGTGAGGCCGAATGAGAAAGGACAGCTTGTTCCCTCCCTTCTCCCCCCCCCTCCCACCTCATCACCTCCCTCCCACTACAACCCTGCACACCCCCCTGGTCGATTTGATTGGCATAATGAGGTGAAGGCTAGTTGGCACAAAGCTGCTCCGGGGGGCAAATGGAGACATTATTATTGTGTGAGAGTGTGTGTGTGCGTGTGTGTGTGTGAGAGGGGTGTCTTGGCGATTCTCACCCAGGCCCCACTGGGCTATTAATTACCCTCTCTGTAACATGGCATCTGCTGAGACGGGGTGATAGAGCGAGCGCTGCCAACGCGGGCAGAGATGCTCTCTCTCGGCTCTCTTGTCTCCGCAGACCTCAGCTGCAGTCTCGCTCCGCGCTTATTGGATTCTATCTACATGTATGATTGATTCAGCACCTGAACTGTGCTTTTCATGACAGGCAGGCCAAACACACACACACACACACACACACACACACACATACACACACACATCAGAGAAAAGCACCCCAGCTGGCAAATATTTAACCAACCATGAGACACGCTAAGATGCCCGCTCTGTTCAAGTAGGTTGGGACATTTTCTGAGCAGCTGTTTGATTTGCCGTTCTGGAACAGAAAAGGAGTTTTCTTAGTAAAAGGAGTGGTTGGTGTGTTTTTGTGTGTGTGTGCCACATTTTCAATTTGATGGAAGCAAGAAAGCGAATTCATCCACATTTTTCTTTTAAAAGATGCGTTTCCTGTTTCGGTGTGGTCGCTTCCTGCTTTTTTGGTGACTGAAAAACTGAATTCACTGAGAAATAGTAGGTCACCAACTTTTCCCAAAATGTTCTTTTTAAGTCCTTCTATTGAACTGTGAGATACATTTATGACATAACTGACTTGCTTTTAAACCAACCTGACAGACAACCTACGCTGCAGATAAACACCTTGTAAATCTGCAATTTGCATAATCTTTCATTTGTGCTGCGTCTGACGTGCAGTTTAGTGTTTTTTTTTTCATGATCAATAGTGAGGACTCTTATTTTGGTGTTTCCAGGCTTCACCTGTTCATCCGTCGTTTCCTGCTTCCAAGAACACTGAGGTCACGTTCTCTGTGTTCTTGTTGCAAATCAATGAGGACTAATTCATGACAATTTTGGATTACATGTTCTGTGCTAACTTTTTGTCCTTCAGTAGTTAGTGACACGCACACACACACACTGGTTGTGCAGTGAACATTTAAAGGTCCTGTTTGTTGTTTAGCCCACCATTCCTCCCTCCCTCCCTCCAAACACACACACGCTGCCCCCACGCAAACACACACACACACACAAGCGTCTGGTGAGTCACAGCATTAGCAGTCATATCGATTTCTTCCTTTATGCTTTCTCTAACCAGTTGTAAAGAAAAGGTACACCTACCCCCCCTTTTTCTCACCGCCGGCCCAAACCACCACACCACACTAAAGCCTCTGCAGTCACACACAGAACAATAACCTGCCCTAAATATTCCATTATCTAGTGTATTTACTCCACATGTAATGTGAAATAATGTATTATGTTGTTGCTATAATGTTCTCGCTCTTTTACTTTTATTCAGCCGTGTCCCTTTGGCTGTTCCTGAAACATTTCCTGCTTTAAAAATCATTTCTCAAAGGTCTTGCAGCCCGTTCCAAGGTGCATTAGTGTCACATTTGGACACGTTAGTCCGCTGTCTGTCAGATACTACATTATCAGTTGACTGTAGCGGTGTGTGATGTTTTCCTTGCCGGGGTCGGGGAAAGTCTGCTCTCGAGTGAAGGGAGCGACCCCGGCCTGACACCCAGACGCTACTATTTCAGTGTTCGAGCCCTGCGGCCAAAAAGCTGTCAGCACATATTTTATCCTTTCGCTCGCACAGTATTTTTTCCCTTCACTCCCTCTTTTCTTGTCGGAGCTCTCGTCTCGTGGCCTCCTCTCCATCCATAGCCATGACCCCGAAAACAAAGGTGACGGCAGGTCATCACATGATGGTGGGTTTTAAATAATAATTAAAATGTTAAATCCTGTTATAAAAGTTATTATTTCATCCAGTGTTCAGGGCAGAACATCTGAGGATCTTATTCCTAAATCCAGCAGGACATTTAGCTCCTTACGAGTTTAATCCTGTCATTCATTCACAGCATTAGAAAAAGTGCCCGTTTTTCCCACCTTTGCTTTTAAAATAAGCTGAAATTTAGCACCTAGCAACTTCGCCTTTTGGAAGTTCACAGCTGCATGATGCACAAGTAATAGTCAATTTTCTTTTTTCGCTCTCAACGTTACACCGGCGCCGTCGGCTGGATTGCCACCAGGCAGCGTGGAGAGGCCCAGCGCTGCACAGAGCCAGTGGAATAAGAAAAAAAAATCCCCACTGTTTGCTCTGTTATTAGCTATATTATACACACACGCAGGCCCAAACTCTCACATGACCCTCCGTTGTGCGGGCAAAGCCACTGATTTAAGCCGACAGAAATTCTTGGCACAGACCGCCCACTCCATTCACTGGCTGCTGTTCAGCTGTCATACTCGCTCGCTGAAGTTTTCTCCCTTTAATAGGCCGCTGTGCTGAGATGAAGGCACTAATGTAAGCCGTGGCAGTCGCAGGCAATATGTTTATCCATGGTTAAGTACACGTTTTAGGTCAGATCTGATGAGGCTGAGAGATGCCGCCTTGTGACAAGACGGCGGCAAAGGAAAGACGTCAGGTATGAATAAGAACAGAGCGAGCAGCCGTTACATAACGCACACCGACGATTCCCGAAGTCAGGTTTAGATCCTCCGGGGAATATCAGGGGGCTTCCAGAAATAGGAGCAATTGTCATGCTTCATTATCTTTTTGCTTCCTTTTGAGTTAGCTTCGTTTGTAGCGAGTCATATTTAATACAGTTCTTCTCCCATAAGGGCAGCACTTTATTTTATTTTATGAAAGGAAAGTTTGGCTGTGTGTTGTGAGGATCCCAGATTAAGTTTTGTGTAAATGATTGAAGATATAAGAGCAGGACTACAGAGTTTGATTACTCTGAGTCTATAAGTTTGTTAAGCTGCTAAATAAGTTGGTATATAAAAATTTTATCTGTTAATATCTTTTTGATCAGCTTATTATTTTGCTACCAAACAAAGAAAAGAAGAAATCACTGCAATGTATGTCACATATTAAAACTATACCTCAATACGGAGCAGTAGATGGAACAATTATCGATCTGAAATTATTTTCAGCTGCTGTGCATTTTTCTAACATTAAGAAATGCAGCACATTTGTATAAAATATGTAATACAGTGTAAATGTTGCATGGCCTACATATACTGTTCTTACTGAGTAGAATGTGTCTGAATGTACATTTTGTCAGTCTTTTCACCTGTGTGGCCTTCGTGTGCACGACATGTAAATCTAGGCGGAGGTGCTCTATGGCCCGGAACAAGAAAAACAAAACCACTCAAGCCATGGGGCTATGATGTGTACAAGAACATACCAGAGTGTTACACAGTCTCACCCACACACACACACACACACACACACACTTTCTCTCTTTGAGATGAGAGAGACTTGTTTACTGCAGCCCTGCAGAGCTCCGGCTGGGGCTGTTTGGGATGCCCGTGGGTGCTGTGCAACTCTTGGAAGGCGGACGTGCAGTGAATGACAGTGCAGATGGCCTAGCGCCACCGCTGCCACCTGAACCTCCCCAAGCCGCCCCACATACGCACACACACACGCACACACACAGTTCCGGAGGTCAGACGCATCAAAACAACCTGCCTGCGGTCATCTCAAGTGTCAAAATAAGTCCCTGCAATCTTACCTCGACTCTTTTTAAACACTTATTTCCCTCAGCACAGATACAGTCACTCCTGCTAATAATCTCATCTGTCATATTTTCCATGGACAGACACACAAAAGCCAAGCACGCACACAGACAAACACACACACACACAGTCTCTTTCCCAGACACAAACACACTGGCCTGCCACTATCTTTTTTTCCCAGAATGCGATCTGTCCGGCGTTACGAGCCGTACAGTAAATCAATCCCAGAGGCATTGCATAATAGTTTGAGAGCTGTGTCCAAATACCAAAATAATCACCTCGTCAACTGGTCTGCTCTGGCTCGCACCAATAAAATCACAAGATCCCTCTCCCGTTTCCAGACAAACAAGAGTGTTTACACTGAGCAACGTTATGGGGTTGGGACACAGCAGTCGACGAAATATTGACAGTATTTCCTGAGATAAGAAACATCTGGTCGGCAGCAGTAGTTGTAATTATGGAGCAATCACATGTCATGCACAGACTCCTCTTCATGTAGAGTATGTAGCCTGCTTGTTCAGTATGTTAGTGCTTTATGCTTTTTTTTTTTCTCTGTGGCACGGTTTTGTGACTACAAGGCTTTCAGGAAACCAAAATAAGAACTTTGTAGATATTTCAAATGTCATTTGTTGATTTTTAAAAAAGTCAATTAGTCAATAAATGAAATCAAATTCAGTTGCTCTTACAGTAAGTAAAATGTTGCTTCATTTCTCAAAGCTGTTTTCACAATCAGCCCTTTGGATTCTCCTTTTTCTGACTATTTTCAGCCACAGCAAAGACAAAACTTCTCCACAAGGTCAAAGTTTGATCTGGCGTCATCTAATCTAATGTGAACTCGCGTACTCCCCGCTACTATCTGCATTTAACTGCTTTTTTTCCCCCTGCGAGTGCCGTGCCATCACACAGGTTGTTGTTGTCGTCGTTCTTGTTGCGAAATGCAGCTTTTATTGATGTAACAGGTGCTTAGCTCGACTGTGGCAGTCAAAATAACACATCTCCTCCTCTGTTTGGCTTTCAGAATGGAAGCTAAACTTAGACATCTTTGAGGTTTTTCTGTCACTTGATGGAAGGTGATGCCAATGCATAATGCATGAGGAGAGAGGGAAGACTTCGTCTGGCTGCTTTTTATAGACCACCAAAGCTCTGCTACTGCACACACACACATAAAAACACACACACACACACACACACATACGCCTGAGCCAAATGTCTCACTCGATGCGATGTAACCTCTCACAGATCAAGAAAGCAGGAGCAGAGGAAAAACAGGAGTCTAGCAAACTGGCAACATTGTCGAGAATAAAAAAAAGAGAAAGAAACAACAAGACGAAACAGAAAATGTTGACGTGCTATTTTCAGATGGCAGCGTCTTTTGATGCACAAACCAAAAGAGGCGAGGGGAAGAGGGAGCAGCGGGGCTGGTGTTTGTCTCCAAGATGGGCTTTAACAGAAATACTTTATATGTGTGATCTTACACGCTCTCCCTCGTCTTTGTTCCCACCGTTCCAGCACTTCAGTGGAAGTGTCTTTAGGTCTAGTTAAAATGAGGAAAAAAAAAAGAGAGTTGTCACACAAGGGAGGGGGGACCGGGGATGTCAAATTATTTGCAGGCAAAGCCGAGCTCCTGCTT
This sequence comes from Amniataba percoides, assembly GCA_037176925.1. Lineage (NCBI taxonomy): Eukaryota > Metazoa > Chordata > Actinopteri > Centrarchiformes > Terapontidae > Amniataba > Amniataba percoides. The sequence continues at coordinate 20,104,834 of JBAJHX010000067.1, read as the reverse complement.
TTGATTGCAGACTTTGCAAACGCCATTTGCTGCCCTCAAAAGTGCGGAGTTATTTTCTCCTTATCCCTCTAATCCTTATTTAACCAGGCTGGTTGACTAAGAGCGCACTGTCATTTATAGTAATAACCTGGGGAGGGGGGGGGGGAGATGTGCACACTCACACCTGTGTGCAGGCCAGTCGGGTCATCTGCTGCAATGCTTCTCACATGTTTTTTTGGTGGTTGAAGATAAAAAAGAAGTGACATTACTTTTAAGATGAGATAAGAAACTTTACATTGGGGAAGTTGACTTGTTAGTGCAGCTCAAATGTGAGACAAATATGAGAACATGTCGATTTTAAAACTTCCATCTCTGTGATTTCTTCATAAGAAAAGCAAATGTGAGTTTAATCCAACATGTTTTTGACACTTGAGGTTTTTTTTCAGCAGCACCCAACAAACTGCAAGCTGTTTTTGTGTTTCTTTTTCCAGTTTGTTCGATCTTGTGATTCAGTTCGCTCACCCACAGGAGCTGCTCTCTTTGAATGATTTGTTCTTAAGCAGGCAGCTGAGACGTTCGAATACAACACCCTTCTCAGTATTTAGGGTTTCCGTGTGTCTCGCCGACGGGGTCTTTGATAATTTTTCTCCTGTATTTTTGCTCCTGCCTGTTCTGGGGATTTGAACCGCAACCTCCAGGTCATATTCTCCCTTCGTCGCCACCTTTTATTGGATAAAAGGACTTTGCCAAATGGGGGAAGCACTTCAGTCTGAGTGGAACTGCAGGAGAGGTTGAAATGGCTTCCTGAGTAACGTTGAGGGTATTAGAGAGTGAATCCTACCTTCTAAGCTTTGGGGGAATCCGGGTATCTGACTGGGATTAGCTTGAAATAGTGTCTTACTGCCCAGGAAGCACAATTAGAAGTTCCTTGGATTATTCCCCTTCTATTACCTGAGAAGCCAGGCTCCTCTAACCACGTGTGTTCGGTAGCCATCGCGCTTCGATGGATGTTTGCAATTGTTTCCCGACACAGGACACAGTGGAACTTTTAACTTTGATAATGAAGGTTCGAGCTTGACCTTAGAAACACATCCCGACGATAATATTTTCCCAACTCAAGGCTCGCTCACTCGCTATCGTGCATTTATCTTTTCTAATGTGGAAGGAAAATAAAATATTTTATTTTGAGGAGATTCTTCTCGTGTCAGATTAGCCTGCAGAGGGATGAAATAAAAACATGCCTCTTCTCAACTTAATGACTTATCATTCAGTCTTTTACAAAATAGGCAGCAGAATTTCTCTCTTAATTGATGATGAAATGATGAAATTCCCGACAAAGTGCATCAGGGAGTTCACTGAGAGAGGCGGAGGAGGGGGGTGGAGTCCCTCGCCCTCCTGATGGTCATTAATTAAGGCTTCAGTGGCAAAAGAAGTTGTTACACCGATGCGGCCTTTCTCTTCTGTCTTTTCCATCATATCGTAACATTCTCTGGCGCCGCCACCTCTCCACGTTGCGCGCCAGATGCTCAATATTTCGCTGCCGTTGTGGCGCAAAGATCATTCATGTGACACCATAATAGAGCCTTAATGGATAAATGAAGCCATGCTGGCAGCTTAAGTCTAAGTCTTATAAGGAATCTTATTACCACATGGTTAAATTCAGTCATACTAAACTAAACTCAGTATGAGGTACATAAGCCACAGTGTTTCACCTGAGCTCAGATTCAGATTCGCTCTAATTGTCTGTCTCCATCTCACATCTCATTCTCCTCCTCTGGTTCTTTAAGTTGGAGGGACTTGAGACACATTTTGGGGACTGGAAGCAAAATTGGAAATTTCGGTCTTTGGAGATCCAAAAGTGTCTGCAAAAATGCACGTCGCACCTTCAAGCTACATGTAACGCCATTAGGAGTTTGTGCAGCGCATTAATTAGCACTGTAGGTTAGGACACCTCTCGTGGGCTAACTCAGACATGACTGATTGGATTTTAATGAAACTCGCGGATACCATTAATCTAACTTCTTACAGCCAGCTGTCAAAATTGCACTCATTATCCAAATTGCACTTATCAGATTTTGACTTAAAGTTGAGAGAGATGATGTATCTCACTTCCAACCAGGGCTGGCATCACAATCACAAGTGGCATGTGTTCCCGACTGGCCGTGACGGGGACGGTGTCGAGCACTGGAGCGAGGAAACTGTTTACTGTTAATTTTTTTTTTTCATTGTTTTTACTCTGACAACGCCATATAGCTAAATCTTCTCTCGAGACGCCCTCGGGGCAAATTTGGGGGTGGTAGTGTCTGTGATATTATAAATAACACAGTGAGGATGAAAGGCAGTGGCGCTCTCCCCTCCCCATCCTTCTGTCTCTCCTCTTTTCCTCTTGCCCTGCTACTCATCTATGCTCAACACGAGTGCCTCAGCGTTTGCGTGTGTGGCTTGAATTTATATGAACGTCTCCCCGGCGGGGGACAACGGGGGCCAAGTCATTGATATGTGCAGGAGGACTCAGGATAAACAGCCCACGCCGACCGGTGTTACGCCAGCCTGCCTGATACATTTTGATTGAGCAAAGACAGAGAGGAGGGGTGAGGGGTGGGAGGGCAATGGAATAGGGGAGGCTTAAAAGCAGGGATAAAATGACAGAAAGGGAGCTTTTTTTTTTTTCACCTGCCTCTCCAGACTGCCACAAAATGGACCCATCTAAATGTTAAGAACCGCACATGATGCCACAGCAGACAGGATGTGTGTGTGTGTCACTGAGCTTTGGAGGACAAATAGACGAGGTGTCGTCATTTTTTCCAATCACTGAAGGGTTTTTTGTCACATCTGGGTATGAAATCGCTTTTGTTTTCTTCCCTATGATGCTCTTTTGTTTTAGTTGAACGCCGCCGCCGCTGCTGCTACTATTCCCCTCTCATGCCTCTCACCATGTTTATCTGTGTGACATGGCCAGCCCCCTAATGGACTGGAAATTCATGTTGGGGGGGGAAAAAAAAGTCCCTTGTTCCTCCTCTCCGTCTCTCTCTGTCAGAAACCCAAAATAAGAGGTGGCGGCGGCACACTGCGCCACTTATGGCCACATTAGGATCAGCCACCAAAGTGTCACTGAATCGCCTCGTGCATCATTTTGCCTTTGTTCACCATGACAGGGAGTTGTGTGTGCGGCAAAAGGTCTTTTCCACCCCGTGCTTTTATCCCCAAATGGATGTGCCATTGGTTGGGCTCTTACTTCCAGAGTGCATTATCCCACTTAGACCATGGATAATTTTTAAAACTCAAGTCTTTTTTATTGGCCTGTGTTTGTAGTGCAATTCTTATTGACCTGCGTTTTCTCTCCAAACATCACGTTTCGTCATCTGTTGCTGCTTTGAAATGACTCTGGCTGACGTCTACTCCCGCTAGCTTCACATTGTACTTTGGCCTCTATCTTGAATATTTAATCGTATTATGATGCATGCATTGTTAATTAAAGATGATATATCATAATAACCAGGTATCATCAGTATAAATTCACTGTGTTTGCTCCTTGAGCTTCATTAAGAACTACAATGCTGACAGCTGCATTGACTTAGCCAAGTTATTTGGGCATTTCTGCAATAAGAATAATTTATTTTGGTAAGTAAATTAAATTTAAGACAGCAGAAAATAGCTTATTACCTCGACTTAATAGTAACTTAAAGCTAACAGACCCTTGCATCCAATACACCCGAAAGGAGTCCAACAAACAAAATCTGAACCTAAACTAACTGTAAAATAATGCCAACTTTAACTTGTTTTGATCAGGTGGTTTAATTTTACACATTATTTCATAAGTTTCCTCCACAGTCTCTGAGAATGGAGTTAAAAAATGACAGAGGAACAAAGATAGGGTTTTGTAGATTTGGCATGTTTGTGCATGATATAAAACCTCTAAAGAAATCTTAAACAAGCAAGTTCAAATTGGTTTTCCTTTTCATGCTAAGCTCAAAGCTGATGAATTATAAACAGAGTTGCGGGTAAATTTCCTCTGCAGCTCTTTTTATTGTCGTTGAATGTCTCAGATGCCCACGTGAGACGCTCGCCATCCCTCTGCTACTTAAGTCCGAGCTCCATTCAGTGGCCTCCCTTTCCCCAATTATCAGTTCTTTTTCTTCTGACCAACAGAACTAATGAACAAACAACCACACACACACTGCACAGACTTTCTTCAATTTACCACCTCTTATCAATTGCCTCCCTTTATCTTTAAGTGTTTTCTTCTCTCCATCTTAACCCCCCCATTCCTCTCTCCCAAAGCTTTTATTTACGAACATCGTTTCAGGTTGTTTTATTGCTCCCTTCAGGAACGCGGGATGGAGGGGGGAAAAAATGGAAAAAATAAAAGATGAAAGGATAGATGAGGACAGAGAACAACGCTCAAGGCTGCTGAGGGAGAAATAGATTTTAGGCGAGCATTGAGAAATAAGTGCAAGTCATCAAGCACGGCACCGCTTGGCTTTTTTTTTCCTTCTTTTTCGTCAAATCATTTGGCGATATAAAATAAGTAGTGGGAGCTGAAGAGGGTATCAGCGTGAGTTTTTCAAGCACAGTCATTTGATTTAATGAGGTTTGGCGGTAGTTTCACTGCCTCTGTCAAAGCCCAATCATATGAAATCTGGATAACTCAAAGCCATCAAAAGCCCATGCGTGACTTTTGAGTCATTTTATTTGTTGCGCTATCTGTAGTTCCCCCCCCCCTCTTTATTTTCACTTTCTTTAACGGTGTCACGCTGCAAGTCAAGGTGCAGGTGGGAGGCTTGGGCCTTTATTCCACAGAGCGTGGTGCTAGTTATGATATATGACCGACCGAGTCCAGCGGCAAAATGGGAAAAAAAGTTCTGAATTACACCAGGCAAGCTGTTACGGCTCAATAACCCAGGCCTGTAATCGGCTCACATTTCAAACACACACACTCTCTCATTCACACAGCCCCTTGGTAGGGCTGTGCTTTTTTTTTCCTTTTTTTTTACGAGGAAGCACACACACCGCACGAGGTGATCAGCATATGTTTTGTTGACATAAATTTAAAATTTATTGCCGTTGTCAAAAGTGACTGTTGGACAAAGTCGATTATTAACTGAGTAAATGGCCTGAGAGAGTTTTATGTGAACTTCCTTAATGGCTACAGTCAGTCTGTTTCAAATCACCTTCCCTCCCTCCCTCCCCGAGCTCCCACCCACCGCACACACACACACCTCTCATCATCTATTTCAGAAGCACAACATGAAAGCAGACAGTTACGATGGGATTTTACAGTGTGTGTGTATGTGTGTGTGTGCCAAGATATCCGAGCTAAATCACTGAGCTGAGACAATATATTTTAGTATCCTTTTACATATCATTAAACCTTCTTGAACTGAATTACAGTATATTATTAGCGCTGCATAGGCAGACAAAGCATTTCAGTGTGGGTAAAATATACCGTAAAAGCTGACCGTCGTCTACTGTTGCATTTGTCTCCCTATATTCAAATCTGTGTATTCATATTCGCAAACATTCATCTACATAAGGTGACTTTGTAGTCCTAACTTATGTGCAATAGCCATATTGTTTAAAAAATAAAGGCACATTTCTAATTATCTTTTTTTTGGGGGGGGAAGCTCCCAGTTTGCCGTTAAAACTGAGCCAAATGAACCTTAAAGTCAGCTGCGATCTGTGTGGATCTCATACAGATACAGGACTTATGATGCACTCAGGCCAGCTTTCAGCCGCTGTCAGCAGCTGAAATTGGACCATCGTACTTAACCTGTATTTGGTGCATTATTTTTCACCAGTCTGGCACGAATCCTGAGACCAAACATGCCTGATAGAAGCCAATGCTAATTGACCAAACCAATTTGGCTGCCTGTATTTTTTGCCCCTCTTTAAACAGCTTTGTGCCACTGCATATCAATGTTTACACTGCAGCTAGTGTTAGTATAATTTCTGTCATTTTTTAAAAGAAATATTTCTCATTACTTTTCATAAGGTAATGAAAGAAAGGGCATCATTAGTGTTTCAATAGGACCGACTTCTGAAAGTCCTAAACCTTCACTATAACCCACTGAATTACTGGAACAGGTGCTGTTGCCACTCTGTTGAACATCAAGTAATGTGCTGTTTCGGTGGGTAGTGCTAGCTATTGCAGTTAAATTTAACACACTCTCAGCTAGGGACATACACACTTGCACTTTGCTCATCAACACTACATTTACGGGGAAAATACATGGCATTGCTTCCACTTCTAGTGGCCTTAATAAGTCCATCCATACCTTATCAGTGCTCTGTCTGGGGGGCACAATGGTCAGATTGAGGAGGGACACAAAAGGCCTTTCAAAGGCTTTGTGCTCTGTGTGTGTGTGTTGTGTTGTGGTTTTCTGCTTGCGTGTGTTTTCCCCTTATCGGAGTGAAAATGTGTGAGTACCACCTATCACCTTTTTCCTTTAAAAGAAGAAAAAAAAATCCTGTTTCATTCCTTTTGTACAAGTAGTTTTTTTTGTGTTGGTGAATTTGAGCCAAAGACCAAATTACATTAAGATATTTTTATCCACCTTTAACTTTGTATCTGGTCCCTCGGAGTTAAAATGTGAAGGCTGCTGTTTTGCGCTGATTGCGGGGGATCAATTCAGCGTAGAAGTGACAGCATTTCTCCACCGGTAGTCGCTTCATATAGACCAGAATGCAATGCAGCTGTAAGGGAATGACTATTGATTTATCTATACTATCTAACTATATGTACAACAGCAGCATGATTACACTTAACAATGAACAAAAACAATCAAATTTCTCTGTCGGATATTGAAGGAAATTCTGGGATTGAAAGAGAACAATGAGAGAGTATTGTTTATCTCCTTTTTGGCTTCTCAAGTGTCCTTCTTCCTGTTTTTGGGGTTATTTGGCTTTTGTAGAGCTTTTTTAATTACTCGCCTCTTTAGATTCCAGGGTGTCAATTCAAACCACTGCAGGGGCTATCATGATGTCTTCAATACCCTTTTTTTTACCTTTACCTGTCAGGTTTCAAGGATGTTTTGCAGCAATTAATTGTCACTGAAGTCATACTAGACCTCACCGCTTGATAACTCCCGCAAACCGCCGCCATAAGACGAGCTATAATCTCTCCCCGTCTGCCTCGGTCTCTTCCCCGCTTCGTCTCTCCCCTACCCCTCTCGAGGCACAAAAGAGAGCTGTAAATCAATTTGCATTCGACATCTGACATCAATCAGTCATGTTTTGGGAGAGTGGCACCACCTCCTCCTCTGCGGCTTTGTTGAGAGACGCCAAGATGGATGGCTGTCATCTCGCCCAAGTTGAGCAGATCTCTTATCAAGGGCATTGTTTCCCCAAGAATGCCTTGTTTCGTCTGCTGGAAGCGTACGCTCACCGGAGTATAGAATCACGCGCTTGTCCTCTTGCAAATGTGGGGAATTTTTTTTTCTCTTCCATTTCACATTAAACTATTCAACATTATTCAATTTTTTAGAAATGTGCTAATCAAACCAAAGCCTTTTCAAAGTGTTATCAGTGGTCTTTCTCACCTCTTCTTTCATCATCTTGATTCACCCCGATCGTGGAATTCATATCAAAACGAGAACGCTGGTTTTAGAGTGGTGCGGCGACCGTTTCGGAAGATTGAATGCGCCAAATGTGAGAGAGCGCCAACTTGACAAACAATCATTACAATCGTGGCCGTGCGGGGCTTTGTGCGGCTCACTCAAGGCGAGGTATTTGAAGTTCTCGGGAGGTTTAAGGCACTGTGGCAGTTGTTTGGCAATTCGTGTCACCTTAATTGCTTTAGAGCACTTTCAGATATCTCTCAAGAATAATATGCTTTGTACTCAGCCGTGGGGTCTTTGAGGATTTCGCAATCGAGAGAGTCGCGAGGCTAGACTTTCCGTTGTCAGATGTTATTTAGTTACCTAACCTTCAAGGCCTTTACCACATAATCAAATATTGAACCTTAGTCTTGTCTGACCTTGTGCACTTAAACTATGTTACAGCCTAATGACTGTCTATTTGGGGAAAAGACAATTCATTGCAATCAGATTTTGCCTCCAGCTGCACATCACCTTGTAGCTCCGGGAGCAGTCGTCAAAATCCGGCCCATAAATGGTTCATAACACTAAGTAGCCGTCTTATGTGTTTGCCTGAATAAATCATTCTATTCCACTTTATGGCTCCTTATCCGTCTGCAGCACTTGAGATGTGGGGAGTTGATAATACCTCTGCTTGAATAGCATCTCGTGATTTACAACACCAAGTCATGGTCTGGTGCTCCCTGCAGAAGAATATGTGCGGTGGTTGGACGGCTTGTTACACTGATGGTTATTGTTATGTGCCGATGTTATGATTGATAGAGTGTGACATTCTCTCTCAAATTGCAAAAAGGCCAAATCTTTGTTGTGCTGCAAGTCATTAGTTATGAGCTGCGGAAAAGCTTCTTTTTTTTTTTTTGGTACAGACACAGACATCTATTTGAGCAATGTGCACGCACACTAAGCCTCGCCTGGTCAAAACAGTATTGTTTGACGGAGTCCAGGCAGTAAAATGTTTGTTTTGTTCTTTGTCAACAGGAAGATGCACAGTGGAATGAAGACCTACGCCTGTGAGCTGTGCGGGAAGAGCTTCCTGGACAGCCTCCGTCTACGGATGCATTTGCTGTCTCATTCAGGTAAAGAAATGAAACGAGGGAAAGAAAAAAAAAACCTCCATTCTGTGAGCACCGTTAAGCATTGCTGGGTTTACTGTCCATTGTAGGGAATGACTAAAGGGATTATATTGAATGAAAGTGCGACTATACTGCTATTCTATTCTAGTTACGTTTCAGCTTTATATGTTACGTCTCACTACTGTCAAGGAAGAAAGGTATAAAAAAGGAAATCTGAATTTTTAATTGGATGTTTATCAGAATTTAAATACAGATTTCGGTAAACAGCTCTTTAAGAGGCCGTACCAAAGGATCCTGCAGATTTTTAGATTTTACTGTGGTTCATAACTTCATAACTTTGTTGTACAAACCAGTCTGTGTTACAGCTCAGTTGCCTTCCAGTACAACTGGAAGTTTTGCAAAGATAACATCACATTTAATGTTCACTGTAGCCAAGTCAAGCAGGGCAGTAGCCAGGAAGTCTTGAGGTCAGGAGACTAAATTCCCCCGAAGCAAACCCACCAAAAGAATTTTTTTTGATGTCCTGATAGATGCCTTATTATTTTTTTTAAACATGTTTTTGTTATTTTAAGTATTCACTCACATGTTCTATTCATTTTACATCCCTGAAAGGTGATTTTGATCATTTATTTAAATGATTAATGTTAAGTACATGTCATTCCAAATTAACGCGCTTAACCTGCAAAAAAATTAATTCTTGGTCCTTTATAGAAAAGGAGTGAATCTCTTCTTACAGATTTATACTCTTATACCCTCCAGCAAGGGCCCATTTAAGCTTTTACTCCCACAAATGTGGTTTACAGCCATTCATATATTCAAAATGATTAATTTCACATGAATACGTATTGAAAAGAGATTTTCTTCATATGTATTTACAGTAGATGTCGACCTTGAAAGTTCTGCAGCCTGAGAGCAGAATAAAGGGATAACTTCCCTTACACACGCTTTGTCTCATTATAAATATAACAGGTTTTAAATCTGTGAATGTGGAGCATCACCCAGTTTGAGTGTGTTGACTCCTCAGCGCAGTAAAACTGAGCAGCTCTGGGAAACTTCACCTGGAGAGTTTGCCTGCACATCATCATCCTGTCATCCTACACCTCTGTGACATTAGAGGTCTGAAAGGCAGCAGAAGTCAGAACACAGGACACATTGATTGGTCCAGTCTGACACTATACAACCCACCCCCAAACACACACACACACACACACACACACACACACACACACACACACACACACACACACACACACACACA
>JBAJHX010000067.1:20060322-20082379 GCA_037176925.1 Amniataba percoides | reverse complement strand
TTAGTCAAACTCAAGACTTCTACTTATTCTTTTGACAGTTTGTTCCAAATTTGCTTTAGCATGCTAAGATGTGTTTGTAAGTTTGAATAAAATGTCATTATGGCTTTTTGTGCAAAGGATCTCGACAGTCCCAAGTGGGGAAACAGAGTGGGGGGATTGTTTGTGACACAAATGGTAATAAAAGTAAATATTCTCTCAGGCACGACCTTTTTATTGCATTATGTAAGTTGGCCAATAGCTCTGGGAAACTTTTTAGATCAATTTCGCAGCGCAGATTAGAAAGCTATGAATCCCATTTATGGAAGAGCTCCCTCATGAAATGCTCTTTGAAACTTTTATATTTTCGGATGAAGAGAGAATGAACCGGGCTAAGCAAAGATCTGCCGACGGCACTTTCATGTGGGGGGAAGAAAGAAAGCAAGAGAAAGTGAAAGGAGACAGAGCGAGCGAGGCAGAGGGAGAAGATAAAAGCACTCCCAAAGCCATCTGGAAGTAGCCAGGACACACAAGGATTGCTTTTATGCTACTAATTCCACTGGGAGGTGCGACATAAAAGCAAAGCATGGATATTGTGTTATAACTGTTGAAAACAAGCAAGTGGCCGTGGAATACTAATATGGCTGGTCAGAAGGAAAAGCACTTCAATCCAGAAGTAAACAGGCTTTTTGGATGGCCCCCCAGAGGATTTTTGGGAGGGGGTTTAGGGGTTAGGGGGTATATTGATTTGCAACTGTTAGCTTGCTATCTTGAGGACAGTTTCTGAATGGACTTTCAGGCGACGTCATTTCTGTATTACTGAGACTGTATGTTAACCATTTGCTGTGCTTCCATGAATAAACACAGTGCAAAATGCTGATTAACGTCTATACTTTGGTTCAGAGCGGTGAAGTGTTCGGTATCCACGGTGGTCAATGTGTCATTTCAGTCCGAACTCTGGAACCTGTAGTGTTAAAACTCTACTTGCTGGTAATACCTGTAACCACAAGTGCCACCAAATAATGTTTCCATGTTTCAGTGGCTGGTAACTGTTTAACAACACCACTTTATAAGGTTTGTTATAAGCCCTTTTGGGGGCCGTACCATCCCACTGCACATTGCATCACCTCAACTTAGCATTGTATGAACTCACCAAAGAAACCGTGAATCATTACTTAAATTGGATTTATCTGTGAAATTTAGACAAAACAGCACAGGGGTTTGCTGTGGCTGAATTTGAGTTTCTCACCTCCTGGTTAAAGGAATATGTAACATAATGTCAGATGAAACACTGTCCAAAGGCGCTGCCAAGGTCCACACAAAATGAAAAGCAGCTTTAAGCCTTCAGTGTGTGTGTGTGTGTGTGTGTGTGTAAGCATGCCACAAACACCAGCATGACGTGAACAAAACATTAATATGACAGCGCTGTCAGCCCAGTGTGACATTACCATCTTCTTTTAACTCAGTGATAATGTCTGTGCCCTCAAATGCAAAACCACTTTGCTGGGTTAACTGATTTAAAAGGGAATTTCGAGTGAAAGTTCTAAAAACACAGAGCCATTTCTTACTGAGATGTCCACTAAATATGCAAACACATCTCTGTGGGTTAAACAAAAAGATAATGAGTGCAACCAGCAAGACAACACCGCACACCATCAGTGCGATGTTTCTGTCAAACTGTCACCCACTTTCAGACTTACACAAACCTTTGAAATGTTGCAAAAAAAAATTATGTAAATAGTGGATGTTTGCTCGAAGTGAATAAATGAGCTCCTCGAACATTAGAAAAGCACATCGAGCTAAAAAACTGGAAAGTGTCTCATTCTGGTCATATTTACTATTAGTGGCACAGCTTAACTCAGATGATTAGTTCCATCTTTACCAAGGTTAGAGCTTTAGAAGATGATACTAAACTAATTGAATCATAACTGGTGGTTAAATAACTGCATTTCTATTCCGTTTTGAGGGGGCAGCATAATGAAAAATGCCCTAAAAGGGTTTTAATGAACACAGCTGAAGAGAAATAATCTTAAATGTTGGAATACTGCAACAGAGAAATGGTTTCTTTTTAAGTATTGATGATTGATTCAGCATCGATGAGTCAGGCTTTGCTTGATCATTTATAATACAGTGCTATTAACATGGTTTCACAACAAATAAAGACAAATAAAAAAGATCATCTGAAAATGAACACATATTTGAGCATTCCAATTTATTATTGTGCATCTGGATGGACAAAATTATATTTTTCAAGTGGACATAATACATTGTTTAACTCTATTTATTGCACAAAATTAACAAGTCTCCCTGTTTATTAGTAAGATCCACAGTGAATGAATAAAATTTTAAAAAAGCACGTTCCACACAGAGTTTCTCTGATAATCCAACAAGGTAACAGCAGGGGGAAAAAGTGGAGGAAAAAAAGCCTCCTCACAGAGCAAATAGAGAGGACAGGCGAACCATTTGAACCGTACAGTCACCATTTGGCCTATTTCTGCCTCAGCTGATTGTAGGCAGCCCCCCCCACCACCTCCAACCACACATATACACACACTTCCCGACTTTTGGCCGCCTGCCAAGAGCTGTCATTGCCTCTACAGTATCAGTTCTGCTGTATCTATATCCAGAGCTGTGTGGCCTGTGCAGCAGAGTCGGGTCTGCAGGAGGAAGAGGGGCTGGCAAATCCCCGAACCAAAGTATTAAACAACTTCACTTTAATTGAAAGGCTAATTTTTTTTTTCATTTTGCACTGCAACTTTGCAATAAAATCTCATGCAGAATTTAACGTTTAAAATGCTGTTAATAACAGTGTTCACCCTCAGTTTTTAGATAATTTAACGCCTTTTTAGAGGTTTGCTTTCAAACCATCAACATGATGTGCGAAAATGAGTTTTCCCTTGTCTGTTCTTTATTTAGGGCTATATCTGCGTATGCATAATGCAGCATTCATGTCGTAAGCAATCTTTTAACTTTATTGTAGCTCAAAGTGAAAGCAGCTGATGAAGGCAGCCAGAAAGCTGAGCTCAGGCTCTCATAAATGATAACTAATTGGATCTCAATGTCATCTGTGCTGTGGGTCTGGACAGAATCTGAACATGGGGGATTTTCTTCATCATCTTCTTTTTTTTTGTCTTCTTTTTTTAACTTTACTCACCAAATAATTTCCCCACTCTGACACCCCATTTGGGGAAAAACAGATGACTTAATGGAAAAGAGCTGGTAACCTCTGTATGGTGTCATTTGGCAGATAACACAGGCTTGATGACTACAAGTTCTGTGGTATTCTGAGGTAAGTTTATTCCCCTAAATAGCTCTTGTTGTGAGATTTCCCTAATTGATCCGATTTGCCCGTTTGAAGTCAGCACTTATTATGTTTTATGTGGAAGATTTAACAAGGTGGAAGAGAGGATTTTGGAATCAATCTATACAAACAAGTATGTAAATCAATGCACCTGAGTGCAGTAAAAAAAGGAAAAGAAAGAAAACTGCATGTTTCAAGCATTTCCTGTTGTTTAGCCATTTGGATATCCTATCATCTGTGCTCTCAGCCATGTCTCCAGTTGTTTCTGTTGGCTCAGCTTGGCCTATTTCCTGAGTTGAACTCACTCACATCAACAATTGTTTAGCAATGTTCTCGTCGTTTTGGTCATTATATCAATAAAAAAATCTTTAGCTGGGAGCACACAGACATAACAGAGACGTTTAATGTTTTTTAGTCTAAATTTTCTGAATAATTTTATAGAACTGCCAACTTTTAATTTGCCGCCTGTTTACACTCTTCCCTGCTTCCGTTCTTGTCACAGTTTTACTGCCCAGGTGATCACTGTATTCCCTGCTCTCCACTCAGGCCCTGTGACTCGAGCCTTAATAAACTCAGCATTGCCTTTGACAATGTGTGACTTGAAAGCAGGAAATAATGGGCCCTAAACACTAAATCTTTACAGGTTATTGACCTGTAGGAGGGGGAATGTGGATAAGAGGGGGCGGCATCCACCAACTCCTGCCATGATGTCTTGGCTCATATGGCCATTTTTGTTCACTGTGTACAAAAAATAAGGACAAGGCAGAGAGAGATGTCAGTGAAACGTTTTGTAGTGGAGTAGACAGTATTTTTTCCAGTTTCTTCAGCATCTGGCAAGAATGTTTATGCAATAATCAAACAGGGTAAACGTATTGTGTGCCCACCATGCGGGTTTTTAATGAGCAGCCGCTCACTGTCTCCTGTTACACTGGTAAAAGTCTCAAAGATGGCCACTGCTTTGGTTTCACTCTCCAGCAGTCATTGGCACACATTTTTGCCTGCTGCTCCAGAAGAAGAAGAAAAAAAAGCAGGACAACAAGTGTTGCTCCAGTGTCTAGATTTGGTGCAATCACCTTAAAACTCAGCCCAACAGCAGCACCCCCAGGCAGCGAACGACGGCCAAAATGAGTTTTCCTGCCCCGATCCGGCAGCCATCTCATCCCTTCCTCTCTTGAACTATAAATGCATTTACAGCACTGTAAAAAGGATGTCAATTGCTGGATTCCCAGCAGCTGGCTAGGCAACAGTCTGCGGTGGTCACAGGGGTAAAGGTTCAACTGCTGGTCAGAGTCTCAGGTCTGTCCATCTTCACATCACACACTGAATAAATACTTAACAATCATGGATTAGTTTTAGTTGCCTAAACATCACTGGTCCTTAACTGTAGATTTGGTAGATCAGAGGGGCTACTAATCATCAGATCAGGTTTTCATCAATTCTTTTGGAATAATGACTTATGGTTCAGTTTGTTGTTCTGATTCAGGAACTTTTGGATGCTAGCTGTTCACTTCTATGTTGATCCCCTGACACAGTTTGTTAAATTTTGAGATACCTTATCAAGGAATTGACATATGGCCTTATATTTCAATGCACACATCAAATCTCTGAAGATGATAAAGCCTCTTGATTGTGATGACTCAACAGACTGTCCTTAAGTAAGACTCGCAGTAGGCTCAGTAAAGACTGAAACCAGCTCTGTGGCATAAAACAGACTCAATTCAAACAGATGCCTCAGTATTACCTGCAGAAGAAAACAAGACCGACAACCAGAAGATCGGCTATTTCTGCTAGTTGTAAAAGTCATTCGTAATGTGTACCATTGGGTAAGATTTTTCCACGTTATCAGACAAATCAGGGTTCGGGTTGTTCAGGATGAATTTGAGTGCAGCAGGAGGTGAAATGGAGCTAACATATAATGTACCATTTGGTAAAACATTACCACCTTTGGCCACAGGGGCCGCCAAAATCAATGCAAAGTGAAAAGTTAAATAGTAAAACTGTCCATTGTGTTGTTTATGTTGAAATGAACACTGCTTCCTTCAGGTGCCATCAGTCAGGGATTGTCTTATCTTATTATTTATACTCCGAATATGCTGAGATCTTTGAATATCAATAATTTCCAAGTATTTTCTAAAAACTGTGTTTACTATGAACGTTTCCCGGACACAGTGTACGTTGCAGTAAAGATTCAGAAGTTGCAGCGTAGTTGTTTGAGGGGTGTTGCCAGCTTCTGTTTCATGTCAAATTGCTTTGGAAAACTACTGTTGAGTAAAGGGGCTGGTTTGAAGTTTTAGGCAGAAGGATTTCAGCAGGAACATTCACGAGCTGTTGAAGAAATAAACAAGGCGCAGAGTTGAGCTTCCTAAGAAGAATTAAAAGAGCAAAGCATGGGGAGAAAAAAGTCAGGGTGTGAAAGATGCTGCAGCAGCTTGCCAGATAATACAGTTGAAAACACTGACTTTACACCGACATAAAAGCGTTATTTTAAAAAGCTGTCAGTCAGATGTAGAACATATACGCAGTCGTCATCAATGCACAGAAAAGTCTTTTCCTTGTATTTCCATCTTAACCTTGAACTGAATGTCAGACTGATTATTTACTGACCTCAATTCAGTTCTGATATCAGGTAGTGTGTATATAGAATTGATTATTGCTGCAGAAGTATTTATACTCATTTGGGAAATCCAAATGTGCTTACTTGGAAGCCCCGCCGATTTTTTTACACATCAAAGTCTGGTTGCTGGTCTTGGGAAATGGAACTATATATGTGAAAAAAAGTTGTATAAATCTTTTTATGGCTCCAGAGGGAGCAGTGCATAATCTCATGAACTGCCTCACGTGAGTCGGCATCCAAAAAAGTTAAAAGTTAACTTAAAAAGTTAAAAAAGTTTAAAAAAAAAAAATCAGTGGATGTGAAGTTAGAAAGAAGAGGGTTTACCAGCCCTTTGGAAGCTGCTGGTGGATGAGTTTCACTGTAGTTAACTCAGGAAAGAAGGAAGGAAGGAAGAAAGGATGCACTGAATGAAAAAAATACAATATGATTGGTCATTGTTTGACTACTTTAGCAATCATGAGTGTTGCTGATTTCAGTGGTGAGGAAATTCTGTTTTTCAGGTTAGATGATGTGCTTGTAAGACCAATGTCGACAATGCAAAGTCAATGTGTTTCAACAGTTGGTTGCAACAAGATGCCACTTAAACAACCATCTTACTGGTTACATCTACTGATGTTTCACTATCAGTTTGTATCTGGGTCTTACCTCGCCCTGAACGTTGCTGCAGCTTACCTTAAGTTCCTCAAGTTTCACTACCAATCGAAGTCAAATATGGACCTTTATGTCAACCAAAATGATGGCTGCAGTGTTAAGGAGTCTAATCATGTCCTCGATCAACAGACTTTGTTAGACTCAAACTTCAGTGGGTCACTCCTTTCAGCATGCATTTCACCAGAAGCCCACCCACCCCTGTCCAAGCAGGATCTATTAATACCAGGCCCTGAGGCTTGTGAGAAATGGTCCACTTTGGCATTTTAGAGCAGCCTAACTTACTTCCTGCCTCTTCACACCAGGAGAGCCCCGGGTGGTTCCTCCATGCATCCAGCTCTTGTTTCCTTCCTTGCACACATCCATGTACCCACATGCATGCACAAACACACACATCCACCCAAGGCCCTGAAGATATCCTTGTGTCTTTGGCCCGCTTCATTTTCTCCTCTTTTTGAAAACGGAGGGGGGTTGAAAGCAAAGCTGAAAACACATGGCACCTTTCACCTCTAGGGGCAGCCATGGAGGAGGGGAGGCCACGGTTTGGAGAGGGTGGGGGTGTTTTGAAACACTTGGTCAGTGTCTGGCAACGGCAGGGGTAATTGCAGTTACTGGACTGCAAGACAGGGCATATATGGTTGTGTGGAGGAGAGTGTGTATGTGTTCTTACACCTGGGAAAATTACAAGTTTTTATAACCTGGATCTTATTTTCTTTATTTCACCATCATTCCTAGCGGTTATGATAACATTTTATTTACCACCCTCATTTTACAGACACAGGGATGCAGCGATTCTTGCCGGTTTTATGTGTGACACCATGGGGCATCGCAAACAAAAGCCATCAGACAACAATAAACTTTAGCTTTAGAACGGACTCCAGTGAAACCTTTTGCACAAAGTTGTTAAGTTTGCTGGTGATGTCCTCATGGCCTGGTTTCTCTGCACTGAGTCAAATGTTTTACTGAAAGAAAAGGTGAGCAAAACCATGAATAAATAAGGTCTAAAAATCCTCTTATAATGACAATATAGATTTAGTCAGTGATTTAAAATAAGGAAGATTTTTTTATTTGTAATTTCAAAGGTATAAAGTGCTTCATGCAAGACTACATTTAGACAGTGACAATGCTGACATGCTGATATATAACAGTCTTAGTTTACCATGTTTGCATGCATGCTAACTTTTGTTAATTAGCACTAAACACAAAGATTTCACCAAAAGTTATCACAACTCATCCTGCAGGGAGCACGAATATATTGAATCTTTACCAAATATTGTGGTAAGCCGACCAATAGTTGGATCATTACAGTCAAAACCGAAAAAATAAGTACAGTCTTGTGGTGACAGAAAAGGAAAATTGAAGAGATCACTAGATTTATTAGGATTTATACCCTTGGATAGCGTAGCAATCGATAATTTGTCCAGATAGATCAGTCTGGACCAAAAGTCAAAGTCATACTAATAAAATTAAAATGGAAGAGAACCGGAAAAATACATTAAACTTAACCATAATAATAATAATAATAAAAAGGTTCAAACAAATCTCCGTCAAATATGACAAACAACTCAAGCAAAATCAAGCAAACAGACTCGAGTCAAATAAGGATAAATCTCTGATAAACACATGTTTGAAGGAGCGATAAGACCCCGTTATCTGGTTGTTTGACCGTGCTTATCTCAAAAATAAGAAGTTGTGGCAGTTAAGAAAGCTAAAGAAATAGCTCTAAATTATGCATGTGCATTCGTGTCTATTTGTGTCAGTGCACTCTTTAAACCAGGTTCCTCTGACGTCAAGACAGTTTGAAAGTGAGGAGGAACAGGCGGGAGCGAGGTAGAGGGGGAGGAAGGGACTGCAGGAAAGGAGGAAGGAGGGAGGGATGGATGTGTGGACTGAGATGCCCTCGATCTCCCAGGGGGCAAAAGCTCTGGAAATGGCTTCGTCGTTCACAGAAAGTAAGGCAAAGGAGAGGGAGAAATAAACAGTGCAAGAGAACAGGGAACAGTGAGGGCAGGGAACTGTCTGTGACCTACTGGACAAACAAATTGGTTTGCAGGCAAAATGGATTAAGAGGTTGAGCTGGGCAAAAAAACAAGGGTGACTGATGTTGCAATGTGAGCTCATCCATTTTGAAGGAAGGGGGGCTGAATTTAGAGGCTTCATGTGGAAGTGTCTTGTGTGTTTTTCCTGTCTGTGTGTGTGTGTGTCTGTGTGTGTGTGCATCCGAACGCTCCGCAAGTCAATATTTGTCTGCTTTGCCACGTCCCTAGACATCCCATTCGGCGCAACAGACCGTAAAGCTGTCAAATGCGACCTGAATATTCTCTGTCTTCATCTGTTTCCTCCTTTTTTTTTCCTCCCTCCCTCTTCCTAGCACTCTCTCGCTTCCCTTTGATTTCTTTTTCCTCTCCGTCAATAACAATATCATCGGGAGCAAACATGTTCCTGTGCTTTTGATGGCTTGTCTATCCCCCCCCCTTTACAGAAAAAAAAATCAAGATTATCTCCTCTTATCTACAGCGCTGTGTTTGCTCACACCATAAAGTCATTTCTGCCCGTGTGACTCTGTATGTCCGAGTGATGTTTGTGAGAAGCAGTGCGTGTTTTATCATCCATAGTACATTATGTCTGTTCCATGTGCAGCTACTCTGTGTTTGCCCGGTACACATCTCGTTACGCAAAAAAGTAGTTAGATCGTCATTGCCATTCTTTTACTGCTGTATAGAAACTGTCCCATAATGCAAACCAAAGAAAGTAACCGAACTATACATTTCTCTGTCTTATCAATCATATCAACATCTCTGAAATGTAGAAATTGTCATATTATTTGTCCGATTTTTAGACAGATTTTTTCATGACAAACTCATATTTGGACTACTAACCAAGCTAGCTGATGATAGTTGGCTTATTTACTTTTTCTCTATGCTTGGTACTCAGTTCATTTTCCATTGTGGGCGCTGGACCATATAAGGCCGATTTTATCTTCTGTGGTTTATAACACATGGTTCTGATGGGTACGATGGGACCTTGTTGAATTCTTAATGTTTGGCATTTTTGAGCCTCCATCTTTTTGACAAATGCAAAGTCCTCAGTAATAAGTTAGATAACTTTGGTGACAAACCTATTGCAAACTGCATCCCACCATGTTAAACTCAAATTAGTTCCAATTTTTTTTTATATTGTTAGATATTTGATATCATATAATATGTCTTCTTGCTCTAACATTTTAAAAGTCAGATAAAATGCTAAAGGGCACTGTTTTTTTAGACTGACATTTGCCACCTGTGTCACTTCATCAAATCACTGGATAAACCTTTGTATGATTTCACCTTACAGTAGTTTTCAAAACACTTTTCTGTGCCAAAATACATTGTGAAGATTCTGCTCTCGTTGCATTTGATGTTGAACTTGGCCACCTCCTGCATGTTGCCATCTGTCACATGCTTCCTGGTACACAGTTCAGACCCATGTCGGCTAAATAAAAAAAAAAGAAAAAGAAAAGCATTTGCTAAACATCCCTTCCTGCATATGAAGAGGTGGTTAAAATGACTTAAGGTGGGTTTTACCCCATTACATCCCTAAATGGGCACCCTCCTGTGTGCTGCAAGACCTGTGTAATAATACGCCTGTAGTTGCCGTGACTTATTGCAAACTCAACCTGTGTGTGTGTGTGTGTGTGTGTGTGTGTGTGTGTGACCATGTTTTATTATTTTGAGAGGCAGCCTGGCGCGGGCCCAGTCTTTTCTGAGCCCTGATAAAAACGTGCTGGGAGCATGGTGGTACACACCTACTCCACTACAGGGTACAGGCAGTACCGTGGCCTGTCCTCTCCAATTGGCAGTCTCTGTGCTGCTGTACCACTGATAAGAGGCTGGTGTAAATAAAACTGTACAGCACGGCTCGTTATAACGCTGAAGGTAGAGCGAGGCAGGGAGGGAGGGAATGAGAGAGAGAGAGAGAGGGAGCGTGTGGTGTCTGTACTCATTGTTCTGACAGCATACTGCGTCTGTGTGTTCCCGTGAATATGTGTGTGTGCTTGTTTTGCTGTTTGTATGTGTACCAGATTGAGTTTTAGATGCTCTGAATAAGGATATTTTCTAAATGTAATTTTGCCAATTGCTTCACTTTTATTTTTATTATTCAATATTTTTATTTTTTTAAGGACATGAATCTAGTGGAGACTGTGGAAGTTATTTACTGTGGTCATGGTAATGAATGGAAGTCCTCGCAAGTGAGGAGAAAACGTGTGTGTGTGTGTGTGTGTGTGTGTGTGTGTGTGTGTGTGTGTGTGTGTGTGTGTGCAGGGGAGGAGGAGGGGGGGATGTGTGTCTGTGTGTTTATGGATTTTTGCTGTTTTTTGGTACTGAGAGTACTGTCTTATGTAAGCCATTTATGTAGGCTCAGTGAACAGCCAGGCTATGTTTTTGTTGGTGACTGCGCTTGTCTGCCTCCCTCCCTCTGTCACACACACACACACACACACACACATACACACAATCTCTCTCTCCATAATCTGTCTGCCTGCCTCTCTCTTTCCCTTTTTTCCTCCTGCCCTGTTTACACTGTTAAAAACCACTGAGTGTGATATTGGTCGGCCATCGACAGATACACTGTAATTAGCCTTTTTAATTTCCCATTTAGCCTCCCTGACTCCAGAGAACGAATCATTCAGCCACTTCCTGCAGAAATATGTGCACATACAGTAAACTGTGTCCTGCCCTGCAGCACCCAAGGCTGCACAGGAACCACAGCTGGGGGACAAAACAACCTGAACGAGAGCTTTTTCATGTCAAGTTAACCTTCAAAAGTTCATATTTTCCTGCAAAAATCACACAGCCGATTAGAATTTGAGGCCTCAGTGACTCTCTTTTAGTGTTTGACAGAGGTGTTGTTGTAAATCAAGTAACTTCTCAGGTCAGCCTGTCTTATGCATTTTATAGGAAACATGTAATGTAAATTATGATGTGGATTCCCCTGCTGCAGGGCATAAGAGAAGGCATAAGAGAATATAATCCTTCATTTAAATGAGTCAACAATCAGTATGGACTTTTAAATGATCTTGTTACACACTGTTGAGTGGATGCAAATTGTCAGCGGATTAAAATATTGCATTGGTTAATCTCGACAAACTTGAAGCCTATATTATGCAAGGACAGACAAATATGTTGCTCCAGTTTAAATAGAGACATAGAGACACGGCAGTCGGTGACGCACACTGACATCTCACGACTAAGCCTCAGTCTGCAAGAGAGCCAGCTCCTGACCCGAAGTTCAGCTGATTCCCACCAAATGCATTTTAATGTGAGGAAGTACAGGTAAAAACAGCTGGTATTTTATTCACATGCACCGGCGCTTTTTGTTTACCACGTTTTTTTATGTTTGATGGATTGTCCTGAGTTGAATTAGTCATTTTATGTATTACAGCAGGCACATTCTCTTGGAACAGGCGAGCTCTATTGTTGAACCTTTCCCCTCAATGTGGAAGCTCTTAGACAGGCTTTTTTTTGTGTAATGAATGCTAAATAGTGTCATGCCATCTCATGCAAGCGGGCATGTGAGACCATTTGACAACTGATCCTGATGGTTATATTGCAGGAAACAGAAGGTCTTTGCATGACATTGCTTTACTTTGCTTTACTTCAGGTTTGTAACATGTTTAGCTTCTGTTTTTGCACGTGTTGCAATGGGAAGATTGATGTCTGCGTGAGATTACAAAATGACCAGCAGTTGTTTAAGGAGAGACACAGTTGTTCTTTTTTCTTTATCTCCAATGCAGTATGAGATGTTTAGCTCCTGTGTCAACATGGTGGCCTACTTTTTGCGTGTCGCTATGAGCAAAGACAGGCTCTCGAGCTCTTATGTTTAATTCTGCGATTGTCTTTGATGAAAGATTCTGTTTAGACTGCGATCCCCAAGGGGGGGACATCTGTTGCAAACTTAGCATATATACTCTACCTGTGAAAGAAAGTAGGTTGGAACAACAAGTGTCAAGTCTTGAGTGTCGGCATACAGCCACGAAAAATATTTAGTCTTCCACAGGAGGTGCACAAAAGCAGAAGTATCACCCCAAACAAACAGGGCCTTTCTCTGTGTCTGACATATTCTTTTGAATGAGGAGAGCCTCTGAATGGCGGCATTATGAGATCATATAGCTGAGCTGGATGATGCGAGTGCGGCGATGGTGTGTGTCGTTGCACTCAGACACACTTATCACACCCACAAAACTCCCAAATGTGCACTGAGGTTACTTTATCCCCGCTCCCCGTCTCTGCATCATAACCTAACAATGATTTGCATTTGCACCTCAGATTCCACGCGCACATGGAACGAGTGCAATAGCAAATAGGACAATGCACCATTGCACACCGCATTATTTAGGGAAATGGGAGAATGAGCACTTAGCATGTCAGGGGAAATTACAGGCAAGGGAATGCACCATCACTTCCCTGTGAGGCCCGCTCAGTGGGCTAATCCACAATCCTCATCACGTCTAAATGTTGCCACTGTTGGGGGAAGCCCGCAGCAGTTAACTTTAAGTGAAACACTCTTGAATAATGCCAAGGAAGTGGTTAGAGTACCTAGAGTCAACTAGACCCAACAGTAATCACAAGTTTTATTTATAGAGCCCTTTTACAACAGAGTAAGAAAGAGATTTACAAGTTGAATGAAAATGTGAGCAATATAATTGTGATTGCTGAGGTGGGAACTTGTGTCACATGATTGGCACTCAAGGCCGACTTTGCTTGGCTGTGCTACTTTCTGACTTTGATTACTTGAAGAAGTTTCTGACATTCAGTAATTGTTTTACAAAGCTACCATGTAAATCCTATTGTTAAGTATTTATCATGCCAAAAAAGAATTACATTAAAAGTTTGAAATTTATCACCAATTTTATTTGACTGCACTCTCCATTTAGCTCCAGGGCTCTTGATGTAAATAAATAAATACTGACTTAGAAGAACCTGCTATTTTAAGTATACATCCTCAGCAAAGGACTGGCACCACTTAGTCAACTTAAAGATGAATAATACTACTGCAAAAGCTAAAAAAGACATTTTCATAGAAATTACTGAATTTGATAAATGCACAGCTTAGATTTGCAGCTGCAGCTTAAGGTAACATTACCAGAAAGCATGCTCTAACCAGCACAGCACACACAGATTAGAGTGAAAAGTTGCCTTGTGCTGCTGCATTTTTTTTTTTATAAGGTGGAAGGAGGGCCTGTAAAGACAGATCCAGTTTACAGTATATACAGGACTGTTATATTGGTCTTTGCTCTCAGGCTTTGTAGGAAGTTTACTTGATTGGCAGGGAGCCCTCTCTCTGGCTTGTTCTCTTTTACAGGCCTTTATGAAATAACTGAGCCACACTGCAACAACAGTTGTGCAATATTTCAGAGGGGGAAGCGAAAAAGGAAGCGGCTTCAGTGGCATGTGGCACCTGATCAACCCCCCCTCCTCATCTCTACCTCCACACACACACACACACACACTAACTCAGCATGGGTTGTGCAACTTTTATTATGTCAACTAAGAGCTGAATCTGTGGCAATGTGACACAGGACTCCCCGATAACTGAGTAGACTGAGCACATTGTTGGGAAATATTTTTTTAACAGTCTTTTGTCTTTTTTTTTTTTCATGGCTGAGTTTTATTTACTTCACATTAGCTTTTGAGTATCCATTCAGCATTTCCTGGTGAGCGGCAAGTTGATGCCTTTATTTAATGTTTGTTTTTGTGCAAATGAAAATATCACTAAATGACATTAAAGATCAGGTTCAATTAAATTAATTCAGATGCTATGGTGTCATTTTGAACGGCCACCGGTTAGAGCGTATTTTTTTTTCTTCTTTTTCTAACTATTATGTGAAATGCACATGACAAGAGTAACAGCTGATGTCAAGTGTGTCTCCTCTGTCCCGGTTACCCCGTCTTTCCTAACTAACAAGTTCACTCTGTTGCGATCAAAGGGGCCTCAAGATTTATCACTTTAATTTGGCAGTGAAAATGGCTGATGGCGGCTGTTACCAAGCGGAGGGCCCCCTGTTAGCACTTAGCTGGCTAACTAGAGTGACGGGCATCTGGCTGGGTGGCTGCCTGGCTGTGTGTACCCTGGGTTCCCACTTTTCCTCCCCCATTTGCCCCACGGTGACCTCACACAACTCCGTTCTCCTTGAAGCAAGGCACCATGCAGGCATTTCCTGACAATTTATGTCCTTGTGCCACAAGCAGGGGCATGCCCTGCACTAAAATCCTATCCCTGGCCCATTTAGCACACGCCTCTTGGCCTCCCAGAAGACTGGTTATAGTGTTGCACCACTGTCTGTGAGGCGGAGTCATTATTCGTAGTAACCATGCCAGTGTTAAGCTGATTTACCACAGATCACCTATATTTTACAATGCAACACACCAAAGTTGTGAATGTGTTTTTCTTTGCTTCCAGGCAGCCGCTGGTGTCCATTCGTTTCTTTAACCAGATTAGGTTTGCTGAGCATCGGTGCTCTTTTCCAGGAAAACGCAGTGGCACACTCACACAGTTGCACACATTCACACCTGGAAGCTGCCCGGTTACAATCACAGTTTGAGCTCTCGGCCACTGAGGAGCCCATCTGGGGCAGTTTGGGGTTAAGCGTCCTGCTCAGGGGCAATTCAGTGGTGACAATGAAAGAAAGGAAATTGTAAACTGAAACTTGTTTTTCACACAGTTTACTTATGACCTCATATCCACTGTGTTGGACTGTTTGCTCTCAAGCAAGTTTCAGTTCATTGTAAATTCATTTTCACAGATTACAGACATTAATTGAGCCTTTTAGCCTCCCTGGAAAGTAGGAAATCCCCATTTTTAATCTACAATACACAAAGGTCAGCAATAAAGTAAAATATGTGTGCATGTAGCAGGAGGGACACGAAGAATGATTTATCAGAAGTTTAAATATGAATCAGTGTTTACTTTGAGCAGTGATATTAATCTCTGGGTACAACATGATGGAGTCATGGTTGCACTTATATGGTCATAAAATTGTCCCAGTTGGCCCTTGCAAGGGCGATCAATGAGCTCCAATCAATATTATGGAAGGAGTCCAGTGCAGAGGAGCACAGCAGCCGTGGCATGTTTAAAAAAATATCTATAATAGCCACAGTTGATCCAAGAAAGATGAATCAGGGAGTTAAAGAAGCAACAGAGGTACTACGTGATTAATGCAAATGAGGGACATCAGTGAGTGTGTTGGGGGATTCTGTCTACATCTCCACTACATGTCTTGTTCTCCAAAGGTTAAGTGGCTGCTTTTGCCAGCTAATTCGGCCATATGCTCGTCTGTGCATTTGACACCGGCGCACCATACGCTCACACTACAAATTATGCCTCTTGAATATGCAGCCAATTAAAAAGGACATCGCTCAGCGGCTCCGTCTCTTTAGTCCAAAGTTGTTAAATGGAAACGGATCTTGCGATATCACAGACAAATCTAGCATGTGCAGGCTTTAAAGGTTGCATTGCAGTGGCTTATGATCTAGTCACGCTCACTTGTGCAGCGTACCGTCTTTTGCATAACTTGTTGCATAAGCACTCTACTGGCAGGCACACTCTGTCATGTACGGTCCGTGTCATTTCTGCTTTTGGTAGGGCTTATTACAGTACAGGCCGTTCCCTAATGTCACTGCGGTTGCAAAACCACACAAGCCATCTCTCCCTGACTTTTTTTCTGTCATCTAAGAATTGGCTTCCTGTTTTCATTGTGTTCTCTTTCTCTCTCTGGAGGTGTCGTAACCCAGGAGGCCGTGCCAAGAACAAACCAAGGTCTGGTCGGGGAGAGATCGCTCTGTGCTTGCACTGGAAACAGTCACACACACACAAACCCGCACACATGCACGCCTATTTTGCCCACACACAATATCCAGATGTTAACTGTGTGTGTGCGCTCAGTGCGTGTGCGTGGGTCTGTTTGATGTGTGATGCGTATGGCATGTACAGTGCTCGTTGCCAAGTCATAAAAAGTCATTTGCCTGGGCCTGATCCGATGTGCCCTGCAACGGCACCCTGCGCGTGTGCATGCCAGGCTCCTGTCTCTCCTTTTATTGTTGTACAAGGTTGTACACAATCATAAACTATAGGTGAACACGGCAATTCACACTGTAGCTCAAGGGCTGCCTACTTGATCCACTTGCATAAACGGAGGCAGAGAGTGGTGCAACAAAAGTGGAAGAGTACTCAACAATGACTTCGAGTCAAGAGCAGGAATTTATCTGCCTTGTTTATTTAGCTGACAGTATTTGTGCGCACGCTAAATACATTCATTTGGGTCTACAGCTTATATTGACATAAAGAGTGTTCACTTTTAAATATCTATTGATCTGGAAGTTAGAGAAATTAGACTTGCAAAATAGCAGAGCTGCAATAAAATGTGCTTGTGGACTAAGCCCTGTTCTCACCGCGTGTGTCACATGAACTGTCACAAATAATGGACTCTGTAATTAGTACTGTTTGATTTTTTTTTTCTTTTCTTTTTGGTGAATTAGCCGACATCAAGCATGTATGAGGAAAGAGATGACACCTACTGCAGCTATTTGCATATTAATTCAATTTGAAGCTGAATCTGACCAATCTGATGGCAGATTGTTTGATTCACCAACTTCTAAAGCTAAATATAGGATAAATTATATATTATCATACACCCATTAATCACTCAAATATTGGAAAATATTCATCTACATTCTAAAAAAAATTAAATAGGATCTGATAACATAAGACTAAGCTTTCAGTGTCAGTCAAAAAATTGACATTTCTGTGCTATTTGTGAATTATATTGTGCCAATCCTACCAATAGTATTTTTAAGCCAATACCAACATTTAGATTTGTTTAGAAAACATAAAATATCAATATATTGCCCAGTAGTCATTACTATAAATATTTATGATAAGGATCCCTTAAATTCGTTTTTTGAGGAAATCATGAACTATGATACATTGTAAGCATCTGATTCTGAATTTATCATTGATTTATTGGTTATTTTTGTTAGAGCAGCTGTCTAAAAGTCCCCAAACACAATATATTTAATTGTGAAATAGCAGAATTTTGTCTCCACATTAGGTTTGATGTGCTCTTTTTTTCTACCCTCTTCAAACTGTTTTCCAAATGTCCAAGTGTAGGAATGTAATAATAAGCGGTCGTGCTCTTGTTTGTTTCTCTTCTCCAGCTGGTGAAAAGGCCATCGTTTGTGACCAGTGTGGTGCCCAGTTCCAGACTGAGGAGTCCCTGGAGGCTCACCGGCAGATCCACACAGGTATGAACACACACACACACACACACACACACACACACAGCCAGACAATCATCATAGACACAAGCCAAAAAAATCAGCTCCTCTGGTAGATACAGTAAAATACAGGTTTGCATTGCTTGAATTTCTTCAAACAGAGAAACATTGAGATCACATTGATTCCCTCCTGATTCACGCTCCCGACCTGTTTATGTATTTTCACAAATCAGCATGTGTGTTGTTGCATTGTGTGTATTTGTGTGTGTGTGTGTGTGTGTGTGTGAAGGCCCATTCAGGCTCACTCTGGCTAACTGGAGCCACGGATTGACAGATAGATAGATCACATCATCTTGGATTAGTCCCACTCGCCCTAAATCAAGACAGACCCAACAGTAATCAGCAAACCGGGAAAACTTGGCAGGCCGATGTTGTTTATCAGTGCTCAGCTATGAAGATGGGAAGGCGAGGACGATGTAGGTGCCAAGATGTAAATGGGAGGAAGTAAATCCCCCTTCAGCAGATGTGTGATGGCCCAGAACAGTTTCTCTGCTGGTGATGAACTCTTTAATTTGGGGGAAAGGATTGTCTCAAATTTTCTCCACTTCGTTATGAAGATGGTGCGCTCAGGGCGAGGGTACGCTCTGGAGTGTTGTGTTTTTATCTTGTCTGTATCCGTGCATGTTTGCGGATCCTTTGGTTGCATTTATTCTTGACTCGCCTTCTATATATATTTTACCCACAACAACATATTGCACTGTCAGTCGCGATTAAAAGTGATTCAAGCTTCCTCACAGTTGCACACCACACTGATTACTGTTAATAAGAGGATGATGGATATTATTGACCCATAATGTAAACACACACTATAAATATAGCAGAGCTGTTAGCAGCTTGGAAGAGAATGAAAAATGTATTAAACAGCACAATTAAAACAAATATGGCAAAATAGAAACACTTACTATTTGCAATTTCTTTGCAAAAGTTTAACTGATACCTGCTGTCAGTTTTACTTGAGCTAGTTTTTCACATGCATGCACTCACCTCATGAGTACACAGTATTGATTTAGTGTTGTAGCATTGTAGTGTGGAGCTGGGATACACACACGAGTTGTATTTGTGTTGATTACAATGCACAGAACAGTCCCTCTTTGACTGTAAATTTAATGGCACTTTGCCCAGCAGATTTTAACAAATGTTAAGTAGAAACTTTAGTCTAGTAGCGACATCAGAGGAAAGGTCACGCCGCCATCCTCTAGCTCCGCCTTTACACGTCAAACAAAATGAGATCAGAAAACAGAGTCCTGCAGATGCACGTTCAAGCCAGAAACCGATCCCCGAAATAGCCGCACATCATCATTATCGTCATCTCGTGCTTTGTCCTTCATCCGAAGCCGTGACCCTCAGGCCCCCGGTAGCAGCTCCTGTTGGGTGGCTACAGTTTTTCCTCACAGCCACTCGTGTCCCCCCTCCCCATCTTCTTTCCTCCTTAACATACGAGAGGAGTTGGTTAGGCAGTGTAGTCGGGAATTGTTGGGGGGGGTTCACTCCTGAGGGGCATGCCCTCAGCCAATCAGCTCGCTGGAGGTAGAGAAGGGTTAAACGAGGCTAATGATCCAACAGCCATAACAGCGGAAAGGAGCACTCTAAATATAGGCATTCCAGTGTGTGAACGAAGGGAAAGAGGTTGGGGTGGAGGGGTGAGGAGGGGTGAGGAGGGGGGCAGCTGCAGCCAGGGCCAGACGTGTCTTCCTGCCAGACAACTGGCGCAGCAGCAGCAGCAGTAATAGTATAGTAATCATCTATGTGTTGAGCCCTCTGAGGGATCAGAGGCTGAAAAATGGGCTCTGGTGAAATATGACAGGGCAGTTTCGCTGCATCATATGAACCTCAGTTTCCGGCTCTTTCTTTCTGCGCTTTTAAGCCGCCGCTCAGCTGCATTATGACATCCCCATCTCTGGATCTGAACGGTTGACTTTTGGCCCCGCCGTAGTAAAAGCACGGTGCCCACTTTCAATATCAGACCACCTGGCTGCGGTCGCTGCTGTGACTCAAAATCAATACGCCTCACACCGGTCATCATTATGGAGACTTAACATTGGCATGGTGGTCTACCACAGTTAGAGTATCTCACAATTCATGTACATTCCCCTCCATTTGAATTAACTTCTCACAGTCCTGCGAGCTGTATGAATCTGAATAATGCCGAGCTCTTCTTTGTGCTGCAGGTCCATCAAAGTAAAACTCAATGCTGAAGGTTGACAGCATTTTAACAGTGGCTCTGTTTTCAGCAGGGCAAGATTAAGAGTAAATGAATGTGAAATTTAAAAGAAAAATGAAAAGGTACTAAAAGGGAGAACCACCTCAACTGTAATGACCTTGTGACCTGTTTAGTCCCTTTGCTTTGACATCTTTCACGTTTTGAGGCCCTTAAGCTGGAAGTTACTGTTATTTGACACTGTATCATGGGATGTACGATGAACACGGCATCCTCTGGGGACTGCGAGCCGGCTTTCAGACTTGTATTGTATTTTTTAAGATGTGTCCTTCTGTATGTGAGAATAATGACATCTCGGCAGAATACAGAGGGACGGACAAAACAAAAGGAGCTGCATCAGATACAAAAGCAGCTCCAGTGGGCAGCGCTGTGTTAAATCTGTGTGAGCTCGAAAAGCCTAACTAACATGGATTTATTTATACAGAAATGTCTGTGTGTACAGTACCCAAGACGCAAAACATCAGAGAGGGCGGGCGGTGGGAGCGTGGGGTTACTGTTGGCCATCAAAGCCAGATTTGATCTCTGCCTGCCTCTTGGCAGCGCTTCAGCCCTTGGCTAATGTTCTCTGATGACAATATTTGGCCTCTGAAACTGTGGCTGTTTCTTGCCGCTTTCAATGGGAACTATTGTGGCATCTCCTCTGTCGGCCTGATCAGCTGCAGTCTGACTCAACCTCTGTCTTTTTTTTTTTTCCTCACTTTGCTCGTCTTCCCTTTTCTCTTAACATCGCTGCCCTTGGAATATCACACACACACACACACACACACACACACCTCTCCATGCCACTCAGCCCTCTTACTGTATGCAGGATGTATAGCTGGTGGTCATCCAAAACCACGGGATAGTTTGGAGGCCGTTGAGGCATTCCTGAAGTTGTCGTCATTCCTAACGGACAAGCTCTTTTGCATGGGGATGTAAGGGGGTGAGGGGTGGGGGAGGGGAGCGCTGGTTTGGATGCCAAGGAAACTAGCAGAAAAACATCATGTGGCTGCTTTTACCCACTGAACTCGTGCAAATACGCCCGCACAAACAAACACACACTGCGAACTAAACCCCCTCCTACACCCTCCACCCCGTCGCCGCCACCACCCTCCCTCTTCTTCTCTGGCAGTGCCGTGCAACACATGCACACACAAATAAATCCAGGAATGCCTGTGTTCAGGAGCCGGAGTCACTTGTGAGTTGCATTACATCTACTGACGGCTAATTTTTGTCACATATTTTCCCAAATTGGATGGCATCACATCAGAGTTTCTCCTGCTCTAAACTGGGACTCGCCTCAGGGCTTTTTGTAAGCAAAGAACACAGTCTGTCTGGCTTTCATGGAGCTCTCGTCCTTAAAGAAAAACACTGCTGTCATTTAGAGTTGTAGCTCATTTTAATACTGCGTCTATCTTGTGCCCTTGTTATGCAATATATGCACTGAGAATTCAACTTTTTAATTTTTATGAGTTATAATTCCTAGCTTTGCAGTATTAGCAGCGTTCAAACACAAAATATAAGGTGTTCATGCTCATAAGATTTCCTGCTGAACGCCTCCATTTCATCATGTGGCCGTCAGGTGATTGACAAGAAGCAGAGCGTAACGTAATGTGCATGCTGGTGTGAAATCTCTCCAAACTGAATTTTATTTTGAAATTCAGTCGAGGCAACTATGAGTGGCAGTCAATGGCATTATTCATATACAGAGAAGAGAAACCCCTGTGGTTCTTTTGACTGATGCAGCAGATATAGTAATAGCAGCCCCGATTCAGAGCTGCTACGTGTGAATGTCCTGGACATTATCTGGATTCAGATTTTTTTTTCTCAGTATTCGTCACATTTGTTGCTGGCATAATAGAAATATTTGGAAGGATACGAACATGGTGTTTGGTAAATACTGGTTCTGAGGTAGAGAAACAGTCCTATTGTCAAACATGGAGATTGGCAAACATCTAGTTTGTATTTGAAAATGTCTTCCCATAACACAAATGCAGCATTCCTGGATG
>JBAJHX010000067.1:20047205-20060222 GCA_037176925.1 Amniataba percoides | reverse complement strand
TTTTTTTTAAGAAATTGCTTCAACACTTAATGTGAACTCTGCCACTGAAAGGAGCCGTAAAATTTAAGGAGCTGGTTATTGTTTAATGCGGACACCCATTAATACATTTTTGTTTTATAAATCCTGAGAGATTTGTTGAGTGAAGGACAAGTTATTCAGACAGCACAAACAGTCCTCAGAAGTCGACGTTTCTGGCAGAAAAGCCATAATTGTTCATTACTGCTGTACACCGTGTCATTTCCTCTTTATTATATCAACCGTAAACTATTCCCAGAGCTTTTTTTTTTCCTCCCCAAATGTGGATTTTGTCCCACAGCATAATATCCTATTGTGAAACTGTTGTGCTCATTTAAACACGGCCACCTCCAACGTGTCATTTTCAGTTTGCATTTCCAGTAAAGCCTCTCCCCGTCGGGCTGCACAAGACAGTTTCAAGCTCTGAGCTGCAGTTTTTTTTCTCTCTCTCATTCTGTCTCTATCTCTATACTTCTGCCAGCTATCTTCATCTCCTCGTTTTTTTTCATTAGATTGTTTTGGTCCCCACCATAATTTATAGCTCTTGTATTTTATTGGTAAAACCCACCACTATCGCATTCCACTTGATTAAACTGTAGCTCGCTGCAGGAAAGCAAAAGGTCAGAATATGTGCACAGAGAAAGTGGCTCACAAACAAAAGAGTAAGCAATAAATTGAGTTTAACTACTTTTTTTTGTTTTTTACTCTGTCTGCTGATTTAAAAAAAAAATGCAGATGTAACCACTCATGATTCGTGCTTTGTTACAGGCTGTATCTGACCCGTATATCTGCAAGCGCACACTTTGTGCATCGCAATCTGCACATTTCATCCTCCAAACTGAGGCCACATTCAGAATGAGCAGTTGCCTCTCATTCAGCATGAGCAGTGAGTAGCAGTGGAGACGACAGGGACTGCATCTCCCATGTGACCTGTGTAGAAATGAGTCCACGGGCCTCGGAAGAATTTGTTGTCCGACTGTTGGTGTTCCTGTTTATACATGAATCCTCTCCGTGTACACACACAGAGCAGTGCCAGAGAAAATCCACATATAATAGGAGGGGGAGGCTGCTCTCTTACTCTTTTCTTTTTCTTCCTCGCTCTCTCTTTATCTCCCTCCGTCCTTTTTTTAAAGTCTTGTAATACAGGGAAAATATGCAAACCATGGAGTGGCAATAGTGGGTTTAGCCAGTGGGAACACAGCGTGATTCCAGCAGGCCTCTGCCGCAGAGTAAACACTTTCTTTTCTCAAGCCAGAAATAGTTTGGCTGTAGAGAGAGAGAGAGGCAGAAAGGGAGGGAGGATGGGAGGAGAGACAGACAGAGCAAAAGAGAAAGACGAGAGGGGGGGAAAGGGGAGTACAACAAGGTTACGACGGTACGAGAAAAAAAAAGAAGCTCCTTTTTAGTTATTTTCTTCTCTCCCTCGTCTTTTTTTCCCCGTAAATTGTTCGTGCCGGTGGCCTCGCAATCAGTCACCTCAAATACAAACATGCGCAGGAACACACACGCTCACACAGTCCAGTCATGTCACTCAAGCAAATTAGGCCAATGGCAGCGCTACACAGGGGTCACGTCAAAAGTGCCGATTGTCTCAATCACATTAGTCCAGCGCTGGCATCTGTTTAGCATTTAGTTAATTGTGATGTTATTAAGTTGTCAGTGAGCATTAGGGCGGCGATAAGCAAAGCAAATATTCTTCCAGCCCGGGCAGGCGGTGCTGCACACACGTGTTGCTGACAGACACACACACACACACACACACACACTCGTGCAGGAACATACAGCCCCTCCGGACCCCGCGAGTGTGAATGTGATTCAGCTCGACCTACTGCTCGCTCTCGACTCTGACGAACTGAAATTATCACCGTAGAGATGAGATGAGCAGGTTTATGAGGCGTTTTTAGCTCAGCGCCGAAGGGCAGATGTGCATTAGCATTACGACTTTTGATCACGAAATGTTAGCGGGTCGGCCTTCCTGTCTGTGTCATCTGGTGAGTCAAAATGCTGATTAGCGGCAGGCTTGTGCTCATCGATTCGGCATCCCACTTGTAATTGGGCAAGCTGTCCGTGGCGGAAGGCAGATTTTCCTTCTGTCTGTCTGTCTGTCTGTGCCGGCCGGCCAGCCAGAGAACTCACGCAGGGCATTTTGGGTCACGGTGGGTATCAGGTGCCGCGTTCACCTTCACAGGCCAACACTGAGGCACGCAGGGACGAGATGAGCATCATCGTGTGTCCTCGTTCAAACAAGCAAAAGTACTTTCGATCTACTCACACTCAACCTTTCAGCACAAATGTTCCTTTTTTTACTCAAAAAAATAAAAATCTCAGAAATATCCAAATGAAAAATGACACACAATTTTCATGAGCCCAATGAAACATCTTCAAATAGCTCCTTTTGGCTAAAACACTCACTAAGATATCTTAATCTGAATAAAACAGCCAATACTCGAGGCTTTAATAAGAAGCCTTTTTGGCAAAATCGTTGTCAATTAATTTTCACTCAGTTGAGTAATCGATTAATAAACTCTCAGCACAGTCGAAGGGACTCGCAGCATTTTATCATAAGATGATATAAAGTGAGGAAGGCCTGAGCTTTAGTTTTAGCTCTGTATTCACACAGGTTGTTCTACTATATCATATCTATTTACTGTCAGTGTTTTTTTTTTTTATGTGATCATTTAAAACTCCATGGTTCCCTTTACCTCCGTCTCTGTAAACAAATACCTCTTCCTCTTGGCCTCCCTCCATCTCTCCCTCCTTGGCACTCACTCTCACTCACCTTCCAAAATAAGAAGAGTACAAGTGGACAGAGACACTATCGCTTGCTAAATTAAATCAAGCGGCACTAGCTAGACTACAGTCCTTTCTCCTGCTGCTAACCTCCTCCTCCTCCCTCAGCAAACAAATTTTTCCCCAGATAAGATCTAAATGAGTTTTTCCAGGCGGAGGAAGATCCACCGTTTGGCTGATGGATACCGCGCACGGCTGCAGTGTGACCAACACCCGGTAGTAATCATCCGCTGCAGCCGTAAGTGCTACGCACGGTGGGCCTATGCGAATAGGGAATGTGTGGTTTGTGTGTAAATGAGATAAAAATGTGTGAATGAGAGTTGGCACCGCTACGTTCCCCCGCACCCAGCTTCATTCATTGAGAAATACCCAACTGGGCCCCTGCACTGCGGAGCCTCGGTGCCGAGGCTTAGTGTCATGGTGGGCACAGTCGCATTGAGGCATCGCCACAGGAAACCATGGGACAACAGCATGTCAGGGAGGGAGCTAGTATTCTTATAAGGGGGAAATAGGTGGGTGGGATCCAGTAGCAAATTGGGATGTCCGTAGTGGTGCAACAGGAGAATCCCCACATGGATGGATCATTGTAAACCAGGGACAGCAGCCACACATCCAGAGAGACCAATAAAATGATGTGGTGTGGGCATTGGGAGGGCGGGCAGGTGAAGGGGGGAGAGGGGCGGATTATAGACTCCCAGAGGGCTCTGCGATTCACGGGCCATAAAATGGAAGTCAGCAGGACACACTGCAAATCTGGCCAGCCAATATCCAGCATCCCCTTCCTCCTCTCTTTCGACCCTGAGGATGTGTCTCAGCCGTACGTCACAATGCAACCCCGGCGAGCACGTCCCGTCGGCGGACAATCTCACCTCCCCTGGACGCCGCTATTCTCCCCCGTTACATTTGCATGTCAGCCGCTGCGGCTTTGTTCGAGATCTGCTTGTTTAAAAAAAAAAAAAAAAAGGTAGATAAGGAAGGAGACAGAACAGTGGAAATCTGCGAAGGCCTTTGCCATCCGGGGAATAAAAAGGCCGCTTTTGTCAGGAGGTTCCCTTCTTTCAGATATCCCATCGCATTTTAACCTTGGCAAGGC
Source organism: Amniataba percoides (assembly GCA_037176925.1). NCBI lineage: Eukaryota > Metazoa > Chordata > Actinopteri > Centrarchiformes > Terapontidae > Amniataba > Amniataba percoides. The sequence continues at coordinate 20,056,324 of JBAJHX010000067.1, read as the reverse complement.
GAGGACTTTGGATATAAAAGGATTCGCCCAAGAGAGTGAAAGAGAGAAAGAGATGTGGAACAGTGGCCCCACGTCAACAATAGCCAGGGCTCTTTTGTCCGCGGTGTTATTTGGAGTAAATCTCCCTCTGTAATTAGATTGGAGCTGTTTGTGGACATCTTAGGAGAGCGCGTCAGTGTTAAAACAGCAACGCGCGAGGGCCCTTTTAATTTACAGTGCAAATACCTTTCGATTAGCGTGGCGAGGGAGGGTGGGGGGGCAGTAGGGACTGAGGAGGAGGGACAATAGAGGAGTCTTTCAATCCTTTTCTTTTTGTTGTTGTTGTTTGAGAGTGGGAAGAGGTTCGAGCAGCTCTCCTGTGTTCCTTAATTGTGAAGCAAGGAGATTAGTACGAGTGCTTCCAACCTTTCACCCCGAACAAAGGAGCCATCAGATCCAGTTGCCTAGTGACACGGGGTTTCACACCGGCAAATTTAGCCACTGCCTTCACCGCTCCGGCTCCTTGCGGTACATCTTGATGCAAAAATCTCCAGATTGGTTGTGCGACCGTATGAAAAACGCCTTAATGGCTTAATGGCTCCGAGCAGCCACGCTAATGAAAATGGCCGTTCATCCTCACTCCGAGTCTGTCTCTCGGACTCATATAAAAGTTAATGTACCCGTGACAATGACATTCAGAAGACCGTTTAGCTTTGGACAAATGCAGCATTTCTTGGTGGCAAGAGCAGCCGGGCACACAGAAATGTCCTTTTACACTGCGTGCAGCTCAATCAAAGGGCACTTAGCAGTGTCATATTGATTATGGGAGCTTAACCCCCGTCAATCTTTGATGGGTCATTTTGGCTGCATTCCCGTGGATGGCTTCAGTGAATAGCAGTGCTTCGAGGAGGAAAGGGGTTCCCTCTTACTGAGCCAGTGCTGGTTATTTCTAAAATTTCTAACATCAGAAGAGACAGCAGGGTGATTCCTGCATGTATGTTTGCGTTGCCATGACTCCCTCTGTCCTGAGGCGGGGGGAAATTATTAAGACAAAACAAGCACAGATCCCGGACAATCCCAATTATGAAAATGACATTTAGACGTAATTAATTATCTCTCCCTTTGAATGTGATTTCAGCTCCCAGCTGATGAGCTGACTCTCTATAAAGGAAATGAGCTACTTGCCAACCACACTGTAAGAAAACAGCTCAGATCACCTCGTACACAAACAAAGAGGCTTCGGTGTAGAGTTGTCGTCCAAAGAAACCATTTACAGCATCTTATATGAGCTAATACATTTAGAGGTAAATGGGAATTTCCAGGCTGGCAGACTTTAATTGTAGCCTGTGTTTGTTCCAGTGGTTTATTTCAGGAAAACCAGGAGAGAAATAATGGATGTTTGCCAGATTTTTATCCCCCAGTGGAGCATCTTGCTCTTTACACGTTAGCCACTGTAAGCCCAGCTTTACTTTGAAAGACTAACAACGTGTTTAGCTAAGAAACTCAAACCTAACAGATGAGGAGTTTTACATTTTATAGTTGTTTTATTGCAAATATCTTGGGCTTTGCACCTCCAAACCTGAGTTTTTCTGAAGCACCAGTGTTGTGTGAAAGTCATCTTCAGATATTCGACCTTTAAATGTCCACTTCTTTGTAAGTTTTATCAAATTAGATAATATTTTCAGGAAAACACAACAGATGGATTTAAAAAGTGATAGCAGGTTAAAAACATAAATATTTGTAAGTTTTTTTTCTTTTTAATCTACTTACAGGTAGCCATTGATTCCTTTTTAAATTTAGTGCAGTGCTGTAATGTATTTGTAAATGGATTGCTCACTGAAAGGCAAAAAACTTTTTTTTTTACTATAAATAACTAATACATGCCAAATCATGTTCTTTTTTTTTTCAGGACACATTTCTCACTTTTAAGTTAGATCAGCGCTGCATTCATCCAACTTAACAAATTTTCTGCAGGCTAAAGTAATGAAATGTGACATATGAGCAGAACAGAACTATTATGAGCTACAGGTGTGTGATTTCATTGAACCTCACTTGCATATAATTATGCTGATGATATAATGAGATAATTACATATTATTAAGCTAACCCTGTATCGCTCAGCAGAGAAGACAGCCGTGCAAAAAAAAACAAAAAAAAACACTGACTTCAATGCGATGACGTTTCGTGGCTGTGGAAGTACGAAATCTTCCGCCGTAAAGTGGCCCGGCGAAGCAGTTGCTGTACTTTTAGACGAGGAGCAGCCAAACAGAGAGCGGTCATTGAGTTGGGTTTGTCTTGGAGGTGGCCTGCCAGGACAATACTCCGAAAAGAAACTCAAGTGGGACCCATTACACCCCACCGAGGGCAGACTCTTATCAGTTAATAGCAGGTTTCCCCCTGAGAGCAGATTGTTTTGATAGATGGCACCTGGTCAGGCCTTTGCAACCAGCCACAAAAAACACACCAGTGTATGCCAGATAAGCTCTGTGAGGAAATAAAATAAAACAAGCCTCCTGTGAGTGTGAGAATTTGAACGTGAAAGCGAAGTGAAAAGTATACAGGCTTTGCCTGACGTCTCCTGACCGTTTGAGTCGCCCAACTTTCTTGTTTTCACTTCGTCTTTGGTTATTTGCTCGCTGGGAACAATGAGTGTGTTTGCTTAGGTGTGGCGTTGGGAGTGAATCAGCAGTTCACCTGATTAGACAGCATTCCTGCCACAAATTACACATTTTATGTGCTCTATTTGGAGAGACCGCCGTGACCCGGGATGCTTTGATCGTAGGTGCAGTTGACTTCAGCATCCTCATTTTATCACAATCTCGAGACCCGTGTTGGGTAACAAAGTCTACACAGATAGATATGTATAAAGACCTGCACAATCTCTGCTACTATTTACAACTCTTGCCGCTCACAGGTGCCATAAACAGAGTGGAAAGTTAATGAATGTGCTGCTTCCCTAATAACAAGTGATTGCTCAAGCAGAAGGAATTCAAGTAACATGTAATTTCCAACGAATTTAAAGTACATAATAAAACACACATTTCTTTATCAAAGTGAATCTAATGAGAAGAAAGAGAAAAAGTAAATAATTAGTGCATGATGTGTTAAAAAATAACACTATATTGCTAAAATGTTTGAAACGATCTCACAGGTCATTCGTTTCTTTAATTATTTGGTCTGGTTCAACTGGTTCAACAACATCATCGACTCTTATCTAACTGAAAAGCCTTTGTGCACAGTCTGACATACCTGAAGGACCTGAATCCATTTTAGTTTCCTTTTTGAAATGACTGGAAAGTCAATACACCTGTTGACATGAAATCAGTACTTTTTTTTTTAAATATATCATTTTTTTTATGCAACTTTATGAGAACCTCGGCTGAAACAGATGAGAGACGCACGTGATACAATTTGCTGTTTAATATTAATGATCTCATATAATGAAATGCTGAGTATCAATCATTTGTATTGAAGGTTGTAATGAAATGCAAAGTTGTGAGGCTCATTTGAGAGCATCAAAATCATTTAACTCGATCCTCAGGTACGGTGATATTTCCACTGTGATACCAGTAAGTCAGCGATCACTTCGCTTGTTGTCTCCTCTGCCCTTCATTCCTGCTCTCCTGACTCTAATATGTAAATGCTGCCTTGGAAATTAATTTAGCATCTAATTATGTATTTATTCACTAGCAAATATGTCAAAAGTCTCTTTGGTGGCAGCAGCATATGCGTAAGTCAGCGGCCAGCTGTTCACTGTACGCTGACCTTGACTAACTTTTACAGCGTCATTATATGGAAACTCAGAGCTCCTCTGAACAGCAGTATAACATAGTCACGGTCACGTGTCATGAGAAATATTTATGAATCAATGAATGAGGTTTGCTGAATGCTAGAAAAGTGACTGCTGGAATACATTCAGCATTGAATTGTGTTTATCTGAAGCTTTTGGCTACCTTTTGTATATAAACAAATATGAGGGGGGGAAAAAACTAAGTAATGAAAAAAAAAGTTAAAAAGAAGAATCAAGTCAAGCTCCATATGAATATATATGTAATGGAAAGGAATAATCATGTCATCAGTCTAGCTTCTTAAAAGTTGTCATAAACAATGTTTTATTCAGCAAAAAATATAATAAATTGAAATAAGTCTGATAACCGATTGAATGAAAAGGAAGATAGTTCCTATAATAATACATTTCAAAACATACATTATTGTGAATTAAAGAACAGATTGTAAGGAGGCTGCAGTATTTCATATTATAATGATTTGATGAATATTTTTTTCTTCTTGTACACATTAAAGATCAGACAAGATTTGAATAGTGAGCTTACATGAGCGAGACCACCTTAAACGCCCTTATTATCACAAGAAAAACATCTGTAGAAAGTGGAACTAATCCACTACAACAACAACAAAATTGTTTTTCAGAATTATAGCATCTTGATAGAAATGTGCTGAAATAAAAGAATTTATAAGTATTTACTTTGAATACCAGAATAAGTTTTCAAGTAAACTTTAAAAAAATGCAGTTTGATGAAAATGCTGCGAGCGACTACGGGGTCACATCTCCGTGTTTATTGTTTGCATTTCTTCAGCAGCTATTTGATACGTTTAATTATTTGACATTTTCTCCATTTTTGACGCTACTTCATCGGCGGAGGCGCATTCAGAGGTGTTTACTGTAAACGGCAGCAAATTCAGCGGCTTTTTCATCCCTGAGAAGATGAAATGGTGAATAGTTGGACCGCTTTGACGAACATTCCTGCATTTTTTTTTTCATAACAGACGGGCACAAAGCGAGTGGAGTACTTTAACTACATGTTTTCCTTTTATTTTCCAACTATATGTGAAGCTTTATTAGCACTTCTGTCTTTCTTCTGTTTGGGCATTTTTAGGTTAGTCCCTGCGGATTCCTTACACAAAAGTGTAATTTCGGATTTGAAAAGATGGAGCAAGTATGTTTTTGTTTCACAGAAAGTAAAGGCCGGCTTCAGCACCCTCGTCCAAACAAAAAGAAAAACTACAGAGGAATGTTTGGGGGGGTGGGTCCGCTGGTCCGACCGCGGTGTCCCCTTACAGTCCGGCTGACCAGCAGGCTTTGGGAGGTGATTGATTGGGTGGTGCGGGGGCCACCAAGGACCCTTTCTGGAGCTTTAAGGGTTAGGGGTCACCTCCTCTGCAAATCTGCTTCCTTTTGTACAGTCGCAACACCAGGAGAGCAGTGTCACGTCGCCCCCCCACACACCCACCCCCTCCTTTCTCCCATCCCTCCTCCCTCTGGTCTTCACCCTGGGAAAATGGGGGAGGCGTCAATTAAACCTCTTTTTCTCTCTTTCGCTTCAATTCTCTCTATCTTCTGAAGTTGCTCCTCTTTTAAAAAAAAAAAAAAAAAAGCAAATTCTTTAGGTTTAGATGCAAAGAGGCGCTCAGGGCCAACCCGTGGTGCTGTTAAAAAGGGTTTGTTAAGGTTTCCTCAGAATAAAACTAATGATAATGGAGCATGCAAGCTGTTGTAGAAACACTCCTTAATGGATTACTTAAGCAAGCAATTAGCAGTACACTAGCAGCCACATATCAGCATCTGAATGGTTTAAAATATGTGTCAGTTGTAATGATGCTATGTGGCAATTACTCTTGTTAATAGATTGATGTGAAACTGCTTGGACTAAGGCATTGATATAATGAAATTAAAAAAAGCTTCCTCTTCCCTCTCTGGTGCTGCTGACAATTTCTCTAACTAGATACGAAGAAGTTTTATTGTACGATCTTCTCTTCTACATGACCAAGATCTGAAAACTATAAGTGATTGAGGTGAAAGGGAGGAGAGTTTGGGCGTCCTTAAACAGCAGAGAAGAGCCCTGCAACTTAATCCTTTGATATGTAGTCAGTCCGAAGGGTTTGCTGAGGGATAACATTGCAATTCAGAAAATGTGGCTGGTCCTTGGCCCTCAGGGGCCAAGCCTTTGTGGTCACAGGACCAGGATTACACTTTAACCCCCACTACTGCAAGCAACCAGCCCCCCCCCCTCTAACTGCCCTGGCTAAGGCCTGAGGTCAGGTGAAAGGCCAGGAATCTTAAACAGGGTTGAAAAGGAGGGAAAAGAAAAAAAGAGAGAGAAAGAGAGAGAGAAAGTCCGTCTTTTGAACATCCCAAAATGCAGCACTTTGACTGGATTTCATTGCTTTTCTGAAGACCAAAGATTGTGCTTTGTTCCTCACCAACAAGTACACGCAGGGTCTTTGTATCCACATCTACATCTCTATTCGAGTAAACAGGAGGAACTCGGTTTTATTTGAACTTTCTGGACTCTCTTCAGATCAGACTCTGAAACAAATTAATTACGTTTCACAAGCAGAAGTGGAGAGCAAACATAAAATCAAACCAAGCTCACATCTGAGGTGCAGGCATGAATCAAAATGTAACGTAACACCGTTTGATTGTTGCTCTTAAAAACATTAAATTAGTACCAGCTAAGAGAAATAGTTAAATGGGCTTTGATTGGCCTCGAGTCTGCATGTGAAATAACGTACACACAGTTAAAGATAATCCAGTGTGTCTGTGTCAGCAGGACGAGTCCATTGTCCAACAATCGCTGGTGTCATGTGTGTCTCTATTAGATTTCTATCTGTTCTCACGGACAGAAAGCTGGACACAGCCGAGGTTTTCGTTGAATAAAAGATTCCTCGTCGTCTGTAAAAATATCTGGAGCTTATCTTCAGGACAAATGTCGTCACACTCCAGACTGTTTTTGGACAAAGTGAGTTACAAGATCATGTCTCATCTTTTTTTTTTTTTTTCATAAGCTCTTCTTTTGGAGTTTCTTCCTCTTTTGAGTGTTTTCTCCTGCAAACAAAATCATCCTAGCAACCATGAAGTGTTCTTACTTAACTTACTTTTTACCACATAGTCATGATAGAAACTATTTAGAGGAGGTGGCAGTCTGAACTGTTTGGTGTTAAACATATCTTATCCTTAGATTATCTTTATCTCATGTTATCTAAGAAGTGATGGAGGAGCCTTTGCATCATTTCTGTCGACAGCACTCGATCGGCCTTTCCAAAGTTTGCGCTGATTAAAGTTTGCGAACCGATTCTTTCTTCGGGATTGTGGCTGCGCTGGGCGTCGCTCGGTCACACGTACAAAGTCAGAAACGCCGCCTCTGTTTCGAGCCGAGCGTTTCCCTCCTGCCCACCCAAGTGTGCGAGCCGAGGTTTGTGTTTGTGTCTGGTGTGTGTTTGTGCCGGCGTGTGTGTCGTTCACCGGCCAGATGTACAGAGGAGGAGGAAGCGGCAGGGGTCGAGGTGGGAGAACCCCCCCCACCCCCCCCACCCCCCAACCTGCTTAAAGAAAAAAAAAAAGTGTGGATTTATAGCAGCAAGTCTGGGTCAGAGAGCCAGCGGTGTCTCCCTCCCACACCACACTATAATTTCCTGGGATCTGTCCATGGAGAAATATGGCCTGGAGACACAGAGAGGTAGAGGAAGAGAGGAAGAGCTAAAGATAGAGATGATGGAGCAACAAGAAAGAAGGAAAGTGACAGCAGAAGGAAGATGAGGAAGACAACAACTTACACACAGTCTCCCATCATGCACAAATCTCACAGTGTCTTTCATTAAGATCCTTAATGATTCCTAATGATGCTCCAGGAAGAAATAAAAGGCCTCATCACGAAATCTTTCTGCTTCAAGAGTTAAAAAAAAAGATGTTGAAAGCAGGCGATGTTCAGTATTTTTCTTTTCGCTAACCAAAGAATTGATCACATCCTAATGTGGGTTATCCCTCCGTGCCACAGAGCTCCATTGTTGCCCCCCCCAACAAAAGAAAAGCTATAAAACACATTAATGAGGAGCACTGTTGCACCGTGTGACACGAAAACACACCAGAGTTTATTTTAACTCACACACACACACCATCCAGCTGCTTTGAATAGCACAAGAGAACCTAAATTTAATTCATCCACTGATAAAAATAGTCCTTAAGATATACTTTATACTCTTAAAAAAACTATTACATCTACTTTAGAGTGATTTTGCTTGTATATTTGGAGCTGCTTTGAAGGTTTAGTAGGAATAGATAGTTGGATTTGGTGTTATCATGAGTTCACCTGTTAAGAAAAAACAGAATAATGCCTTTCTTATACATAGAACATTCCTCTTAATGCAGGATTTCCAAAGTGCTCCCTGTCATTTAGAAGATGCCATATAGAGTTAATGAAGGCCGTTAAATGAACCCTAAAAATGTTATAGGCCTTCTTTGTGGGACAGCTGAACTTTTTCTCCCAGAATTTTTATCAAATTTAGTTTTCTGTCTCTGTCTAAAATCATTGCACACTTTAATTTGGGAGGAGTAAAAACGTTAATCATAAACAAAACCGTAAAGTAAAGCCTGGCCTGCACGGTGTTTAAGTATATTAATGAATATATTTGTGTTTATATAGTTATTGCGTAAACAACGCAGCTTTATTTGCACATTACTTAGAAATATACTCGACCAACAAGTAACTATCACCTCCTTTTAAATTAGTCTTCTTTGGTACGCTCAATTAATATCTGCTGTGGATATGGCCCAGTTTCATTTAGCATGTTAAGTTTGCCCTTAGGACACATGCACACACAAAAAAAACAGATTTCAGAAAAATCTCAATATTAACCAGCAGTTCAGTCTCATATTAACTCCTAAAATCCCATTTTGCTAAAACTCTGCCAGCTGAGTGTGTTTAAACAGCCTTTTGATTCAAATCTGTTTTTATTTGGCAGCCGTGGTCCTCGTTTAATCATTTCCAAAAAAGAAAAAAAAGAAAAAGAAGAAATGCACAAGGAGATCAGTTCACTTGAGTACATGTATACTGAGACTCTGTTCCCATGTTAGAAAACTATGTTAGTGAACCAGCGTTTACCCTCATTGACCCCGGCGCTCGACGACAAACACCTGACCCTCTAAACTACTTTCTAATCTCCATTCTCAGCCATAAACTGCAGAGGACACCGAGGCTGTTAAGTCTTAAGATATACCATATAAGAGGCTTTTTTTCTGGAGGCAAACTCCTGTGAACTGGAAGGTCATGTGAGGACTTCTCCCCTTCCTTGTTGCTCCGGCTTTCCAGTGGGAACCTCTGAGTGTGTGTGTGTGTGTGTGTGTG
>JBAJHX010000067.1:20006028-20047105 GCA_037176925.1 Amniataba percoides | reverse complement strand
GTGTGTGTGTGTGTGTGTGTGTGGAGACAGAGGAGCGCCCCCTGCTGGTCAGAGGCAGCGCTGAGTCCTGCACACAGCTGTCTCACACATGTTACCCTGCACAAGCATTTTACTGCTTTATTCCCACTCATCTGTATCGCCTGTTCTTTATTCAGAGGTGACTTTATGGGGTCGTTTTGCTGCGATCGGCGCTATCATCACCATTATATGATTATCTTCCACTAATCTCTCCGATGTAATAGTCCTGCAGGACCAATTTCTGGTGCAGGATTGTTTCTTATCTGCATTTTTAGGCAATCTGGGGCAGCAGGCTTCTCACTTCTCTCCAGAGATGGAGGCTTAAGACGATGGTCTTTTAGTAATGATTTCATTTCTGCCTTCAGTGAATCCCAATTTGATCATCATGAGTGAGAATATTCAGCTTAGCTCCGTGGAATCTGGCAGCATTTTGGGTCGTCGTATGAATTTGTGGGAGCACACAATCATGGAGAAGACCTGAGCTCTCCTGTGACAGTGATAGATCTGTACGCACAATTTTTCTCCCCCAAAAAATTTCATTCAGTGAATATTTTTCAGCCCTCATCTTCATCAGATAATTTTAGGATTAGTTTTAATTCCTCTGGGTACAGACGCTTTGTGCGAGCTATTTTAGAAACCACAGGTGGGCACATACAGGTGGTTGTTAACAGCTCTGGCGTTGAATACACTTGTTTTCTCTCCTCTCTTCTGAGTATCTGAGAAGCTTTTGAGCCTTGCTGAGTTTCTCAGCTGCCTTTGATTTTCCTGTGCAAATGTGGAAAACATGAACCTCCCCTGCTCTCATCTGCTTGAGCTTGCAAGCAGCAAGATGACTAAATCTACAAGCTGCCCAGTGATATTGTGATAAGTGGAGTTTCCTGGTGGAAAAAAAAAAGATAAAGACAGGAATTAAATCAAAGCCACAATTTAGATGTGTGGAATGATTTTCTCTTCTCCTCTTTGTTTGTCGCACAGAAATTAAATATCGGCTTTGTGTGAGGAGTGGAGGGCCATGTATTAATATTTACATGTCCAAATCGTCTTTGATTCAAATCAAACTGGATGAATTTTAAAGGGAAGTTTCTCCTTTTTAGGCAGATATTTAAATGGGAACTCATACAGAATATACTATGAACTAACATTATTAACATAACACTGTCATAACACTATCATTATTTCTCATTTTTATCATGTAATTCATTTACACTTCCACTTGAATTATATATACATGGTGATTGACTATAATATATAATGATCAAATAGTATAATTTAAACTTCTTTGTTTATTATTCTTTTTAAAGCTGTTTAGCCTTTATTTTGTCTTTACATCCACATTTGTTTTAATCAGGTCCTGCAATGTAATTCACTGAACTGTAAAGAAAACACAGGTTATAAAGCAATCAGTCAATCAGTAGTTATATATAGAATGAGAAAACTGAAGAAATAAGATAAAATGTTTGTATCACATCCTGTAGGAAAAAAATAAGGAAGTAAAACAACAAGAATAGATTGAAAAAATAATAAAAAAAAAAAATATGATGATGATGGATGCTGTGCACATATTTAAAACCAAACATATTATATAAGAATAAATTTATCACAAACCAGCGAGTCACAGTGTTGTTTGCTTGCTTTCTAGGACTTAAACATTTAGTCATAAGATAAGATTAAAAAATACAGTCACTTGCTATTAAAAAGATTTAGAGATAAAAGATTTGAAAATTGTCTGTATTTTCATAAAACTGAACAGATATCATATGTCGTGTGCACAATAGAGCTCCCACAGTTCTCCTGTATGTTGATATCAGCTGTTGCATGTATTTATGCTGCATAACCCCAGTCGGCTTATAATCCTTATTTATATTCATTTTTAATATTTATGTTTCATTTTTCCTCCCTACTTGTTGCTGCAGTGAGCCACTTCCCCCCACAGGGATCATTAAAGTTTCATCCTTTTTCTTTTCCCTCGTGTTACTGTATATCACAGCGCAACAGCACACGACTGTATGTAGCAGCACCAAAGGATGCAAGTGGATGAAACAAGGCCACGAAGACTTCATCACAGTCGAAATCGAGAGAGAAAGAGAGAGAGAGAAACCTCCCCCTCACATCCCCCAACCTCTAAATCAATTTCCTTTAAATGGAATTAAGTGAGATTGAGGCACACCACTGTATTAGTTCTTCAAAAAGCAACCCTCACAGCAACTCACTCACTCACACACACACACACACACACACACTCACTTTCCCTCCTCCTCCTCCTCTTCTTCTTCTTCTTCTTCTCCGACAGCCGGCGTTTTCCCCCTCGATGGAGTTTGATCGACACACAGCAGATCTATAAATAAAGGCTTTTTCTCCCCACCCACAAAGTCATGTTGGCCGCTCGCAGTTTGGTTCCAAGGTCGCAGCGGCCTGAACTCCCCTTCGCCGCGCTCTCGTTCGCCTACTTTGTGTGAGAGACAACTTTAAAAAGCTCTCTGAGCAAATCTAAATCTGTTTTGCGGATGGAAAATGGACACGTATGTAATGAACGAGTGAACGCATATATTGAAGTGCGCAGTGAGTTTTTTCTTTTTGTGCATATTCCCCCGGTGGGACGCAGTAAATCCACCTGAATGCCTTTTTAATACCCATAATCACCAATTTAACTTCACACACATGCATCACAGTAAGCGAATGCAATCAGGCAGATGCTTCACACAAATGGGGCCTTTAAAAATTATATGAATCATTAGGTTTTTGTTTTGTTTTTGACTTTTGTGTTTAAAACACACTGCGGTGCAGTTTATAATTAACTTGCCTAAACCTATTTATTAAATCTAATTAAATAGAGTTGGCTCACTTCATTTGAATCAATGATGAAAGCAACTTAAACTTTCCACTTTTCAATTTCACACCACATGTAAAATGTATTTCTTATAATAAACCAGAGACAGCGAATTGTTGCTGGAGATGATTTCAGGCAAATACAGTGAAGTTTAGTGTTTGATTAGGTTCATTTTTAGACTTTAATAGTGTCAGTCTTTCTGTTTTGTGACTTTCAGAGTATAATGTGAAATAATCTGAATTCTCCTCCTTAACCGCTGTAAGACTGCAGGTTTGTCTTTACATGCAGTCCACCTTTACCCGTCGGGATCAGTAAAAGAATATATCTGAGCTCTTAGTTCCTCCTAAAGTCATTTTCAGAAAAGAAAATCTCAATTAAATCTTAATAATAATTCTGATTACAATCAAAGACCATGAGTTTGAATGAGTTTCACCATTTTTATTCTCTCAAAAAAAGTTTCTCCCTCTTTAATCAGAATGGGATGTCAAGGCCTTGATCCTCGTCTGTACACTTTAAATCTTAGTGTTGTACTTAAGTTATCATACAGACAGAAAATCTTAAACTGCTGCACACTATTTCTCTAAAGAAATATATAAAATTAGACTCAGCACCCTCCTGATTACGGCTCGCAGATTCTCACACCACTGTTTCATTTAATGCTGCTTCCCTTCGTCACAGTCTCACTTGTCATACAGTTCGATCATCTCAGATGTTCGATGAAGGGTCAGACAATCACGTTTTCCCCGCTGCGTTGTTGTTTTTCCCCTCTGAAACTCCCGCCGTTGTCTGAGAACAGGCCGCCGTGTCGCGCCTCTTTGTTGTCGACATGTTCTGCAGCGTCGAAGAGGGCGCAGCCTTCACCTGTCTGCCGCGTTATTTTCACTGCACTTCCTGCAGCATTCAGAAAGAAAACCCCTCCTGTATGTGTGTTAAATGCGACAATGGATGCTTGTAGTGCACAGTGACTTTTCTCTCAGACCTCCACCCCTTGTACTCATCCTCCGCCGCTCCCAACAAAAGCCCCACGTTAACTACATTAAGTCGGCGAGAAGCATGCCGTCCCCATTGTACCTAATACCTTTATCATTCAGCGGCGATTTGGCTATGCTTCTCCCCGAGCTTTCACCTATGATTTGCTCTACTTTTTAAAGTTGCACACGTCAGATAGGCTCCTTCTTCCGACACCCTTCATCTGTTTTTTTTTTTTCTTTTTCCTCCCACCTCTCCCCTCCCCTCCCCTCCCCTCCCCTCCCCTCCCCTCTCTACCCTTCCCTTCTTCCCAGGCCGTCTGAGAAAACAAAACAAACACCCTATCCTGTCCGGCGTGTCTGTGTTAGAAGGAACAGAGGGTGCTGAGTGTGTGTGTGTGTGTTGTGGTTAGGACAGTAGAGTGAGGTGCTAAAAGCCTTTTGTCCAGCAGGAAAGACGATGTCAGCAGCCACAGTGAGGGGAAAATAGTGAGCGGGAGCTGGGGTCATTTGGCTTCAGCCTTTTTGTGTGTGTGTGTGTGTGTGTGTGTGTGTGTGTGTGTGTGTGTGTGTGTGTGTGGGTCGAAGCACCTAAGAGCCTGTGACTAATGTGGGTTTGCAACCCCGTACCCCCCCTCCCAAACCTCCAGCCCTCCTTTTTCCTTTTACATTGTCTGCCCCCACTGTCCAGATGGCCAGTGAGAAGAATAAATCCTGGGAAGGCGAGGAGAGATTTGGGATTCCATTGCAGGAAAAAGGGGTAAAGGTGGGGGGTGATGGGAGGTTGACAGGGTCTGGGTGGAGTTGGGTAAGTCAGTCCCAGTCCGTGTGGCCCACAGACCCCTCCCTTTTTTTAATATATTTTAAGGGAGTAGAAAGTGTCCTGTGTGCTTGAAATGGCTCTTTAAGTTTAAGATTATGGATTAAGATTAAGCTGCAAGTCTACATTTAATAGAAAGTGATAAAAAGAGCAATGATGCAACAATGGCATGTTAGTAGCAGCGAACAAACATGAAAAAATCTCTGGATCAAGCATGTACAAAGAATTTGGTTGTCGCCGATTTAAACATCTAATTTTAGTGTTTCCAGTTGGAATTAAATCTTTGCCCGACATTTTCACTGTCTGATAGTTTCTGTCAATTTAATTTATACAGCAAATACTTCCATGTGAAATCAAGTCAGCATGACAAAAGATCATGACACTTTAAGACCTGGACCTGTAAGTGAAGCTCACACTGTAAACGCTTAAAAAGGCTTTGAAGTATATAAAAGATTTGACATATTTCACCAAATATGATGCTTCTGCTCACACACACTTTTATAACCCAACAGATTATAATCACAAATATTAAATTCATTTTCTTAGCACAAAGTGTCCATAATTTCAACAGGCATTGTGGATTTAATACTTTATGCACATAGTTCATTGGAAAAAATGTATCTGTATTTTATTTTGTGGGTTAAAATTATCATTGATCTGCATTTCTGATCTTCTGAGTGTAGTTGGCTCTTTTTTTAGGGAAAGAAAGTCGTCTTCTTTAAAGGTCGTATGGGAGGAGACTGATGAGAGAGGAAGGAAATAATGCAAGTGTTAAAACGATGAGTTTCCCAATCAGCACACAAGCAACACAGGAAGTTGACTTCGAGTAATTAACTTGTGCAGACATGACACACGCAAACAATCTGAGGTGACATGTTTGACGCCTTTCATTCGGTCTGAGCTGCTCTTTTAAAAAAGGTCTCTATAAGTCATTTTCTTCTTTCAGCGTCGGATCTCAAAGCTGAAGTCCTTTTGTCAATGTACACAGTTTACATTTGTATGAAGCTCCGCGCAGGTTTTGCAAAGCCCTTATTGTTGCGCTCAGTCAATCAGCGTCTCCGAATAAGATCTGAGAGGTTTTTTTTTTTCCTTCTCTCTCTCTGTGTTCACGATCGTTAATCTTGGTGACAGGGATTTACATCAGCCGACAGATTCACTGATATATTTAGAGCGAAAATGTCTCCATTTCCTGTTAAAGAGAAAAATAGGTCCGCTCTCAAATGTGGTGCTTCATCTGTAAACACACAATTGAGCATTTTATGTGGAGAAAACTGGGTATACAAATGACTGAGCTGCGCAAATTTCTCCGTGGGATACTCGAACCTCCCACTGAATGCTGTCATTTATTTTCATTGGTTTCCTGCAGTAATGGACTTCGCTTGAACAGCATCTTTGTATTTAACCTTGAGGATGGAGCATATGAGTGCATATGTGCATTTATGTAGTCACAGACAGACACACACACACTTTACTATGATAATGATCATCTCACTCACTATTTTTTTTTTACCCTAAAAGCACATTTTGTGTAGCTTTTTGTAATTTCAGAAAGGTCGCAATTAAAATTAAGCCAACATTGAGTCAGTAATGCTCTATTAGCCAGAGTTATTAAATGTACAGGTATTTGTCTTGGTGACATTGGTACACACAGCGCATATTGTCCTGCAGAAAGCAGCATGTGCTTGTTGTCCTACGCTGTGTAGACATTAACAAGCAGGAAATAATGCACAGCGCTTGCAACTGCAAATTCTCCCATATGCTAAATAATATAATCGTATTAAAAAAATGTCATGCAGCAATGCGTAGTGCCATGCATGTTGTATGTAAAAGAACACTTACATGTTTTTTCACTGCGCATACATAAAGTTTGGTGACACAGAAGAGACAAAAATAGAAGGTCAAAAGATATCCTGACTTTTATAGAGGTCAAGATTCAAAATTCTTCCATCCTACATTTCCCATAATGCATCTAGCATCTCGTGTGTAGATTCACCATGCTTGGTAAACACGCACATCTTTCAAAACTTCACGCCTCTGCTTCAATTTGTTAGGCAGCCTTTCCACATATAATTTGATATTTTCAAAGCCCAAGCTGAAATAACCCTGATGACATCACTATGACATCATCAGGGGTAATTTTTGCAAAGCTTATAGTTGACATTCAACAACAGTTTTTACCCACTGAGTAGACTTTGCTCCTCTTAGAGCCTCTATTGTCTATAACTGTTGCACTCACTGCTTTACATTACAATTTACATGTTGGTGAATGCAAATGTGAATAAAGATCCACATTACCGGCCCCTGCTGGCCCTTTGCTGTGTTCCTGGCCCGGCCCCTCCTGTTGAAACTGCCCCCCCCAATCCCCTCCCACCCGACTGGCAGAAGAAGAGCGAGCCAGTTGTCACGGCCAGGCTGGCTGAGAGTTAGGGAGGCCAGCTGTAGCACAGGAGCTGTTCCCTCTCATTTCCACTTCATTTATCTGCCCCCCTCCTTCCGCCCTCCATCCATCCACTCACCCATCCATCCATCCCTTCTTCCTTTCTCTTCCTCCCCGTGCCAGCGGACCAGCACTCTCTCCATGCCGAGCTCCACTGTGCCCAGTCAGCTGTGGAAGAGCAAATGGCATCTCTTTGTTTCTTCACTCTGTTTCTCAAAGACTCTGAGAGTTTAAGTGCGGTCATATGTTTGTCTTTTTTTCCGTATATATGTAGTCATTACAAAGTTAAAGCTCTTAGATATTAAGGACACTTAAAGCTACCAATTTATTCTGTTTTTTTTGTTTGTTTTTTTTTTTGATAAAGCACCACTTTTGTTTGTCACGTTTTCTCTTTTTGCAAAGCATCTGTTTTTTTAGAACTATATAAATCAGTTTATTACTTCAGTAACAAGAGATTTATAAGAGACTCCGGGGCTGGGTGGAGGGTTGTTTTTTTTTTTTGTTTTTTTTTGGTTATAAAAATGATAACTGAAGTCATGCAGGAAATAAACAAAAGTAAAGGAAACCAAATCGCTTCCAGATTTGACCCACTGTCGAGCAGAGCCGGGTCCAGACAGAGCGCTCCCTCTGTTTCCTCTTTCCTCCCGCCCTCCTCTCCTTGGTATGAATCTGCCGTATCTCATTCCCCAGCGCTAATTCCAATTTAATTGCCAGTAGCCCGAAGCCTCCTCAATAGGAGTAACAAATGGTTTGATTCTGTAGACTTCATCAGACTGCATTTTAAATGCGACACAGTAACCCGGTGCGAATGCCAATGAAGCCTGGCGAGTAGCTCCTCTGTTTACTAATTATCCTTTTTCTTACTCCGAGCCACACTGCACAAGTTGTCTGATTAAATCGGATTTGTGGGGATTGGAGGGTGGGGTAGGTGGGTGCTCCGGTGGTGGTGGTGGTTGGGATTGGGTGAGGTGGGGGTGGCGGCGGCGGCGGTGGTGGTGGTGGTGGGGGTAACGGGGAGGGCGGGTGTATTGGATGGCGAGCCTGCCTGGTCCGTCTTTGTAAATGATCCGCGGGTCCACAACAAGAAGGGGGCCGGCGGTGCGACTGTAAATCATGATAAAGGGCTTTGCCACTGTTTCTCACGTTGACATTAATTCCCAGCTTGCATCGTTTATGATCTTTACAGTCAGCATGGCGGCGAGGGGAAAAAACAAACACATGCTGGTGAATAAATTTTACTGACGTCTCAGGATTTATACCCACTGCAGTCGTGCAGAGGAAGAGTTTGAGCTTCCTGTTAAGGATCTTGAAGGTGGGCAGGATGTGAATTTTAAGATCTGAAAACCTTTCACTGACCTGGTATAGGAAAACAGATTTTCCTCTCTCTATTTAAATGTCCTGTATGGTTAAGGAAAAGAAATTACTGCATTGTAGATGGTGTATTTTTACAGCCGTTACTCCATTACCTCATTAAAAGACTAAAATGAATGTGTTTGCCGTCTAACAACACTGTCTGACTTTTTGTTGCTACTAAGAGTGTTGTTTTTTAAAATGAGTCACAAATATATAGTTTCATTGTTGAGAAAGTCTCTGTAATTTCCAGAAACAGCTGGGCACTGTAATTTTTAGCACAATTTCTCAAATAGGAGTAAATAATACCACCGTTGGGGACTATCACAGTGCATATATATATATTTGGTGCCATGCTGAGGATTTCTGGCAGCAGGACGGCGTATGTGGGATTGAACGAAAACAAACTACATGTTCATCGTAACGAAGGAATATGTCACCCAGTGCAACGGTGTGACTCACTGATGTGTTTTTAATAGTTTTTGGACGACAAAGGAGCTCCCTGGCACAGAGGAAGAAAATATATCAGGCCGTGGCGGCACAGACAGCGTGTGTTATTATGATCTGCTCATTGTTGGTTTGGTCTCCTCAAACAATTTGTCGAATTCTTGAAATCATTTGAACATTAAGTCCTCCAGAAATATTGTATTACTGTCTATCATAACATCCCTACAGATCCAATGATTCAAGTAATAATGTGCAAATAGAAGTGGAGTGCTCCAGTTGCTACAGTAGGGAAAGAATATGGCGAGGCTGTGATGTTGTGCAGATGAGGAAATTTGCACTGCTATAAAGACCTCTCCCTGTCAACTAAATGGCCAGTTGAGCTGCCATATGGTTGTGCTGACATTATCTCTGGGTAATTAATATGGCATCTCGCCTGGCATCTGGTGGCATTAATCTAGCTGGGAGCAGTTCATCTTACAATGTCAGCGCTGCTGCGGGCCCGACGTGAATTATCACTGCCCGATGGAACTGGGAGGCAGGGACGAAACAAAACAAAACACAGCGGGGCAGGGTGTGATGACTGTGTGCTGTTGCATTTTCTTAGAGCAGAGACGGCCTTTTTCTGTGATTTCTTGTTTTGTTCTTCTCCCCCGCATGAATAATGTGACGAGTTATCGGGTCTTTGAACCGTTCCTCTTTCAGCAAAGCTCTGAAGTCACCGCCGGATTGATCGCATCGCCACGGTGCACTAATGTAATTTTCTTATCAGTATATCACATTTTGCTGTATTTAATTGCACTTATACATATATATTAGTTTATCACAGCTCCATATTATTTACTTATGCTAAAAAAAATCCACTCTATACTAATGCTGATAGTAAATTAAGGCTGTTGTTTTAATACTAAGACAAATTTATGTTACAGCAACAATCCCCAGCCTCTTTGACTTATGATGCCTAAACAAAGTAATGTATATTTGGCTTCCATGGATTCAGTTTGTCTATGGGCCACTACCTGATGTTGCTTTTTGAATAATTTGCAAAGGCATACACTCCAAGCCCTTGAAATAAGTTCAAATGTATCAAGATTTAATGTCCAGAAGAAAAGGTTTCATTCATTTCTCCACCCTTCAGATTTACCTTACAACCTCTGCAGGGCGGTTCTTTATCCCCAGGCTGGGAAACACTGATTTGAAAAAGTCAATAATCCTCTAAAAACTTTCTAACAGCTCAAGTAGGTCTATGTTTCTTTTTTTGAGCAGCTCCACTATTTCCCTTGTGTCTCTCAGTGCCAGACAACAGCATCAGTGGCTATTTTCAATCAGAAATGGGTTATGGAATCAAATGGAAAAGAGGAAAGCCTTAAATTTGTCTGTCAAAAACATGTTGATAAGCAAGAATGTGGATAATATTAAACCTCTGTGTGACTATTCGATATATACCTCTGCATGCAGATGTAGTCCTCTCCCTTTAGCAGTCATTCCTCCCTCCTCCGGTCTGATCAATAAATAGTTCTGTGGAGGTGTTTTTGATGAATTAGCAGTAGCACAAACACTCCAACTTGTTTTCTTTCTCATACCGTATCCGTGCTGTGTCAGAGGCCAGGACACGTTATGTTTATGTGTTTTAAACAAATTAGAGGAACCAGACTGCAAATGTGAGCAAAGAAAAGAGGATGTTAGTGAGCGCTGTGCACAGCTGGATTACACAACACTTTGAATGAAATGCTATGTATGGCAAGTCCACAGGTGACAGCTGAAACTCCTGCCATCATGAAAGGTCATGAATCAAGGAATATTTTTTAAAAATGCAAATAGGAACTCAATGTTAGGCTCGTGTTTCCTACCTAAAGGTGAGGGGAAAGGTTTGGTGTTGTCCTAAAGCTGAAAAAGCAGGCGACATATCCTAAACTGCAGCAGGTTAAACACTGAAATCAACACTTTGGGGCCTGAAATAGTCCTAAAATTAACCCTGACTTGATCCCCAAGTTGACGTTATTTGCTCGCCTAAATTCCACCATTAGCCACAGTTTGTTTGCGACACAGTGGAGATGATTCACCCAGGTTGTGCAGAGTGATGTAATTTGGATGCAATCTATGTTATGTAAACCACTTTAACAGTATCGCTTACTTCCTCATTTCTGTTTCTGCGTTTGCAGCCCTTGTGCTTCTGGTCACACCATGTGTTATCTTTTCCTGTACAGCAGATTCAAATGTACACAAGTTGTTCAGAAGTAAATGAGAACTAAAGTAGTTTTACGTCTGCGCTTTGATGCCCTGAACATGGTTAAAAAGCTGGCCATTTTTTTCCCACTCTAGAGTTGGGAAATCTTAAACTGCTTTGATCATATTGTAATGAGACAATCACTGATGTTGTGAAAAGCAAGAAATTAGAAGAAATTAGTCTTGAAACAAGTAGATCTTTGTCATTTCACATTCCAACAATCAAGCATAGAAATTAGTTCCCAAGACAGCAAAAGGTATTTTTAATGTTATCCTAAGAGGACGTTTTTTAAAATGACTCCTCCAGCTCTCTCAAACTTTGTTCAGCGTGAGACTCTGCGTTGAGAACAAATTTGAGCGCCGGGCACGCCAATTTGTTGTTTTATCTTCTGCCGTGTTTCATAGCGAGAGACAGCAAATTCTACACTTTGGACACCTCGCGATGCCCAAAGCAATTTTCTGGGGCCGTCTCTCGCCTCGTCTATGATGCCATGATTTTTCCTGATCCTCTCTGATTTTCTTTCGGATGTCCTATACGTTATGAAAAATCACAAGCTAATAAACTGCTGCCTGTTCTTTTTTAAGCCGTATCAGGTTCGAGAGCCCCGATTCTGACATCTGGAAAGATTTCATGTCGTCTGATTGTGCCAGTAAACGTATCTCTTGAACTGTGATTTTCCTTTTGAATTCAATCTCAGCTTATTTTAGAGTTGTGTGATTTAGTGTGTAAAGATGATGGTGGTCGTGGTAAAACTTGACTGTCAGCATCCCTGCAGCGTTCAGAAAGCTGAACATTTGCCTGCGGGGGGCCCTGCTGGCCGGCGATATGCCAGAAATGATGACTGAAGCGTGAAGTCCGGCTAACATTTCACTGGGGACCTTTTCCTGTCTGTACCAGGGTAAATTACAGAGGGCGTTTAGTTGTTCATTCATGACAAGACGCATTTCTGCGGTGACGCCCCGTGGAAACAGGTAAAAAGGTGCTCAGCGACCTTTTCAGAACCTGATGTGCGATGAAACCCGATTGCAGACGAGAGCAACAACAAACACCTCGAGTCTAGACGGAGCTAAAGAGCAGCCGAAACGTCACCTCCGCTCTTGCTTTCTCACACCTTTCTGTGCCGAGCGAGGCCGTGACTGTTGTGACTGCTGTTTGTAGTGACTGGCAGTCGGGTGGTGGCAGGTAGCAGAGCTGAGAATTCAACAGAGCACCTGGCCGGGCAGGTGTTGCTCTGACTGATCCTTGAAGCTCGTGTTTGCTGGTGTAAAGCAGGAATAGTTGGAGGGCAGACAGGGACAGATTGGTCCGACTGATTTAAACAGCACAGCCGACACTCATGCACATGTACAGATCAATGATCTAAACTTTTACAGATCAGCTGTGGTGGCCATTTGTCTTCATCTTCACACCTTTGTTGCTTTCTTTGAACTACGTGTTATGTGGCACCGTCAACCACCAATACAAGCCATCTGTCAAAAGGGACAATTTGCTATTGGAGAGGTCACCAAAACATAACTCAAATAATTTATTTATACAAAAAAATCATTTAAACCACTCACTATTTTTTCTTTCAGCTGCCTGGTGAAGAGCTTATAAGTGGACCTTGAGAAAAGATAATACTGTTTTCAACTCAAGAATGAACACTCATGCTCATAAATGAATTCCAGTTATTAGAGATGAAACTCAGAAGCCAAAGTTTTGAAGCATTTCATGAAAGAAATGCTGTCATGCTGTGTTGACATTGTGTTATTAGCCGTCAAACTGAGGTCCAGCTGAGACACCTGCAATTAATGTAGGTGTTTGAAGATATAGAAACCTACATTTAGTCACTATTCTGCCCCAACTATAGATAAACTATAGCTTATTATAGATTTCTATTGACAAGAGCAGGCGGTAACAGAGGTTGAGGGCTGTGGTAATGGCCTGTGATTGAACACCTTGTGCTGAGGTCCCGCTGCTCTCTGCCTCATTAACTCTGGCAGGTCCTCTGTTCGGCATGCTGCATTGCAGGCCACAGTCAGGATGCATTTAACTGTCTCGACTACAGTCCAAGAAACACAAGTGTTCAGGGTGGATTTGAAGCAAAGGCTGTACGGGCTGTGACGGCCACCTTGAGACGCACCTTTGAGTCAAACATCGCAGCCTCCCTTTGAGCCTCTGAGATCAAAAACGTCCGTTTGTCCACAGATGCTGGTTGGTTTTCACATGTATGTCGAGGAGCCTGTCGGAGGAGATTTTTAGGGATATTTTCTTTTCACCGCTCACCTTCTTGTAACCAAAACCACTAAATCCAAATTTAGTCAACGGCAGTCACTTCTCTTTAAGCCTTATAATCCCCGTAAAGAAGCGATAATTCTCTAAATTATCATCTAGAAGTCACACAGAAAAAGAAATTGCCTGTTCTGACTGTAAGTTCTTTTAATTAACTTTGAGGCCATTAATTGAGATCTTTCCAGACGTTTTCCTTTAAAGCTGATGGGCACTTGGTTCCCCCCGCAGCTCGTCAGAATCGGTAAAAGCGCCTACCTCGATGGTCAAGCCTCTGCCCCTCGGGCCATCGCTCTGCTCTGTGCCCATCCGACCACTGTCACCTCCCATCGGGGAGTATTCCTCTCCATTACCAGCCTCCGTCCATCCCCCACTTAAATAACAGCAGCCCTGCCACTCCAGCCCCATTAAGATACTGCCGGCAGTGCCGCGGCCGCGCACTCAAACAGCCACAAACTGCCCGAGCCTTTATAAATAGATGGCGGGAGAAGGAGAGAGAGGCTGGTTAGAGGAGGTAAATTATTCCAAAACAGCCAAACAGGACTGAGACTAAGAACCCCCCCAACACCACCGCTCCGGCTCCTCCAGCTCCTCCTTTCAGGTGTCACTTTGGGCTGACTCAATTTTACACTGTAATGGACCTCCTGGGTCAACTACTTTTCTCCCACCTTTCCTTCCTTTTTTTATCTCTCCGCCGCTCTCTTCATCTATCAAGCGGCCGACAACACTTTTACTCACTATCCTGCACACACACACACACACATTACTCCCTGTACCGACTGTATGGGTTGTACCACTTAATTTTGTCTAACACTAATCAGGTTTTGGACTTCGCTTTACTACGAACTGTGGTTCACAGACATGGGAGGGAGGAAATGATGGCGAGTAGCTTTCCTCACTCAGACTGTTGAAATGAATGAATGTAACATCTGAGATATCACCCATTGTTTTATTAAGGGGTGTTTCAAAGCCTGGATTTGCATTTACCACCCACCACCTACTTCATGGTGACAGAAAAATCCAAATTCGTGGTGTGTTCACACATCTGGATCCTGTCGATCACGAGTCTGGGTACTCTGCTTCATCCAGCTTTGTGCTGTTGTAGGTCATTACTGAGATATGTTAAAGGGAATCATTTTTCTTATCCAAATCCTTATTGCGGTCCATGTTTGGCCTCGAGAGTAGTCAGCATTTGCCCCTCTATAAAGAGAGAAAGTGCCCTGTTCTTTGAGTGATGAATGAAAAGAAAAACAAGCCAAAATCTTTTCATCTTTTGATTGTACATGATATCGTCTTTATTTTAACATCTTTATGTTTTGGCATTGCAAAACAGAGCCCCACAAGGAGCAGCTCTTCAAAGCTTAACTATTATATGTAGTTATTTTTCAGTATGTAGTTTTATTTCATTATCTGGAGTGTAGGATGTTTCAATGTCAAACATGAGGGTTAGTTTATAATCTTCTTTCTTTAGCGGTACAGTTTCTTTTCTGACAGTGCTGATTTGACACGCCTATAAAAGTTAACTGGTTAGTTAAAGTGATGTCACTGTTACTGCCCTGATTTCCAAAGTAAAAGTCTTATTCTCGTGGTGCTTCTGCTTTTTGTTCACCAGCTCTGTGTGTCTGTGAGTGTCAGAGGTCTGGAAACCTTTTACATTCAGAAACCTTTCTTTTTCCTCTGACCCTCCCTTCACTCTCTCATCGCTTACTTATTTGGCCTCTAGACCACTTAGGCCATTTTCATTTCCTGCCTCTCTAAACAACAACAATGCAGTGTTGCTTTATGCTCTTTAATGTGACCGAGAACTGTTTGGTCTGAAGTGGCCTGGAGGGGGAAAAAAAAGTCCTGCGCTTATATCAGTCCGCTGTTAGAGCCAAACCCATGATACACGATGAGCTGAGAAAGGGGGAGTGAAGTAGAGAGACAGAACAGAAGTGAATAGGAGGCATGTCTGTCAATCAAAGCCACTTAAGTACCTGCAGACCTAGAGGGATTCCAGAGGCAATCGACCCCAGTCAATAGCCTCTTCATTGATAAAAGCTGCAGGAGGAGGAGAGATGGGCAAGGAAAACAACACTGGAGCAAAGCAAAAAAAAAAAAAAAGCTTAGCAGCAGTTACATGCATGTAGTTTGCCTTTGCGATAAGTTGTATGATAAGACGTATTTCTGATTCTTAGAAACTGAGAAGTGAGGGAATAATTTGCAAACATGAGATGACTCTGCATCCAGTCACTAAAGAGACTTTAACGTTTGCTGTTACAGACGCTGTGTGCCTGCAGGTCTTTTAACAAAAGTCCAGTTGCATAAAAGAAGTGATGCATTTTATGTTTCCAGTTCATTTGGGGGAAAAACAGGGGACAAATTTGGTAGTTAGCATGAGCAATGAGCAATTCATCACAGCTAAAAGAACTAAAGAGTGCCACTAAATCTTCACAATCACCAAAAAAATAATCTAAAGGAGAAAAAGCATACAGAATGAACATTTTGCAAAAAACACATACAGAAATGATCACTTTTATTATTATTAAAATAAAATCATAGAGAAACATGAAATCCATCTGAATTTATTCTAAAAGTCTGAAGTGCCATGATAATTGCTAAAAAAAAAAAAAAGAAGTTTGCATGAAGGAAAACTGCAGTGCCATTGAAATCTGAAGGGTTTATCCTCAAGCTCCGATTTACGTGGCAAGCTGCCCGATAGAATTTAATACTTGTGGTGTAAAAGTGGGAAAACCTGCGCCGACGGTGACCCTAGAGAAATGATCAATAGGTCGCAGCCACAGTAGGAATCGTCCTCACCTGGAGGGTCGACAGATTAGTACCTCAGGCTTTCAGTCATGAGTGTTCAACAAGGATCTAAGGAAAATTCTGCACTCCTGCAGACACACGTGTTATCTTTCCTGTACAAAAAAAGAGAGAAAGAAGCTAGACACAGAGCTAAAGTCAGAATGGGAAGGTTTGTCAATATTTATTTCTCTCCCCTAGATGCACCGAAATGAGATTTTTTTTTTCTTCCCCCTCGGTTTGTACATCGCCGTCCTCTGCTACAGACCGAATCTCCTATCTTTACCCGATATCCAGCAGCTCTTCTCCATCCTTCCTCCTATCATCATCCTCCAGCGACGCATCCTCCCTCCATCCAGCCCGTTCTCCGGCGCATGGAGCAGCCGAGACAGTGATTGATCTGGCGTGGAGGCTGTCGTGGGCCCTCCTCCTCCTGCAGTGGTTATGAACATGAGGCGGGCTGCTCTTCATAGATTTTTAAATTAGTGTCAGCTTTGCCCCAAAGATGTGTTATTGACTGATGAAATAGAAACTGAGCTCCAAACACTCAGTCCTTCCCCAGAGTTTTCCCCAGCCTGGTAATTGAAAAAGTGTGAAGGGAGTGTGTTCAAGGGAGTGCGCGAGCGTGTGTGTCTGTTCCCCTGTTTGTGATTTTACGTCTTTGTGTGCTTGCAACTGTGCGCTCTTTATCTCTGCCGGAGAAAAATGCACAGTGCTCGCTGGAGTCAAGATTCGATTGAAGTATTGCATAGGAGATCTTTATCTTTCTACTCACCCACCCTGAAACACGAGTACTGTGTGCACCTTTAATCCTATAAATACAGTATGCCTCATGTGAGCCAATGAAGGCACAGTTGGTAAACTGTAATATATCTGAACCCGCGACATCACGTCTGAGTTGTTGCATATCTCGTGTCTTGATGGCTGTGTGTATGCTCAACCTTTACTGTGATTTGTTTGAGCTAAGCTGGTGTTGGTTGTGCAGCATGAAGAGATGAAATCCCTGGTTAGTTTCACAGAAATGCAAAGCAAAACTTGAATTTCTATTACAACTTAGCTCTTTTTTTCCCCAGATTTTGACCATCATTCCTATCAGTAACAATAATATCGTTCTGTGGAAACATGGCAACATCACTAAAAAGACATGAAGGGGCCAAGAAGTACAAACCTACAAAAATAAGACCCAAATTGCAATAAATCAGCAGTCGTGGGTTAATGAAATGTAATCATGCTTCACAGTCCTCACCGCTAACTCCTCTGTTGTGTCTCTTTGCTCTGCAGGGTCCGACATGGCCATCTTTTGCCTGCTTTGTGGGAAGCGTTTCCAGACCCAGACGGCGTTGCAGCAGCACATGGAGGTCCACGCCGGCGTTCGCAGCTACATCTGCAGCGAATGCAACCGGACTTTCCCCAGCCATACTGCGCTCAAACGTCACCTACGCTCACACACAGGTCAGTGGAAGCCCCTCGCTAACCGTCCTCGCCGCGGTGGTGAGGCCTCAAAGTTCGTCGTTAATAAAAATGGAAGTGTTGTTGTTGAATTGTTCACTACAGAGAATCCAATAGACCAGATGTGATGTGTGAGAACTCTGGTGCTTTCAGGGTCAACCATAAAGTCTAGGAGATATTATAACCAGTCCAAACCTCGACACCAAGCTGCTTTTGACATGAGGGTTCAGTGCTTTTTAGTTCATGTGATGTCTGAGCTTCACACCCAGTGAAGAAAACTTCTTATGCCAACCTCTCCACATTTGAGTTGCAGTAACTACCCAGAGCTCAGAGAGGCCGACTGAGTGACACATCAAGGGCCTTACCTTCAAGCTCAGCTCCCTCAAAGCCATGATAATCCAATAAAATGATTAGTGATCACCTAATCTGCCTTATGAATATTTGGCCACATGTTGGAGAGCTAACTTGAAAAACAAGTAGGAATGATGACCAATTAAAAATTAAGTCAGAAGTCGGAAAGAGGTCATGAAAGTATAAAATTTCTTTTAATTTACCGTACTTGCTCCTACGACAACTAATAATTCATTTCCCTCTGGCCCAACCTTTTTTCCACGAGTTCCTCAGGTGCAACACCGCGGCAGCATCTCCGCTCGGGAAATTATTCAACTCCGCTGGTCACGCTCAGACGAGACTTTGCAGTGAACTTGCATCACCATTTGTGTCTGTCCTTTTATTCTCAAAAGAGCAGCCTTGAATTTATTCTGTTTCTACCAAACTGCTAATGGAGCGGAGCAGAGAGGACTCATATCGGCATCAAGAGTTTGTCATAAACAGAGAGAATCTGAGCGTTCAGTAACGCAAATCAGTGTCATTTTTAAAGAGCACATATCATACTTACTTATTTCCGAAAGAATCTGAGAGGAGTGTGGACATTAATGTCTGAGTGGAGCATTAATTGCTGAATCAGACAAGCTACTCAACGGTTTTTGGTAACTTTTTGACAGCAGTGAAGTGTGTTTCCTTTAGCTGTAAACATTTTGATATGACTTTTAATTCAATTAAGTGGGACACGAAAGCAAATTTTTGGTTCAATATCTGTAATTTCAGAACCTTCCTCAAAGATTATTACCGGTAAAACATAAATGTGATAATCACCTTTGGACAAAATGCACATTGTTCCAATCATTTCACTTAAATTAACATGATATGAGCACATGTGTCTGTCACGTGAAACGTCACATGACAAACATCTCAGAAATGTTCACCTTTTGGATTTGACTTTTGGATTTCCCCTCTGAATCTCTAACTTGTTGCACTTTTTATTTTTCTTCTTCCTACATTTGAGTCTTAAATCTTGGATATCTTTTTTTTCCCATACAAGTTAATCTCACATTTTCACATGAATTCAGTTGTTTTATCTCAAAAATACGTGCCCTGTGTCTCAGGAGATTTACTCTAAGAATTATTCTTTTTTTATTTTCTAAATTCCTCTGTGCTTTCACATACAGTTTTCTTCACCAGCCCCTCACCCTGGTGTATTGGTATAATAGAAAAAGGCGACTGTGAGCAAAGTCAGATCTGTGCAGTCACAGAAAGAAGAAAGACCCGCAAAAACCTCCCACTCCACCTCATGACAAAGATTGTAGGAGACAAATACACCTTACAGTATAATACAAAGTAAAAAGCCGTGTTTTATTTTTAGGAAATGGGAGTGAATTATGTTATCCCTGCTCGGTTACATTGCTGCTTTAGCCCAGCTGAATAAACAGCATTAATTCAGGTCAATGCAAAATGAATTCTGCAGCAGTCGAACGAAGCTTATTTACAGTCCCTGCTTTTTTTTTTTTTTTTTTTGGGTTTGTTTTTTTCTTTTTTTTTCTTCAGTCCACTAGTAATTCTCGCTCTCTGCTGAGGCGAGGCCAGGATACTAATACATTGTTGTGAGGGAGCAGAGGTAGCCTGACGGATGCGGCTATTCAGAGTAGGAGGGGGGCAGAAAGAGGAGAAAAAAAAAAGAAAAAAGAAACCCGTAACCATGACAGAATATGAACACATGGAAATGAATCCCATTTCACCGGCGAGGGATGGATGCTTTTTTCCCCCCCTTCTCTCTCTCTTTCTCTCACCCAGCCGCCTGTCTGCGACCTTAAATAACAGTCTCACTGTCAGAGCCGATTTAGCTCACCAGCTCACGGATAAATATTTGAAACGAAAGGCAGTGAGATGAGAGCAGTCGGCCCTATTTACAAGTCAGGCGAATACACCATTAGTGTGTGATGGTGGAAGGGGCTTCGGGTGGAGGGGGAGGCGGGGGTGTTGGGGGGAAGGGGGGGTTTGGATGGAGCCGCTGCTTGAGCCGCCTGTACAGTAGCGACGCACACATCTGCTCCGTCTAGCAGACATTGGAGAGGACACAAGCGGCGTCTCTGATCCACCTGCCCACCCGGGCGACGCAAATGTCACCTCGGCTCGTCTCCGGGAGCCGCAGATGAGACTTTGCAGCCTCGTGCCACTTTGAACCTCGTCCCGCTGTGGGCGTGTGTTAAATCACAATGAGCCAGCCGTGAAAGCAATCGTTTAAATATGATGTGGTGCCTTTTGTCAGGGGATTATAAAGTCAGCAACTCACACAGCCATCATGGGCGCCAGAAATAGGTCCTAATTTACCCTCCAAAAAAAAAAAAAAAAAAAAAGGAGAAGTAGAGGCATGGTGTTTCTCTACATGTACACTTTGATGTTAATAATCTCATTCACACTTTGCTGGGTAACAAGGCAAAAATAGTGTTGGAAAACAGACAGAGCCAGACGGCGTATCAGACCTCAGAGGATCAGCCTTGTGAGTCGTACCTGCGTGCAGCCTCGTTTGTTCAGACAGACGCAGACATGGCGCTGCCTGCTTCCAGAAAAGTCCATTCGACGTGGGCATCTGTCCACAACCAGGGTTTCTTCAGTGACTCTTCCATTTGTTCCCTTATTTTTTGCTTTCAATATGCATCTAAAATAAAAAAAATCCCATTTAAAGGTTTAGCTTCAGAGATGAGGAAGACAGAGGAGAGTGATAATGGTTACTTAAGCAAAAATACCACTAAATATAAAATAAATTTTATCTAAAATGCCCTTTTTAATTGAAATATATATTTGTATCATCCTCTACTGTTTTCCTTAGAAATGTTAACTCTGAATCATGTTTTCGTCCCCCAAACCATGCCAAGTAGTCGCCGTTATTTTTCTCTGTCCAAGTCCTCCTTCTGAACCTGCGTATGGCCTCGACGACCTCCAGCAGTCAGAGGTTAGGGCTGCCTGAACGTAGCCTGACAGGAGAGACTCGGGGCAACACAAGTCCGTGCATGCTGCTGCTGCTCGTAAAGCTTATTGCCACCAGCCGAGCGGTTGTAATTCAACACGGCTCAGATGAGCCTATCATCGTTTTTATCAATTACGAGCTCCTCTCATCTGAATCCTGAATGATACCTGCAGAGTGAAAGGACGTTTGCTGTAGGTGCTGTTTCTCTGAAGAGCATATTTATTTATTTCTGTTTCCTTTTTTATGTTATCAAGGGTCTGTCGAAATAATAGAAACCAACAGTTTTGACCTTCAGTTTCAATTCTGCTCTCTATTTCGAGATCTAATTAAAAACATGTCTTCTTCCCAAACTGCCCCCTTATACATGCACACAAAATCACATATTGTGCATATTGATTTAGATAAGTGTTGTATTTTACTGTAGAACATCACTCATACTAATATTACCTTTTAATGGCTAAGTAAATGTTTTGATACAAGAGATGGGTGAGTAAGACGTTTCCATTCGTTGTTTTGTTTCCTCTATACTCTGATTCATAGCAGACACTTTTTCCTGTTTTCATTTTCTTTTTTTTTCCCCTCTTTAATTTTGGAGGCACAAGATCTGAGTCTGAGCGCAGCCTTTGTGATGAATATTCAGCTCTGAATGTTTTTCCGGGATTTTAAAACGACCACTTCCCACACATAGATCGCTCTTTTCCATGAATTAAGTTTGACTAAGAACTGAGCTGCAGATGATCATAACATGCTGTTTATTATAGTTTTATTTTATTTCATATTTCTAGATTGTATTGTATATATCTTCATATATTTAACAGGACAACAATTAATCTGGGGTACACTATCTTTGAGGTAAAAATAAACACAATAGAATATCCTCTTACCTCCTCCCAGTTTTAATACAGTACATGTGAGTGCATGACCATCTGCACAGGGCTGACCTGAGGTTATTACTGCGTGCAGCGGCAGAGAAGCAAAATCCTTCACATGCAGCCATTTTTTCGCATCTTATTTTGGTTGTTCGGGCCACAGCAGTATTATTCTTGTATGTTTAGTTGCAACATTAATGTGATCCCGTGCATCCGATGCTTCAGTGCTCCCGCCGAACGCTGCTCTGCATCCTGATTTTGGTTATGGCAGGCCTGCGTGTCTGATTCAGCCACCTGTTGAACCATCTGCAAAGCTTCCAACATTTGCAGATTTTGAGTCACAGTAATTGCAAAAAAGAAAATGCCGGACTTAAGGCAGCCACAGTGTCATAAATGATAAAGAAAGAACCTGGAGCTGAAAAGTTAATCCAGGTTTATTACCATAATAATGGCATTTCAAGGTCAGAGGACTTAGTTTTGACAGCTGCATGGTATCACTGGGGAAGGTGTGTATTTTGCACACTAGTCTTTAATGAGCGGACGCAAAGACACACACTCGCACGCAGGACACGTTTCCCAGGAAACAGGAGTCAATTTTGGCAAGAATTTCCCCCGTAAACACAGAGATCTTAATTCCCAGCAGTTTCCCCTAATTTTAATGGACGGGGTATGGCAGCTCATCTGCCACAGAGAGCTTCCTAGATATAGCTCAGTTATTGGAATCACCATCCTCTTGTATCAGCTGACAACAGAAAGCAGCAAAAAGCACTTTTATGGACATTCATTACGTGTGCTTCATTTTACCTGTCTGCCGGCTTATCTTTTGAAAGCAGCCTTGCTGGTGCGGGCTCTGACACTGGATCACCATTTAGGACGAGGAAGAGAGGGAGGGAAAAAAAAGGGAAAGGGGAAAAAAAGCGGATTTAATGGTGTTTATTTCAGCATCTTAATCATGTCATCTCTCCCTCGCTGCGTCTTTCTTCTCATTTTCCTCCGTCTACCTGCGGTTTCATCACCTTCTCTTAACAAACCGGGACATTGCACATACTTGGCGACATGTTGCCTCTTTATTTCCTTTAAACATCTTTATTGCGTGCGTGTAGGTTCAGGCGCTCGTGGTCGAACGCACAATGTGGGCTTATAACAGTGGCAGTCATGGCAGCTGTGCTATTCCCCTTCCCTAACACCACACACACACACACACACGCTCTTTACAGACCAGGCCTTCATTAATATTCCGTTGTTGTGCACTGTCTGTGTGTAAGTGTCTGTGTGTGTTTTTTTTAAACCCGGAGCCAATTTGCTGTCTGCTGTGGCGGGGTGTTTTGTGTTCGCAGCTGTATTTGATAGTGCTACAGCCAGAGAGAGAGAGAGAGAGAGAGAGAGAGAGAGGAGTGAATTGAATTTAGAAAGAGAGAGAGAGAGAATGAGCCAGTTCTCGGCCTGGCAGTGATGGAGCCCGGTGATTTACAGCCTCTTACCGTGTATAATGAACACGCCCCGGGTGCCCGTGGGCACAGGCACCCTCAGCGCGCCTTTGGGGTGTCAAAGGAGGTGATAGGGAGAAGGAGGTGGGGGGGTCAGGAGACGCAGGTGGTGATGCTCGGGGGCACCCAAGGGTCCACTCACCATGCTGCGGTTCCACCTCACTGTGCTGAGTCCTCATCTGTGGCCTCCCTGCCATGTGGTCACACCAGAGAAAGAGAAGAAATAGGAGGGAAGGAAAGCGAAGAAGGAAGGATAGAAGAAAGATAGGAGAGTAGGACAGAGGGAGAGAGAGGATGGTGGCAGATTTAGGATGGACGGAGGACACGTCCCCATTATTCTTCAGCCCCCCTGAGAATATCCTGACAAAATGAAGTCCTGTCTGCCCCTTTACATCCTCACAATGTGATTATAGAATTGTGTCTGATTTATTTAAAGCTCTGTAGCGCAACTTTGCACTTTGGCGTCCCCGAGTGGCTGCAGGAGATAACATCGCATCCCGGGAACAAATAAAGGGATGCAGCACGGAGCTGGACGGCAACCGCGCCGCGATTTATACTCTGTCCTCTAATGCCTCATCTGCATTAGGCTTTACTGTGTGGATATACAGCATCTGTTCCCAATCCCAGAGAGAAAACGAGTACATTATCTGCTGTCTATTTATTGCTCCTAATAAAGCAGCAGTGGACAGTGCTTGAACTGGGATGACAAAGGCACGTGTGTGTGTGTAGCAGCATGGTTAAACAAGCAAAGTTTTTGTCATTGTGGGATTTTTTTGTTGTTTTTTGGGAAAAGGGTATTTTCTGGACACTGGGCTGAGACTAGGAGATATGAAATGTGACTGCTTCATGTCAAGAACTGCGTTGAAAATCAATCTTTTATCGTAAAGATGAATTTGTAAGACTACAGAGATTTAAAGAAGTGAGCTCAGTCATTCCCACATTTAGATTTTCAAGAGGACTCTGGGCAATAAAGTCAAAAGGAAGCGAGGTGTAACTCACATCAAGGCTTCAGAACATCTGTCAAGAAATACACAAGTGATAATAGAGCAACATGTATAGATGTTTATTTTAATCTGCTGTTTCAAGTCTGTGCCAGTTGGTTTTAGTAGAAAGAAAAATGTGTAGTAGTAATGAAAATTGTGCATATTTTGTAGTAAATGTTCCAAAGCACAAACACTGCTGCATTTATTTAAGTTAAAATGCACTGGAAGAAGAAAGACAACAAGCTCTTTCCCCACTAATTCAAGATTTTTTGATGATGGTCGCTAACAGCAGACGTTAGCGCAGCAACAGGACATTAAGCGTAAATAAACCCTCCATAGGCCTCCTCTGAGTATTAGCATCCCACTCGCCGGTCTGATCGGAGGCCCTAATTAAAGGCAGGTGAATCTGAGCTCAATTATTATTCTTGTAGCGTCGCGCGAGCCCACCGAGCGCCGTGATGGATTGTGATCTCTGCTGTGGTTGAAACGCTAGAAAGAGCACAATGTCTTACAGCGGGAGCCACTGATAACTTCACGCAGACAAATAAAGACTGTCACTTTTATTGATTTTTTTTTTTTTTTTTTTTTACTCAGCCCCCTCCCTGCCGCCGCCGCCATATACACCCACATCCCCTGCTCTATCCCCTGTCTCAGCTTCATCCCTCCCCCCCTCCATCCCCATCAAAGCTTCCCTTTTAACAGGAAGGCGTCAAACATCACAAGGCATCGAAAACGTTTTCTTCCATGAAAGTGCAGCACGCCCAAAATGTGATCTGCATTTAAAGGATATCCACCTCTCATACCTCTTTCACCCCCCCACCCACCTCCTCTGTCTCTCCTCCTAAATAAACCAAACAAACACATACATACTGTATAGACAGACCTAAAACCTTCAATAAAATATGCAGCATGGAAGTGGAATTGTCTCTTAACAGCGAGGCAGCCGCGGCAGCACATAACGAGAAATGCAATTTATTCTCTGGCACGTTGCTGCTCGGACAGGCAGATAATGAAAGGCATAGGTCATTGATGGTGACTTAAACCTGCAGCGGTGGAGTGAAATACATTAATAAATATCCACAACATTACTTGGCTGGAGAGTGTAACCCGGAGGGGGGGGAGCAAATGACGCAAGGAGCAGCTCCTCATCAAACACCGGAATACAATTAGTCTTTGGACTGCTGGTGAGAGCCTCCTGCAAATCATAATATCCCCGATCATTGACATCTGAATATCCATTACAGCTGCCCTGTGGGGACCTGTGCTCTGGCAGCCTGAGGAGCTGAATGTGATGCCTGTTGTCATATTCATTTCTGAGAGCGCACGTACTGTACATCCACCGCCAGCCGCGGCGTCTGAAATAAGTCTAATGTCTCACAATGGAAATATGGAGCTGCGTAAATAAAATGTGAGAATACATTTACCCAGCGTGAAAGGATTAGACAGAGAGAGCAGCCGTGAACAGAAACAGACAGTGTGTGCAGGGAGTGGAGGTATGGAGAGAATGACGGATATACATTCGTCTGCTACTTCAATTCAAGTCTCAGCTCTTCTCATTTCAGCATGACCGAAACATAAACCCTAAATGCTTTAAAAAACCTTCAATAAGTAAGATGCAGCTGTAAATTCAGTCTTCATTTAGGACTGCAGTTTACTGCAAGCTGGATGAAATTTGGCCAGCTCTCAAACTGATGTGAAATAAACTGATTAATAGCAAGCAAGAATGCTGATTTTCCAACTCCGTATTTAAACCTGAATTAAGTTTAGGCAGCCCAAACTACTTGGTTAGAAAAAGGTGGATCAATGGCGGAGACAAAATGTCTGACTCAGTTTGTCCAACATCGTTCTTAGAGGTTTGCCATAACAAAATTACTTTACATGTGTCTTTGCTATGGAGAGACAACTGTAAGTGTTCATATGGCCACTAAAGGGCGCTGTGAGAAAAGCGCAATCATGGTTTCAAGTGTTTAAACAAGCAATTGAGTAAAATTGGTGGGAAGTAACCAAACGTTTTTACCAAACATTTTCATAGGTTCGGCTCATCAGTCTGCAACACTGCACCACTTTACGCCAAAGGCCGTGTTTCTTTTGTTAACAGCGTCGTCCGTTTGACGCTACTGGCTTTAGTCAAGTCAGAGAGTCTGTCTGTCAGAGAGATGGAAGACAGTTCGTCGTCTTCTTCCAAGCGAGCTGTGAAGTTGTTCAGTCAAAGCAAGATGGTGCTCCAGACAACTATCGCTTTAAACAACCCAACAGCACATCCGCGAATTACCCCGACTTACACCACTGTGTCAGCAGCAACGCCTCTCATTAGCTCGCTGTGCCTAATTACAATATTCAAACCACAACAGACAGAGGATGGTGATTGGCTGCCACTTCAGGATTTACACAATTTGCACAAACCCTAGTTTTGTATTTGTGATTGGCTGGATTAAAGACAAGTTTATTTGTGAAGCACCTTTCCATGACAAGGCCATTCAGCATGCTTTAACATAAGACAAAAAGGCAGCAAGAAAACATGGTAAAGAACAAGACAGAAAGACAACAATAAGGTCAACTAGAGGATGAAAAATGATTCAAAATAGAATAACACCAATTAAAGACATTTCTGTACATACTTCCATACATCAGTCAGGTTATCCATTATGGCACTGTGAGACTGAGACTGCATGGTCAATAACACATCTCATGCAAAGTGATGTAGCCGTGACAGGCTGCAATTATTTAAAGCTTTACACAAAGCAAAACAACTATGCTTGTGATTTGTAGAGAAAGACAAAAGATGGGTTACATTTGTCTGCTGGTATTAAAGCCTCTAAGTGGGTATCCATTAGAGCAGCAACACCTATTGTTCTGGCATTGTGCATAAACCCACCAAAATAATCAGCAAAAACATTCAGTAATGTGGCTCCTTTTTAAGTATTACAACTGTGGGTTTACATCCAACCATAGTCAAACAACCAGGAACATTAAGGCCTCTTGCTTTTCACTAAATTCACAACAGTTTTTGTGTGTAAATGTAAGTAAACCTTCATGTTTACAGCCTTTTTACTCAGCCGTTGTCCATCGATCCTGCCCTTCAGTCAACAAGTGCTGTACTTTCGAGATCTTCAGATCAGATGAAGTGAACTGTGTTTCT
This sequence comes from Amniataba percoides, assembly GCA_037176925.1. Lineage (NCBI taxonomy): Eukaryota > Metazoa > Chordata > Actinopteri > Centrarchiformes > Terapontidae > Amniataba > Amniataba percoides. The sequence continues at coordinate 20,019,731 of JBAJHX010000067.1, read as the reverse complement.
TTTTCTCCACATTTCAGCAGGGGACCATCCATTTGAGTGCGAGTTCTGCGGGAGCTGCTTCAGAGATGAGAGCACGCTGAAGGGCCACAAACGCATCCACACCGGGGAGAAGCCCTATGAATGTAACGGCTGTGGGAAGAAGTTCAGCCTCAAGCACCAGCTGGAAACCCACTACCGTGTGCACACAGGTACCGCCTTCAAAACAAGACAAACTGACCAGGAGCATGTTTAAAGAGCAACATGCATGCACTGATGTCAAGAATCAAATTATTTAGATTTGCTAGAACTGTTTCTTGATTTTTATACCATAGCATCATGTTGCCAGATATGGTCTGTGAGCAGAGGTCGCAGTTTCTGTGCAGGTACCAAACCTGGCAACCTCACTACAAAACAATTTGCAGCTTTTATAAAACAAAAAGAAGAAGATATTACATGTTTATCTTAATGATTTGGTTATATATTTTTTTACTTCGGACAGAGCCAGGCTAACTGTTGCCATCTGTTTGCAGTCTTTATGCTAAGCTAAGCTAGCATCATCCTGAATCCTGCTCTGTAACACACAACACTGATATTTATCTAATCTTACTCTCAGAGAGTAAGTCAATATGCTTATTTTCCCAAATGTTGAACTGTTCTGATGATATTCTAATGCATTAGTTTAATATTTAATCATTTGTCTTTATAGGCCAATCTAATATAAATATATCCTCTCTGTATCTGCACAGCTGCATGTATCATGAACACTTTTGCAGCAACAAGACGTGATCCCATTCTTCCACTTCCCTTAATTTGATATCAGTGTAATATCATATCTCATTGCCCCTCATAATAATACAGTGTTGAAACGTATTGACGCAGCTGTTGGTGCCTGCTTAAGAACTCTCTTGTATGAAATCCAACTTGCGAGGCGCAGACCAGACCAGATGAATATCTTTGTTGCTGTGATACAGTAGATGGATGTCTCAGAAGGCTCCGTATTGATCCCAGTATATTTAGAGCCCCATAAAGATGTTGACACAGTGATAAGCTGGCTGCCCTGGAGAATGAGTGCACGCTACGTACCAGACTGAGCGAGGATACCACGAGTGCTCACCAGGATGGCACGCGGCCAAGGCTTTATGCCTCCTCACCATCTCTTTTTCTCCGACGCGCACACACACGCAGCAGCGCCCTCCCATCTCCCATTCAATAAGCCAGCTGTTAAGCCACACTATCAAGGCAGCCTGTCCAATAATTGGCTCCCCCCCTCGTCCACCCTTTCCCCTTTTGTGTGGGGGAGGGGGCTTTGCGTTAAGCCGGCGAGCAACAGCAGATAACAAGAGCAAGTGACAAGCTCACAGTCAAAGGCCACCTCGCACAAAAGGGAGCTGCTTGATGAATCATCGACATTGGCAACCTAACCTCCCCCCCCCCCACACCATCCGCCCCCTTCGCTCCACACATCCCAAATGCCAATGGCAGATCAATACCTGGGCCCCATTTGCAATTCATTATTAGCTAGTTATTTGAGGCAGCCCTGTTTACAGTCTGGTTATCGATATCAACAGAAAGCAGGTGTCCACGCTGCTGCAGAGCAACACATGACGACCTGCGCCGCCACATTTATGCTCATTGGCTTAAATGGCACCGTAACGCAGCCCCCCCGCAGAGGTCAAGGTTAACCAGGGCTTCGAAAGAACAGGCAGACTGAGCGGCAGAAGCCGCCCGTTTTTTTTTGTTTTTTTTTTTGCCAGCGCACATGTGTGAGTCTCCAGCTGAAAGGTGACAGCGAGCGCCGGGCCAGATCACTTCCGACAGCTCATTTCAAATGCCATTGGTAAAGGTCAGCATTTACATGTCTAATTTGCGTCTGCCGGCTTGAGCGCTGGTGGATTATTCCCTGCCATCACTCAAATCATTAGCACATTTAGGATGGCTGCTGTTGCTGAATTGAAATGTGCCCCTTGAATATAGCAGCCCCCACAGCAAGAAAGCAGCGCCGCACTTTGATTTATGACACCTCCAGCGTTCACCAGGGCACGAGCTGTATTTTGTGTAATGTACCATAGATTAGTTGATTAGATGTGGTTTATAAAACAGCACACACTTAAACATCACCTACTCTGTGGATTTTACCACGTTTAAATCTCAAAATAATTTGATTGTTCTTATCTCACCACATCTGTGAGTATAAATCTAGTTTCATTGTGAGTCAGTCCTCTTCATTATAGCACTATACTCGTGAATTGTTGAGAGCTGGGAATATGCAAACATTACTACATAGGGGCAATAAACACAAGCACATACGAGCTTAAGAAACTCCATCTCTTGGCGGATGAGGCTTTAAGCTGTTGCTCAGATCTTGAGATGGAGTCGATGCACTTCCTGATGCCACAGCTCCTGAGTGTTGTGCTTTTCAAAAGGACATTTTAAGTGAAATATCAAGCAGTAAGAGCAAGTTATTCCCCGCATGGTTTCCTCTGCTGCCACATTCAAAAGTTGCACATTAGATTAAATAATGGGACATCATTTTTTTTTTCCATTTTCCTCTGTCGAACAGCGTGATGCTAGAAAAAGCCACAGTCCCAAAATCCCAATACAGTAGGGTCTTTTTTAATAATGGCACTGTAGAGGTTTGATAACAACTGGACACACAAGCACAATTAGATGATTATTTTGTCATCTGCTGGAGGGAGAGTGTGATGGACCTGGCCGGCGCTGTGTTGATAATATCACTCAGAGGTGAACAAACTCCACCACTGTACATTTGTTCTTTTCCTTCTTTTTTTGTCCTCTTTGGAGTTGCACCAATTATTAGGGGCAGTTAGGATGGCTGGAAAAGAGCGAGTGTGGTCTTTTTACTGCTGCACGCTGCTGTTCAGGAGACAGTTGGGATTTCACTCCTGGGTTTTAAGTTGTCGCTTACTGTGCACACAGTCCAATTATCATAATAAGAGCAGAATTTCTTGTGGGCCAACAGGGTGGAATCTGTGGTCGCTAAATTAGGGGTGATGGGATATTTCTTTCCCCTGATTCTCCAACGTAGAGGCTTTTTTAACTCTCGCACAACAGGTTTCATGGGCTGCATCAGGATAATTTAGTTTCATTACACTGTGGATCTTATTTGTTGTACTTTTGGCAAACATTTGTATCTGTTAAAAGCATCGTCACCAAGTGTTGCTGTCACGAAAAAGAAGTCTGAAAGTCGAGCAGTCACACAATCAGACAAACCCCCCAGGTTAACTAAACTTATTTGATGAGAAAACGGCAGTTTTCCTGTGCAATTAGGGACTGTTGCCAGCGGGTTCACATCCAAATAAAGGGGTTTAGATAATCTGGCTGAACTGCTGGATTGTTTATCTCAAAGATAATAGTACATTGCTGCTGCAGACCTTCACCGTGATGTTCTGTAGTTATTTCACCACTATATTTCAACTGATTTCTATACAGGATCCATTTATTTCCTGATTAACAGGCACTTCAAGGTTCTGCGCCGTCTTCGAATAGCACTGTCGCTAACACAGTTGTTGTCTTCAACCCCACCCCGTTATCCTTAGGTGAGAAGCCATTCGAGTGCAAGCTGTGCCACCAGCGATCCAGGGACTACTCGGCCATGATCAAGCACCTGCGCACCCACAACGGCGCCTCGCCCTACCAATGCACCATCTGCCTGGAGTACTGCCCCAGCCTGTCAGCCATGCAGAAGCACATGAAAGGCCACAAGCCCGAAGACATCCCCCCAGACTGGCGCATAGAGAAGACCTACCTGTACCTCTGCTACGTCTGAGGCCCGGAGAGCGAATGAAAAGAGGAAGGGAGGGTACGTGCGAGGGTAGGGGGCAGGGTGGAGAGGTTAGGGGAATGTAATTGAGCGGCTAGGAGGCGTAAGGCTGCAGAGGAGTGTTGACGATGGAGGAATGTCAACGGCGAGAGACTCGAAAAAGCAAGAGGGTTTGTTTTCTTTTTTTTTTTTTTTTGTCTTTTCATGCAAAGGAGGCGGCGACCGACGGGGTAAGAGGGTAGTGATGATGGGACAAAAGTGCTAAGAAGAGGAAGACTTGGACACGGAGAGAGATTCTCCATCATTGTTCGGATTCACCGGGTCATTCACTACATCTGCAACTGTGTTATTGTATCAGGTCATTTCACGCAGCGGCACAAAGCGAGCGAGCTGCGAGGAAGTGACGTTTTGGATGCTGCTGCCACAGTGGTGAGGAGGCAGATTCTCAAGGGCTATCTGAACCTACACATTCTTACCATCAGGAACTGAAATCATCCACTCCAGATTTTTCCAAACAGGAGAAAAAAGGGGGAGGTTTTGTTCTACGTATTTGGTTTGTTTACATTCACCCCGTTTTGTCCGGCTAGTTTGGATCACACGCTTTGCTTCCCAGATACTGAGGGAACTGCTGGCTTTCAGAAGCGAAACCATAACGCTTTGAACCACAACAAAGTAATCTTGGAGAAGGACTTAGATGTATTTTCCAACAGTTTCACCACAACAAGGAAACATTTCCATCCCGAATGGAAAATTTATCTGCTCTGCAACCTTAACCCTCCATTATCCACACAGTTTTCACAGAAATCTGCCAGCGTCACCTGTCCAATACATGAGATCCTTCAGATCCCAGCGGTGGCGGGAGATAGCCCCTGAGAATCAGCAGCAGAGCCGGTAGGCGTATGCAGTAGATGAAACAGTTGAACTGGATGAATGGGAGCACTAAAATACTGCAAACCAAACACCCGTTTGGTTGTGAGGTGGGAGGGGAAGGAGATGCTAGTGCTGCTTTTCTTTCGTTGGAAGTCCCAGTTCTCTCAGTTGTCTTCCTGGTTCTGCATCTCTGTCGGATGAGGGCTGGAGAAGGTGGAGTCACCACTGGCCACCCACGGTTCTCCTCAGAGAGCCAAAGGCTAACTTGCGTCACTTTTTCATCCTATGTTTGTTTGTTTTTTTTTTGTTTTTTTTAGCTCTGCATCATAGTTTATCATGGCTTGATTGCACAGGTAAAAACCAATTACGACAACAGTCTCTGTTTGAAAGGTATATCGTTCTTTTCATTAAATCATAACTCATTATTACAGTACACCACATTAAACCCAGCCTATCCACCTAATCAGCAATAGATAACTGGACTGCTTTTATTCATGTACATTAACCAGACGACTCTCGTTATCACACACTAATGATGAACTACACAAACTGACAGACAAGCAGTAACACTCTGACCACAACAGATCTGTCCATTCACCACAGTGATGGAAAACAAAATGGGGGAAATGGTTAACCGCTGCTTTTCCGTGGGAGTCCTGTGACTTCGACTGCTCGTAGTGAATGTTGAAGAAGAAGTGCTGGGAATGCCTTAGCTGCACGCCTGAGCGTTCGTCAAAGGCAGTGCGGCAGGTCGGAGACTGTTATACGGCATCAAAACATGAATGTGAAAGACTGTGAGCCGGGTTCACGCCGGGCTGTGTCAAAAAACACACAGCAGGTTATCGCTGCCTTTCAAGGGGGAAACCTGTCGTTCCCGCAGGCGGAGGTTGTCACCGCCCTTGCCGCCTTCGGGTGGTTGAGTTCGGAAGAATTTTCTCCATCCAACATCAAATGCTCGACCATGTGCTCATACATTAGCCAGCTAGCTAGCAGATGTAAATATTATTTTACATTTGAAGACGCGCTAAGGGCTGAAGCAAATCACACGCTGAGGGCCAGACTTTAGTAAAAATCGAGGCAAGACTGGATTATCAGCTGGGCAAACTCGTGGCTCTGGTCCCTCAGAGGGCCCCTAAAAGCCTCAGATTCACTGTGTGTCAGTGGATTAGTTTGAGAATTTGCACCACTGCAGTAGGACATCCACTCAAATTAAGAACCTTTTCAGAAGATACATTAGCGATGTTTAAATGGTGCATATTCCCCAACATATTTACGCTGATTTTTAAGTACCACTGGGGCTTTAAGCAAAATATGATGCTATGTGTACGCTACTGTTTGTATTGGAGAGTGAGAGGAAAAGGGGCCCTCTGTTGGTATTTTAACCAGGGTTGTTAAAAACGTTTAAATGTATGAGTAGCATTTGCATTACGTGCAGCATCTTGGAGGAAAAGCATGTCAGGAACTTGCGGCTTCCCGTCGTCTCTGAAACGCAGCGTTACACCTGCGTGAGTCGACCGTCGAACCCGAGGCTTTAATGAGCATCACTGCATGTCACAGCGTTACCGGGGTGATCACATATCCAAACGGCCGGTGGTAAAAAATAAATAAATATAAAAAAACAAGTGGGAGAAATCACTGATAGGACGAGACGCGGCCCAGCATCTTTTAGGGGGCGACCAATAAGACGACAGAATAAATCAGCTCTTTCTCTGTGGTTTCGTCCCTGTGCTTCGTCTCACTCGTCTCCTGTTGTTGTTGCTGTTGTTGTTGTTATTGTTGTTGTTGCTGTTGTTATTATTGACCTTGAGTTTGATCTCAACACATCGTACTTGAATTACCTCGTTTTGTGACCTCATGTTGCTTGTGTATTTTTAATTTTCCCTTTTGTTTCATTTGTACACTTTTTTCTTTTTTTTTTGGTGTGTGTTCATGAGTGTATGTCGAAAAGATGCATTGCACAACACGATGAAGCAATGTGTACGCAGAAAAAAAATTAAGTGCCACGGTGAAGAGATTTTTTTTTCGTTTGTTTTTCTAATGTTGTGTATTTCTTTGTGCATTACTTGTTACCAAACTTGGTATTATTAACCCCGCTTGTTAATGAGCCGGCAGGTTTGGTCATTTTTTATAAAAGCTACCTCTAAGTTGTTTTCTTTTTGTTTTTGGCAAAAAGCACATTTTTGTGTGTTTGTGTTTTGCATTATTTCATCATTGCTACTTCATCTCATGCTTTTTTTTTTTTGAAAGTTGATTTATGATTGTCTGTGTTGTTTTTAAGCAAAAATGTATATAAAAGGGTAAGAGGTAACAAAAGTAGAGGTTGATAGGATTTGAAAAGTCATTCAAATGGATGTTTATTCTTCTCTTATAGTCTCCCCCTGCACCTCCAACCACAGACAAGCAGAGAAAAAAAAAGCAATTTTGAAGCCTTAAGTGATGAGTAAGAGGGATGCGGCAGATACGAGGAAGTACTATTGCTTTTTAAGAGGGTTTAAAAACAAGAATTTAAACTTGAAAATATGTGAATAGAAGTGTAGTTTTGTAATGTGAAAAAAAGAAGGTTCATCAAAAGAAAAAACGCTGAACCGCCCAGGACAGGTCATATTTGCAGTGATGCAGAGTGCGTTGGACAATTGGAACTGCAAGTGGTAATCAAAAAAGAAAAACCAGAAGGTTAAAAATAGAGATTCTCTCGGCTGACAGGCTCTCTCGAGAAATGAGCATATTCCTGAACAAGAGCCAACAGAGGCAATTTGATATATAAAAATTGTGATATTTTTGTATTCAGTGTCAGTCCTTTTTCCATTTGTGGAGGGTTACAGCAGGGCACAAATATTTGTATTTCTTTTTTTTCTTTTTTTTAAACCTTTTTTTTCTCTCTCTCTGGGTGTGAATCATTTTTGCCTTGCTCCTCTTTGATATTGTTGGACAAAAAAACATGTGTGTGAACATATTGTAATAATAAGTGTTGCTTTCTGGATGTCAATTGCATTGTAGGTGAAGGACTAAATCTATCCGCCACAAAATTTTACGAGTGTGTGTATGTGACAAAAGTTCAAAAAGAAAAAATAGGAAAAAAAAAAGAAAAAATGGAAAAAAAAGATGATAAAACACGGGACGGCAGGGGGACGCTGCCAAAACCGACCAATTAGTACTTGTCATTCACAATTTTTCAATCAAACTTGACTGTCAGCATATTTTTTTGTTTTGTTTTTGTATTTGAAAAAAAAAAAAAAGAAGAAAAGATGGCATGTCCCGTGGTGTCTTGCCATTTTATTCTCGAACACTGTGAGCTGAGGGGCTTTTTCACCCTCATATAATATCCACCCACTATAATATACCCAGTCACGGCTCAGTCTGAACCACCACAATGCAAGACCTGATCAGTCACATTATTCCTATCATCGTCCTCTGAATGTTTTCTACTTTTTCTCGTGCGGGTGAAAGAGTGCGTAAAAGAGTGTGTAACTATGTGCGTGCGTGTGTGTGTTAGTGGAAAAATGCACTAATCAGATCAGATACAAAATAAAATGATATTCTATGCCACTTTTTTTCTCTATGTTAGAAAAAAATATATATATACATTGGCATCGTTATAGTTCTTCCCTCAGTGTTCCTCCAATGTTTCTGTACTATCTTTGTGCCTAAAAATGGAATTTGTTCAACAAAAATATCCATCTATATCTGCTTAGTTTCTGTATTTTCAGAAGAAAATAAAAATGGTGTCTCCAGCACCCTAGGGATGTCATGACGCTCAAAAATGACCTGATTTTTTTTTTTTTTTTTTTTGTCTTTTAATCCTGAATAGAGCAGGGCTTCTTTTTCAAGGACTGCAATAAACCCTTAATGCTATTGAAATAGCAACTGGGATTCTGCATTCACTTCTTTTCTTACGCCGTACTCTGTGATTGGCACCCAAAAGCATTTATTTAGCGACACAAAACAAAGCATCAGGAAAAAAATTTACTGGAATCCAGACGGGCTGCAGTGGTGAAAACTTGCTTTCAGGACTAAAAATCTGCTTTTTTTTTTATCTGCAAGCAAATTAAGCCCAAGTCTGATTCACTCAGTGTATTTTTTTCCTCTTTTTTTGTCAGCAATAGGTTTGCTGATGAGAAACTTTATATTGCTCTTGAAAAAAAAAAAAATTTAAAAAACAGACTATAAAATAAAAACCTCCATTTGGGTAGGTTGGCACTAGGGCGTTCCCCTTCTGCTTTGCTTCAGTTTTCTTCTTTTTAAGTACTTCTTGCTTTCTTTTCTACAAAATGCATTTAGAAGGGGGATGTTAAATTCGTCAGAGAGGAATCATGGCATCCCTGGAGCTGGCACTCTGTGTTTTGGTGTGGTGTTTCTAGAACAAAAGTAGCCATTTCATGCAGTGTTGCAATGCATGTGCCATCGAGGTCTAGACTAAAAACTGTTTGAGTAACAAAGCACCAAGACATTGTATTTTTTTATATTAGCACTGAGGACCAATTGCCCTGTCGGACCAAGCATAACAAAGCTTTTTATGTAACAAAGCTTTTCTCTCTGTCTTTCCCTGGCTTGTCTGTGCTACTTCTCTCCTCCATTGTTGTGACAGCACAAGTGCCAGTCGAGTTGCTCTGTATTAAGAAAATAGTGTTTTTATTATGATTTGAATTGTTATAGTTTTTGTCTACCTCAGCACCTAATCTTAGCCTAATCTTAGAAGGTGCCCAATTATTATTTTTTATTTTTCTTTATTTTGTTCTCTTATTGTTGTCAGTTGTATAATTTTTTGAAATTTGCATTAGAGCTTTGCAAAGGTCCTTTGTCTTTTCCAGCGACAACGTGCTATTTTTTTTGTTTTGTTTTGTTTGTTTTTTTTTTCCCGTGGCAGTACGTTTCCTGTTGAGCTGTGCCACCAATCTATAGCCACCGTCTGTTGATATAGAGGTTGTTCTTTTTTTGTTTCTTTCCATGTAGAATCAGACACCTCTCTTTGTAACATTTAAGTGTTCTCTGATGGAGTGTGAAAAAAAAATAAAAAGGAAAAATAAAAGATTTAATGCTGCAGGTTCTCTTCTCCATGTTGTCACTAAAGTCAATGTTGTGCCTTTGATAGTGGAAAATATAAAGAATATTTCTTTTTTTTTTACATCCTACTAACGGTAGATTGTTTTTTGTAGTGGAATTTTTTGTATTTTTATTTATGAGTCTCATAATAAAAATCAAATCATGATGTTCAGTTGTATACTTTCAATCTGCGGTTAGAAAAAAAAATAAAAAATGGACTTCACGTTGTCTCTTAGCCCTCTTTCTGGCTCGCTATTTGTTTCCTGAATTGTCTTAAACAGCAGAAGGTGACCGCAGGATTTAATATAAAATAATCATTTCATAGCTGCATGTTTGATCTCCTCTTACTTTTTTCTACAACTTCAAAAATAGACTTAATCGTTCTGCTGCGTGATTGTGTGATTAGTCACAATCTCTTAAGTATTTCAGTCCTGTGAAACTGAAACAGCTTCACTCACATCAAATTACTTTAGTTTCTATATATACACGACGTATTTTATAATCCCTCAGAAAAGCTGAATGGATCCGTTAATGCTTTTTTTCTGCGTCTTAGTATAAAAGAGAAACAAAGACTAAAAATGCATTTACTCCTTAATATTCTGCAGCACTTTAATATACACAAACCTGTACATTAATTTAAAATGCACTTACAATGAAGCACAAGAAGCGCGGAAATAGATATTTATACCAGTAAGTTCCCTAAATGCTGACTCCGCTCCGCTCAGCTGAAATTTACTGAGCACATTCCTGCTCCCAAAAGGATCCTTTCGATGGTAATGACCCCGGCGTTTCCTCCGGCAGCATTCAGGACAAGCTTTTCAATTTTATAATGGAGCTACTGATAAAAGGTATTTACCTCTTAAAACTCCACCACTGGAAAGGTCGCAAGAACAGTGAAATCTGTCCTTTTTTTTGCTAAACAAGCAAGGTTTGTACAACAAGTAAAACTGGCTCGTTCTATGTCAGCTAGCAAGCATGTTATAGAGATGTTGCATGCAACTTAAAGGCTGCTTTTTTCTGTTTTTCTGCCCAAATATGCGTCCAGTCTATGTTCTGAAAAAGGGCCTAACTAACACATGGTGATTTGACATATTACAAACGTTGCCTCACTGTACCTGTTCGTACAGCCTCTACGCCGCTGACAGGAATTCAATACAACACCTGCAGGCGCTTTACTGTAACCTCTCTCTGCTCCCGCTGCTTTACAACATGAGGGGTGCCAGCCGGGGCCAAAATGGAGCATTGTTGCACTGACAGGTGAGGAAGAGGGCTATAAAAAACAAAAAAGAAAACACTTCAACAGCAAGTTAAACTAGAAAATATTGAGACAGCACCAAGATTTCTCTCCCAGTTTCTTTTTTGTATAAAACATCTCAAAGTGAGGCAGAAAAATATGTTTTCTGCTGGATTTGTTTTAAATGTCATTTTTCGGCGCTGTCAGTCGCACCAACAAACTTCACTAACAAAATCTGGACGTCTGTAGAGGAAAGTGGAATTTCCTTTATTTGGAAATGAGTGTTTTAAATGACATATGTCAGTATTATACAATCTGTGTCCAAGTATTTTACTTCTTTGAGTGACAAGTAAAAGCTGCCATGTAATAATGATAATTACACTGTACAGTCTTTAAGTGACGCCCCGCTGCTCGGCTCTATAACTCATAAATACATCTGTCCACTTTAAACGCAGACTCTGTTCTATAAGCAAAGCCAAAGTTACCCACATACGTTCATTTGAATTATTATTGTATTTTTCAAAGCGCAGACCTCTCCCTTCACCACCTGGCTGTGATGTACTAATGGTGACTCCTGCAGCACTTCAAGCCTGGCTGCCTTTTGTCTGTTCTGCCTCTCGTGCCACAGAGGTCATAAATACGATCATTAGATATGCAGGGCGTGTGTACCCGAGCACCTCCGCTGTCACACACACACACACACGACTGTCATTATGGAGGAAGCGAGCCGAGACGCAAAATGTTGCAGGTAGATTGACCCCAACAAGCTTTAGATGAGTGTTTTTGTTTTGTTTTTTTTGTGGCAGGTTGTCGTTCATGTTCATCTTCCTTTTGCTTTCATAGTTGATTAAACATATTGTTTCATATTTTTGCTCAATCAAACATCTAACCTGCAGACATTTTAGCATGCAGCAAACACTGGATGATACCAAAGTTAAGATGCATTTTTCACACATGCAGTTTTCAAAGTGTTTCTTATTTGCTGTTGGAAATTTGCAGCACATTTTAACAGACATTGCTGGATACACTTAAGTATGTATGAGTTTGTCATATTATTTGATATGAATGGTTCCCAGAGGACGATTCATAATGATTATCGTGACCTGACCTTTCCTTTAGTGCCTCCATCAGGACAAAATCTCTACAAGCCCCACCCAAGAGAGGAGGAACCCTTTACACACTCTGTGGCACATTTCAGAAAATCATTCCAGTTCACAGCTCACCCCTGTGAGACAGATGAGAAGCTGTTATACTATCACTTGCAAATACTGTTTATAACATTTAATCTATATAATTATGCACTGCCATTTTGCACACTGACAATTATTCACTGCTGTTTCTTACTCTGTGTTCATTCTGTATTTATTGTGCAGGTCTGCAACTGTGAACTTTATAGTTATAGTTTAGATTTATACTCCTTTTTTATTGATATTCTGCATAACTGCAACTTTTTAAATGTAATTTTTAATTTATTATTTATTATCCTTATTGCACTCTTGATTATGCTGCTGCAACATGACAGTTTCCCCTCATGGGATCAATAAAATATATCCATCCATCTATCTATAATCAAATCACCTGATTGGAGGTTTAGTGGCAGGAAAATGATTCCCGGTGGACGTCCTCTTTAAATTTTGTTATTTAGCATCTTGTTCTGTAGCAAAATCCCTCTTGAGCTTCAGAACTATAAGGATCAAATGCTGCGTTCACACCATTGTGGTAAGTTGAGTAAAACAAAAGAAACAACTCCCTCACCTCGACTACCCTTTAATTGCCAGAAGCAGCAATGAAATGCACCGACAATGAGGTGTTCTCATGCCAGCTCAACGTTTGAAAGCTCTTCTTTCTTTAGTTTGCATTTCCACGTGACACAGAATATACTTATATAGAGTTTTACATGGTATGCGTAGATAGAAATATAGATTTATATTGGAAGTAGGGGTAAAGCATGCTAACTGAAGAAAAAATCCCCTGCACGCTCCTTTATTGTGCTGAAGTCTCAAAGTGTACCAGACGAAGTAATAAAGCCTCATTGTCAGCTGCTTGCTGCAATTTCTTCCCCAATAAAGCTCAACGACACACGCCTGTCTGTGTGTCCGACCACTAAACATCACATCAGAAGTGTCTCCAGTGCGTCCCAATAATGCCAAGTATATTTGCTCATTTCCTCTCTCCGGCACACTGGATCAGATCTCGACTTCAGCGGATTGGAAACTAATGAGGCAGCTCTCCACTTTCCCCTTTCACTTGTGTGTTCGCTCCCAAATATTACACCCAAAAGTCATCGCAGCTTTTGTTTGTTTCTTTTTGAGGTTTTTTTGTACTTTTTTAGAGTTTGGCAGAAAGAAACAAAAACAGGAAATGAGAGAAAAAGCTCATTGTGAATGGTTTTGTTGGCTTTGGTGCGACTTTGATCTTATTTCAGGGGTATTAGGAAGGAAGGGGCAGGAGTTGGTGAATGGTCTGTCAGGATGGCAATATGAACAGTGAAGGGTCCTTTGTGTTTGCAGCACGAGGTTGCTGCACTGATCTTTGACCCACATACCTAAAAAGGCTGGATTCTTCAGGTTGCCAGCCTCCACTCGTAAAGCAGCGCTCCCACATTTTAGAGGTTAAAAGTGAAGGTTTAAATAAAACTGCTGATTTTCTTAACGCCAAACTTTACTAAACTAGACCATGTTTGCCTTCGACATCACAGACAAACATCCTGCTTCATGCATGTTTTTATCTATCTATCTATCTATCTATCTATCTATCTATCTATCTATCTATCTATCTATCTATCTATCTATCTATCTA
>JBAJHX010000067.1:19967941-20001622 GCA_037176925.1 Amniataba percoides | reverse complement strand
TGGACTAAGCATCAATAGTAGTGTCTGTTATAGACATGTGATGTAGGGGTAACTTACTGAGGATGTTTCTTTCTCTTCCACCTAACATAGTCTGGAAAACAAAGCTCATCTAAGTTTATTCTCAGAGCTTGTTTATCCACACCTGTCTCTCTGAATGCTTGACTTGCCGACTAATTCCTGCTCCAGTTTGTTTTCTGCTCTCCTGACATCACTTTTTGTTGCTTGCACATTAATTAAAGGGTAAAATAAGATTATTTTCTGGCAAAAATATCTTGTTCTGGCTTCAAGCAGCTGATGAGTCACCTATCAGCGGGGTTCCAATGGCGGTGGCAGGCAGAGTGTCGGACACGATGATGAGGAAGACGGAGTAACCGAGCAGCAGGGTGATCTTGAAGGAAACTCTCTCTCCGCTGTCCGGTGGCAGGTAGAAACCCACAATATCCATCACCATCAAGAAGATACTGGGCAGCAGCAGGTTCACCGTGTAGAACAATGGCCGCCGTCGGATCACCACCTGAGAGAAGTAACACGCTCAGTGTAGCTTGTCTCTTGGTTTTCAATGTCCAAATGTGATTGGTGAGCACAATTTTATGTTTCCACTTTGATGTTAAAGGTTGACCAAGTCTTAACTCCAACTCCGTACTTAACTAAAGACATTAGTTTTATATCGGTCATTCTGCAGCAGAGGGTTGCACAATGAAATTCAACTTGAAGGTCATTTATGTTGCACAGGTATTTTTGGGAGATTCTCCTAATCTTACAAACAGAGTAAGGTTACTTTGCAGACTTTTCATTTGCATCTGATCCACTCAGTTCTTGTCAGAAACACAAGGTAAAAGGATGTGGCAGCAGTTCTCAGTCACCACCTACCAGATAGTAGCTAACAGTAATGTTCGGTCTCGTTGTTTTGAGGAAACAGCAGTAGGAAAGGCCTTGGGTGCTGCTGTGGTCGCATTAGGCCAATTCAGTTTCATCACGTGTGCAGAGCGCCATTTTTTCAAGTCAGATATATTTAAGTAAATATCACGTGGTCCAATTAATTTTGGTGTACAAATATTCTGCATGTTTTATTTTGCTAGTTAGTGAAATTGTTGTATTAATGACACTGAATTGTTATTGATAAGAGGATTGAGCTGTGAATGAACAGGCCTGAATTTGACAAAAGTACTTTTTGTATTGCAGTGCTTTCCTCTTCATGAGGTAAAGCTTCAGGAAAGACTGCCAAAGCTTTCATTAATCTAAAATCCATCGTCACAATTTACGGTGGAGGTGCATGACAGATGTATCTCTCTCACATATATATTCTCATTTATTGTCGTATCTGTAGCTTAGTTGGCTCATCTTGGTCATTCTTCACATTTAGGACATTAAACTCTCTCTATTGACAGGTCAGCTGTCATGACATTTGAGCGGGAAGATTAAAGAATTTTTCACTGTATTTTACTCACATGGAACTTCATCTCGGCGTAATAGTCATCGTTGTCCACGCTGAAGCTCTTGTAGTTGGACAGTACGTGGAGCAGCTCCCACTCTCCCTGGTTCATGAAGACGCTCTTGTCCTCCCTGAGCTCCTCGGGGCTTCGCATCAGGGTGATGTTGATGTCATCAACTGCCGATCGAAACACAATGTCAGGAGCAGCGTGAAACAGCCATGGCAACAGGTTACCCTTCACCCGTCGCTCGGCTCTCCGAGCACGTCACAGCAGGAGAGGCTTCACGGACGCACAGCACACGCCAGCTGTTCTACTCAAGTCTTGATGAGAAGATCTGAAGAGGGAGTTTGATGTTGTTTTCTGACGGCAGAGATTATTTATCGCCATCTTGACAGGAGAACATCAACAGTGGCGTAAAGGCGGATCATTTGAGTGGTCAAGAGAGCCGCTGGGGTTGCTGATTGGTAGTGAAAATGAATGTGGAGCTGGCAACTTAAAGTGTCATTTTGGTTTATTACAACTTGTTTTCTCCATCTTTTATACCCGTCACAATCACACTGTGTGCTCGGAGAAAGTACACTACAAGTACAACAGGTCAAAGCTGCAGCAGAAACTGTGACAGATGTTTGCAGCAGACAATTTGGGAAATAATTTCACCGTCTCTTGTCATTTTTTCTACTGACTGCTTGTGTTTCTTGCCCCAGATGACTTCTTTTCATGGAAGTTGAAAAACAGAGTAGGCTCAAAGACATCTTATTTACTGTTTTATCCCCCTGAATTCTTGGTTTTACAACTGAAGTACTTTTTGTCATCAGAGAAAGTGTTTAATTACACTGTGATGACCCTCTGAGCAGGCCTCGCCTCCCAGCAGCATGATGGGTGGAGTTTGGTCGTCAGGTAGATCCAGCTCACCTGGTCTGAAATTATATGAAGCTGGTGGAAGTTGGTGAGTCCCTCTTCATTTTAAGTTTCATCATGTTTTGAGAATGGCCGAACTTGTCTACTTTCAGGGCTTTTTTTCAGGGGGAGGATGCAAATCTTTTTTTATTGAGGGGTCACACCAGGTAAGTGTTAATCCATTGTTCATTTTGGGTTCACATGTTTGTTTCAATTATTATGTTCAGTAACTCTTAAAGTAAGAATACTGTCAGGGTCACATCTGTGGATTTCTAAGGGGGTAGCTGCACAATGAGAACTTCCTGAACCTACTGCTTTCTAGTGAATAAAGTGCAGAACCCCCCCCATCAGTAACTGGACTAGGATTGAGTTTGTACACTTGTATGCTTGATTAGGTTGGTGGAAACTTGAGCTTATGTTGATGCACAAAGCGATGTGAGACTTTAGGCTTGTTTTTATCAGGTTTGGTTAATCGAAGGCTACCTGCTGTTTGGTGTCATGTTGTCAGGGATTGTGCCATGACTCAGACACTAATCTGATGCATTCACCTGAAGTGTTGTGGAGTCAGGGAGCAGGCAATGACACACACACAAACACACACACACTCTCGTCATGTCTTTCATCCTCTGCCTTGATGTGATTTTTCACAGAGAGTCTGCACGTTCTGATTTATTTTGAAAATCGACTGGATGTTGTCTTTTTGAAAGAATTCACTCAAAACATTTGAAGTTTTCTTTGCAAGAAATGAAGCCATTCTGTCCATTAAAGCCCAGGAGACTTTTACACAGCCTAATGGAGTAACGAATAAACAAATATAACAGGACCAGATTAAAAACAAAGGTGACTTCTTAGTAAAATATTAAAATGTGTTCACCTTGCCGACATAAATTAAAAATAAAGCCAAGTCTCTAATATAAATCTCTCTCAAATTATGTATTCTCCACATCTGAAATAGACTATTTGTTTCTGAGGCCATTAGGTTCAGTTTATTTTGGAGTTGAAATAAATCTAACGCTGCTTCACCCAAAATGACTATTGCATTTTACAGCACTGTCAGCAATGATATGTGATAGTTTTTATGTAGTTTTAAATCTTATTCCAAGAAAGTTTAACCTTTTAAGGAAACCATACATGTCAGGTAGAAAAATGTGTACTTTGAGGCATTTGTCAGGTTGGAAATGTGTGAAATAAGTCTTACTGGTATGTAGCCAGCTCTGGAAGGTGAGGCTGCATTTCTGGACGTCAAAGGGGAAGTTGTAGATGTTGAGAGTGCAGGCCGTGACCACCTGGATGGGCTTGTAGTTGCGCACCAACCCATCGTGCGTCACATAGACGTAAGGTATGTCCGGAGACTTCCCTACATCTACGCTGCAGGTCGGAGAGAAAAATGAGTTTGTTTTAGGAGCACAAAAAATAATCAGATGAGGCAGGAAGTCATGTTAGGAACAGCAGCGGCTCGTACAACTCATTGATGAGGATGTCGGGCACCCAAATGTTAGCAGTCGGTATGGAAACTTGTTTGACTTCGTCGAAGTCTTCTGGATTCCAGACGAGGAATTCATCTGTCCACGACTGAAATATTGAAGAACGGTAGAGGATGAATCAGCAAAACACCATGAAAACATCATAACAAATAGTTCTATTTTTATACAGAATTTTTCCTTCGTAACATAAAATAAAATAAATAAATCTAATACTGTAGAGCAAAAATGGTATCAAAGAAAGAAAAAATATGCAAATTACACAATTAAAACTGCAAAATTATGAAAGTAGTAAATGAAAATCTAAATAATGCTGAGTTTGGTAATTACGGTTGCAGCTAAATGTTTTAATGGGTGGCGTCAGCTAGCATAAAAAAATGTTAAACTAAAATAGCAGGTCAACTTACAGTATATAAAATGAAATAGCCTTTGTCTCACCTGTCTGTACCACACATATGTTGTCAAAACCTGGTTCTTCTCATCCTGTCGTAGAATAAAGACATCAGATTTGTCAGTGAAAATGGCAAGAATATGATGTTGATGATCTTTTACTTCTATATTATATTCATCACGTTATTCTCTTTAGTTTATCAGAGTTGTTTCTTATAAAGCTTCAAATAAATAATATGGCACCTAACTTTGCATATGAATGATGCCTCTTTGTGGGTCTTTGACATTGGTACATTTATCCACGAACAGTTGTCTGGTTGTGTTTTGCAGAAAGCCGTTTTTGACACGGCACATTAGGGGGAAAACAGCAAATAATAAAATGAATGATGGCTTAATTCTGCTGAGCTGCGTTTGTTTTCAGGGTCCTGATGTGCGTTGCTGAGACACTTGAATACAAAGGAGCCATTGTTGATGTTGTTAGCACCTGAGCTTTTCCCCCCATTGTGACAACCCAGAACGTGAGCTGTGAAAAAGGCCAACTGAGCTTCCTCAGACAATTTTAAGACACAGTTTTGCCAACACAGGAGCTCCAGTGAGCTCCAGGCTTCAGTTGAATTCATTTAATAGGAAATGCGACAGGGAAATTTGCACCATTGAAGCACAATATCAACATGATAAGGGACTTTAAGTAATTAAGGTTGTTGCTTTATTTGAGGAGGGTCTTTGTTTCAAGGTTTGCATCTATGTGCATTTCTAAATCCAAATGTTTAATCAGATTTCCACACAGTAAATCTGGGGAAAGGTAGTACTCAAGCATAGGAGGACTGTGGAAGCTCAGTGAGGTTTGCATGTTTGTTTCGAGCAGTCATTGTCCGGTGCCTGCAGACAGTATGCAGATGTATTCACACGAGCCTGAAAAACTTTCAGCTGTGCATCGTTCAGGTTAGAACTGCAGGTTGATCTTTGAGCAGCTCAGTCACACTTTCATGACCGCACATGAAAGGCCAGACCTGCAACACCAGCCTGTGTATATTTTAAATTTTCTTTTTCTTTTTAAATCATCCGTTTGGGAACAATTTGGGCTCCCGAGCGCGGGAGAGCTGCATATGAGGTGAGAAAAGTGTGTCGATGTCGCTCCAATTGAAACACATCTCCCAATGCTCAGATTTTATTTGATATCACTCTATTTATTTTGCCTTTTGGGAAAATGTTTCTCCAGTGTCTGTACAGTGTGTTACAGAAATGTTGGAAGCAGTAAACAAAAGTTGCCGCTGGCCAAAATGCCACCTCAGTCTCCAGAAAGAGCTTTTTGCCTGTCTTGACACTTATTACATAATACTGTGTTAAAAAAAAAACAAAAAAAACATACCCTTTATTTTGCCCTGAACTGTGACTCCTAAAACTGAGAAATAAAGTGTTTGTATTTAGAATATAAATGATTGTTCAGATGACATATAAAACATATAAAACAATGATTAAAGGTCTCTGGACACTCACAGAGGATGATATAAATATGACTTCATACATTTGGAGTTCACTGTTCGCAGGTCTGGATGCATCATAACTCACCACATTGAGGATGGAGTAAACCATCAGGTCTATGGCCACAATGGTGGACGTCCTCCAGTCTTTCACCGGTCTCACACCCTTCTTATATCCGGCGCTCAAAAACTCAGATAGCCGCACTAATGTGGCATTGGCAAATCTTCCCGTGTTGCTGCTCAGCTTCTTCACTGAAAACGTACAAAAATCTTCATATTCTCATTTTCTCTTGTAAAGTACATACTTTAAAAACAAGTCATTAAAAAAGCTGTTGAGTACATTTTAATATGTTTATTTATCATCAGGCCTACGTGTAAATTACTAGAGCACACATTATTTGAAATGCAATACTCGATGGAATAAATAGCTTCTTTGCTTCTTAATTAGATATGGCTCATTAAAAAAGCTTGTTTAATGTAAATACTGTTTAAAGCAATTGCGAATAAAATTATTTGCAGCAATTAAATTATCAGAGAAAAACACATAAATATCCAGTAGGCTTCAAATGAGGATTAATTTTTAAATTAAGTCATTTTAAAAAATGTATTGTGCAACAGTGCTGAAGTAACTTTAGAAATCTCCTATGCAAAGGCATGTACATATTTCATTTCACTAACTTTATTTGATTGCTGGTATTACTATTCATTCTGTTTTGGTCTGTTTTACATACATTTATTTATAAGAGAGTAAACAACTTAAACCAGAATATTCAACATCTGTGTTTTGAAGCCACAATGATATGTTACAACTCTGACCAAACAACACTATTTTGATATTTTTTTTACAACAAAAACATGTGTAATGTATTATGTTGCATAAGATTGAATTATTAATCTTATTTCTTAACATAACTTCTCTCATCAGTGTAGTTTTATCTGACTTTATTTAACTAATTGACTCTTTTTTTAGCTCTTCTTTATGCTACTCTGAATGTTCCTGCTTATAAACTTACACAACAAGGCTATATATAACAATATTAAAATGCTATAATTCACGTTGAGATATTTTCTCAGATTGACTAAAATTATCCTAAATAAACCATAATAAAACCAACAAACCATAAAATAAACCATAAATTTAGAGAGTAAGTAAGATAAAGTTAAAAAAAAGAGGGTAAATAATAGTGACAGGGACTCATCATATCTTAAGTTCAGGTATTAAATATTCTCTACCTGTGCATGCTCGTGATGCTCCTTGAATAAGAAGGAAAATGAGTGTCATCCACGCTGACGAGAGCCTCATGATGCCCGTTCACCTGTGTTTTCTCCTCCTGCTGCGGGAGTCTGAAAGGCCTCGGGACGCCTGACACCCACATCCTCCGTATCCATCCACTATATCCATCACTTCACTCTCATCCACTATCAAAACCTTGTTAGTGTCACTCAGCTTGCGAGGGTGTATCCATCTGTGCTGACGCCACTCCTCCTCGTTCAATAAAGTCGCAGCTCGGCGAGATAAATGAAGCTGGAGGACTGCAGGAATAAAAGCCAGTGACCGGATCGTATGTCATGTCTGAGTAATCATTTAATTAAGTAATACGCCAACACCAGGCCAGTGTGTTGCAGTGATTTAAACAATTAAGAGGCTATTAGGCAAGTCATTTGCTGTCAGCAGAGTTTCAGCATGTAATGTCCTTTATCGCATAAAACCTGCAGTGGCCAGAGTTGTTTTACTCGCCTCTCTTTATGTTGCAACCAAGAGCTAAGTCATTTAATCTAATTAAATTTCATTTGCCAATACTGCCTTGTATTTAATATAATTTGAAGGGGAAAAACATTTATATGATTGCAAATGCATCAGTATTGCAAAAATCATATTGAAATCAAACTTAAAAACTCTAATACACAATGTGGCCAAAAGTATGTAGATACCTCAACATATCACTAGTTTCAACATGAATTTCTAAAACTTCAGAACAGCCTCCCCTCTTCTGGCTTTAGGCTTTGCCACAAGATTTTCTAACTTTTCCGCAGTGATTTGCTCCCACTCAGACACCAAAACACTGATGTCAGTGATCAGAGCTGGTTTGTAGTGATTCATCTCAAAGGTGTTCGGCAGGGTTGAATTTTCTTATCTTACTGTGATCGGGACATTTCTGGGTGTTAAACTTTGGGCAGTGGTGTGTAACCCCCAACCGCTAACAGTGTGCATGTAGTGAGTATGTGACTCTTTAAAAATGTACTGATCGTAACCTCTGACCTTCTGGTCTGGGCCGGAGTGATCAACAAAACTAGTGAAGTATCTGAAAAATGCATTGTCCTGGTTCAACATACATGCATGTAGGTTTGTAGTTCTTTGTAGCCTCCCAGATATAAAGTTGTCATAGTTGTCATGGTCCTGTTCTTCGTGTTTCTTAATGTTTTCCCTTCCCTTTGTTTTCTGTGTCTCTCACTGTTCTGTCTTTATGACATTGTTCTTGTCTTTGGTTGTTTTATTTAGTTCTGCATATTTCCTGTTTTATTTGTAAACTTACCTCTCATCATATGTCAGACACTTTACTTCCTGTGTGTTTTCCTGCCTCTTTGATTACCTGATTCATTTAATTTGCTCCCCGTTAGTCTCCTCATCTGTTTCCACCTCGCCATCAACCTCGCTATTTACATCCGTCCCCTTCCTTTGTCCTGTTTTGATGCTGTCTTGTCTCGCCTCTGTTCATGTACCTGCCTGTCTTATCCTTCCAGTGAGGCTTCATTTCATCAACAAATCATCATCAATCCTCATCAAAGTGAAGGAAGGTGCTCCCTAAATTTGATAAAGGAAAAGCCAAACCTGGCTGTTGTGTTTTGTGCTGATTTATGTCATAATATAGATCCATATCAGATGAGTCTTATTTTATCAACTCTATGAAAGTCATTTATCAAAATAAGATGCAACATCTGATTTGCCAAAATGAAAGTTAAGTGAGTGAGTTGGGGCTCGTTTATTCAGAGGGCCCCTTGAAAATAAAGCACCAGTCAAGGGCCTTCAAGTTTTTTATGCTTTCTTTGGGATTATTCCTGTCTGAATAATCAGTAAAATCACACATCCCAGAAAAACTGTCATTGCCACATTTCACAGTCCAATTTTGTCCCAAATGGATCTAAACTACTGATGACAAATTCCTCAACATGAAAACAAGATAAAAAAAACTATCATAGCTGTCTGTCAAAACGTTCACAGTGATCTGTTAATGGACTGATTCATCATGACTCAGTGAACTTCAGGTTCTTTGGTTCGACTTTATGAGGCTTTTATTTTCTCTTCTGTCATTTATTATCTTCAGGAAAAAAAGCTTAAAAGGCTTTCCTTTGAAAAGAACAGATCGAATCATCTCATGACAGCATTCATATTCACAACAAAGAGAAAACACTGAGCTTGAAGTGAACACACGGCCATTAGTTATCTCACAGAGGCCGTAACAAAGCACTAACTAAACATTTATCTTCAGCTCTGTTGCATAACATCGTGTAACCGGATCCACTTGGAGAAAAGGTTTGCAGATACTGTGAAAATTGCATTAATATAGATCTTTCCACTGGCAAGTTTTCTATGACGCACTTTTGATATTCTTATCATCACTATTAGGAAACCAACGGGGAATAGAGAGGCAGCGGCTGAGCTTTGAATGGGTTTTATTGATCTATTTTGTGGCAGTGGGATGGAGATTAAAGAATGAATACAGTATCGTAACATCACACGGGCACCGAGGGTTTTCTCCAGAGAGAGCTGCTTTATTATACAACATCTCAGAGTAAATCTTCGCTGTCGGGAAAACATAACAGGTCTGATAAAATAATGTCTCTGCCAAAGTGCAATATCTGGAGATTATGTAACCTGAAAAAATGTAAAGGGTAGTTCAGGTTTCAGACAGCTTCATGATCAATACATCATTTGTAAAGGCTGTAGGCAGATTTTACTGAGATCTTGGAGCATGATGACACTGCTAACAAGGAGTCAGATTGGGGGAAAAAACATTAAAATAACAGAAAGTTTAAATGGGAGAAAATAAATTCAGGTGCAAAAAGGTTAGCTAGGTTATCTGTCATAAACCTTCATCCACTGTTGTATTGTTGCGGAGTGTTCCTGTGCAACGAGGGATTATTAAAGACTCTTCAGCTCTCAGCTGACCCGCCAAACAAAGTGATTTCTCATGTCAAAGAGCTGAACTTTTTTATTGCACGGTTACACCCTTTGAGGGAGCTCTCAATGAATCCAAGCCGCGACGAGAGAGAGCTAATCCCCAAACGCTCGAGGGTGCAACATCAGATACAGAAATATGCATGAATACGAGCTTAGAGAGATAATAACAGCTTTAGTGACACGAGCAGTGGAGAGAGCTATCGGCGATGGCATTAGAGAATCAGTAATAGGGACGGTTTATAAATGCAGCCTAAAGCGCTCGTGTGAATATGATTGGATGACATTTATCACCTTGTAGAGGAGGCCCGATGATGCGTGGCGAATGATGCGAAGGGGAGCGCCGCGCTGAAGAAACTCTAAGCTTGTTTACAACCTGTCTGATGTTCTGATTACTCGCGTTTGTCTGACTTTGCTGTAAAAAAAAAATGTAGCTGTGTTCTCAGATCTCAGCAATCACTTGAAATGTGGCTCATTGCTGATAAAACAGATGACCAGATCATTAATTTTTATGATTAACAACATTGATATATGATATAAAGTGTATCTTATCAACTATTTATTTCTTAAAAAGGCTTGCAATATTCACTCTGGAGGACTTAAGTACTGCATCCTGAATTACTGTAATGTAAATAAGGAAAAAAGTGTTTTCAGTTGCAATATGATAAAGTCACTACGTCGCTGATTTGGTGGTCAGGCGAAGCTCCAGCTGGCCCAGAGCAGCAGCAGGGTGCTGGCGTACAGGACGAGCACAAACAGGTAAAAGCGGAAGAGAAAGCGGTCGAGCTTCGAGCAGAGGGCCAGCCAGTCAGCCTGAGCCGAGGACTCGCTGTCCTCCTGGGATAAGGCCAGCCGGAGGGAGGCCAGCTCCTGGAGAAGCCACTCCAGCCCCGACGGAGCTTCCTGGATCTCGTTCAGAGAAAGAAGATCCTCTTCAAGAGACGCCTCGAGCTCAAAATCTGTGAAGAGATTGAGGAATCGGGTTCAAAATGAAGACATTTACCATGCATGTGTACAGGTGTTGTGAATAAATGAGAGCAATTCAAGCAAATTAATCAATATGGATGCTACAATTTATTAGTATTCCTCATCTAAGCTGGAAATAGAACAACTTCCACACAACCAGCTGATCCTCCAACTTCACTGCTCTGTCTTTAAACAGACAAAAAGCATCTCGTCTTCCTTTTAATCCAGGTGTTTCTCACCCGTTCTTTGCAAACAGATCTTTTGATTCGTTGAGGCGTTAAGCAAAAACACTCTCCAGGTGTCACCCGTCAGCAGGGCTTTCGGACAGTCTCAGTCTGCGAGCCTGCGGCTTACCTCCGGATGGGTTGATGAAGTCGAGGGTTTTGATGGAGGTTAAGGCGCTCTCGGTGAACTCCTGCCCAGCGGAGCCGTACTTGTCCAGCAGGCAGGCCGACACCGACATCTGCCTGACCTCCTTCTCGCTGTGGTGGAGCAGCTTGACCACCAGTATCGACTTGATCAAGCTGAGCATCAGCAGAGCCATGCAGACCGCGAAGAACACACCTGGATGGAGACGGAGGAAACAGAAAAGCTCCCAATACTGTCTACTTATATAGTGCTTAGATTATGGCCAGTAATTAGAAATAACCACAGCACCAATCAACCAATAATCCTGTCCTGTACTCATCATGAGACAGTATTATGGTTTTACCTCTGGCTGTCCAGGCCGGGCTCAGAAACCTGGACATGCTCTTCACAATTTACTGAAAAAAGGCCTTTTCAGATGTCATAAGAGCAGAATAAACAGGACAAAGTGGATTGTGTGTGGACTTTACTTTGGTAAACCACATAAAATGTAAATGAAGATGGACAACACTGGGTGCAAAACAAAGCAACATGGATTTAGTGGTGATGTGAACAACGAGCAGAAGTCGTGAATGATCCCACCGATGAGCGGGGTCCTGACTGCAGTGGCGGGCAGTTCGTCCGTCATGTTGACTCTGAAGACCGTGTAGCCCAGCAGGATGCTGATCTTAAAGGCGATGCGTGTGCCGCTGTTCAGAGGCAGCTGGAAGCTGATCACATCCACCAGCATGAGGAAGATGCTGGGGATGAGGAGACCCACCACGTACAGCAGGGGGCGCCGGCGGATCAGCACCTGAAAGACACGAAACCATAAGGAGCCGAGATTCCTCAGAAATAATGTCATTTATTCAAGCCCAGATGTTCCCTGTTCGCCATGCAGATAGTTTTCCTGTTAATTTCTATTAACTATTTTGGTAGGAAAGGCTGTGAATAAAACTATTGATCATGATTTCCATTACATTTAATCTAATATTCTAATGTCACTAACATTTATGTATTTCCTATCTAACATTATAGCAACTATTTAAAACACTTTACATCGTCTTGTCAAATACAAGCTTGTGTTTCGAAGCCTTTTTGGTTTTCTGGTTTGTTCTGGTTTCACTTGGACTGTCATCAGTATTTTTTCGTGTTCATAACCTTTGCTTCAAACAGATCTCCTTTGAGTCTTATTAAAATCAACATTTTTCAAAACTGGAAACGAACAAAAGCTTTTTTTCATGTGACGAAGCTACCTTCAGCAACAGCACCACCACAGAGCAACAATATCCCAGTGAGCCATGAAATGCTCCATTACTGAAAAGCCTCCGTTCTTTGAGCTGAATAAATAGCAGCCCTCCCTGCTCTCCACCTGCAATGGGCTATGGGGCCATTTTCCTCACCACTAACAAGAAGTCCATTGATCAGGCAGCCACTGAGACAGTCTCATTATGGTTGCTCACCCTCGCCTGTCTATCAGACTCCCTCTCTATCTGTCTCTTTACTTGCCAGAAAACGGCCTCGGTCTCATCATTTGGCATTAGCTCACTCGCCCGATCCATGAAGGTCGCGGCCAATTGCTTTACACTTTACAATTCTGCCTCGCAGCATGGCGGCGGGGAGGGAGACTAAACCCCCCAGAGGGCCTACAGTTAAAAGCTTGGCATCGATAAGCAATCGCAGCCATCGCAGTGCAGTTGCTCATCACACCACCAGACACCAGTAACTATAGGAAAGCATATTAACAACCAGCATTTTAATGTCTTACTTTCTTATTTAAATCATTCCTTCTGCAGGGGGATGTGACTAATGTATAATAAGGCACGTACATTGAACTGGATGTGGGCGTAGTCGGTGTTGTCTTGGCGGATTTGCCAGTAGCGGGAGGGGATGGACAGCAGCTCCCACTCTCCATCGTTCATGAACTCCCTCTTATCGTTGGCGATGGCCTCCGCACTCCTCCACAGAGCCAGGTCTATTTCCTTCACTGCAGAGCGAGAGATAATGAAGGACAGGAAGAGACTGTGGGTGGGGGGAAAAAAACGACACTTTGCCTCAGAGTAAGAGCATTTCTCAGCGACTGTGTGTTTACGTGGGTTTTATCCTCTCATTCAAACAAAACAAAAGATTTATTATTTATGGTATGTTTATTTCATTCTTCCTGCAGGTGTATTGATATGAAAGGTGACAAAATCGTCTTAACTCAAGGTTTTTCAGAGCTTTCAGCAGCCATCCAGTCATCCACCCCTTATTTATAAAAGAGATAGTTCATCAGCAAACTTAAGGCCACAGAGGAACA
Organism: Amniataba percoides; assembly: GCA_037176925.1. NCBI lineage: Eukaryota > Metazoa > Chordata > Actinopteri > Centrarchiformes > Terapontidae > Amniataba > Amniataba percoides. Next base: position 19,988,153 of record JBAJHX010000067.1, on the reverse strand, counting down.
GAGTTTGTAACTAGAGCTTCAACGATTGGTCAGTCAACATAAAATTAGTCTGTGACTACTTTGATAATCAATAATACATTTGTGTAATTTTTAATGTAAGATTAAAAAGAGCTAGCCTTTAAAGTTTGAAGATTTCCTTCACCGATGCATGAAAAATATGAGTAGCATTTGGTTTTGGATTAAGAAACAGTTAATCTGAAGATGTCACCTTCTTGGGATTTAGAAGATTTCAGTTGCCTTTTTTCTTATCGTTAAACAATGAATCAGGAAAACAACTTGCAGATTCACTGGTAGTGGAAATATTGTTGTCATTTCCATGCTTCTGCTCAGATGGTCTCTCATGTGGGAGCTGAATTTTTGGACCTCCTAGTCTGTGACTCTGACCAGTTTTGATGGGAGCAACAGGTTGAGTCATTCAGTTCCCTTTAAAGAGTCTTTATTGTTTCACCAATGTATTGTTCCCTACATTGGATAGATGATCTGACACACGAGGGAGTCTCACTGCTGCTCCTGCTGATTGTAAACCTCTCCAATCACTGATTAAGGCTTTTAAAAGTGTCAGAAAAACCTATAGTTACCTGCACATTAGACAGTTTTCTCAAGCGTTTGTTGGACTTCTAAGATTAAGTGTTTCCACCCAAATTATGTTCCTCATCAGTGCAGCAGGTTTAATTACCCTGTTCTGCAAACACAAAAGGCGTTAAACTTGGATTTAGTGATCTTACGGGTTTCCAGCAGCCCATGTCGGGCAGGAAACAGACCTGAGTGAAGCCAGCTGCGGAAAGTGAGGCTGCAGTTCTGCTTGTCAAAGGGGAAGGCGTACATCTCCAGGCTGCAGGCCAGCACCACCTGCATGGGCCGGTAGTTCTTCACCGAGCCGGAGGAGTTGACGTACACGTAGGGGATGGGAGGGGACTTCCCTTCATCCACACTGGGAACACACATGGAGGAGATGGGAGGGAAAATGAGAGGGTTTGGTCATGCTCACCTTTCAACACAACCTCCTTTCAAGGGAAAGTGAAGAGGCGAATGCTCTTGTCAAGTCAAATTTATCACCTTCTGGCAGTTGCAATTATTTCTTATATAACCACCATCAACCATTTCAGCCAAATTAAGGTACCTAACTATTGTTGTTCTTTTCCCATTCCTGCAGACAGCCATTGGCTTCCATTTTCATATCAAATTTTAGATCTTAACTTTGGACTTTATCAACTTGTAGAAACTTTAACAATTGAAAGTACTGCCTAGTTGAAATATGTGAGGGCTTGCAGCTGTTTGATAATTCTCGGTGTTATCTGTAGACTTTTGCTCAGCTTTGCAGATGAGGTGAAGGCAGCAGAAAATGCTCTTGACCCTGTTGGAAATTAAGTGTACTGCCTCCAAATTTGAACTCCGAATGACACTCCCAAGTTTCAACTTCTGCATAAATGTCTATTTTATTTAGTTTTTGAAAGGATTTAGTGTTCTTGGCTCATGGAAACTCTGCAAGTTGATGTTCATAGTTTATTGAAATCAGTGGAAGTTATTGGCTATCTGAAGGAAGTAAAAAACTCCAAATTTTTTTTACCCTACTTCAGGCCCTGACAGCACTGAAGGACACTGTTCACAAAAATGATAATTTCAGTCACTTCTTACGATTCACTAACGATAATATCAGGTATCCAGATGGCGTCAGATGACAGCGAGATCTCATTGATACCATCAAACTCTTCTGGGTCCCAAACCAGAAACTCATCTGTCCAGACCTGAAAAAAGAGGAGGAAGTGTGTAGGGAAATCAAATAATTATAATGTATGCATTTGAATAAAAAAAAAAAAAAAACATTTTTAAAGCATTTTAGCCAAAATTTAAACTTCACAACCTTTGCTACTGATACAGAACTGTATTCCAATCAATATTTGTTGTCTTACACTGTCAAGAGGCAATAATTCACAAGAGTTTAAGCTTAATGTGAAGACACTTTCAATTAAGCTGATTTTATGGAGGGGAAAAGGTTTGTTTTTCTTGAGCTTTCCAGCATGAAACAAAAGACAAAAGCCTGAAGAGAAAAAACACCGACCTGTCTGTACCAAATACTCGTAGTTATGCTCTGGGTGTTTCCATCCTGTGAACAGAAGAATGTATCAGTGATATTACTGACAGTTTAAACAAATCAATACATAAATTAAGATGTTGAAATAAGATAATGACACTATAAAAGGGCTTTAATTAGTTTTCTGTCCCTGAGTATGTCCAAGAAATTCACAATGCTCACGTAAAGAGGCTGAGTTTTAGCAGCAGTGCGATCAAATCAGAGCTTTACATACCACGTCGAGCACAGACAGAAGGATGAAGTCTATGTAGACGGTGGTGAGGCTGGTCCAGTTGTGAACAGGTCGAACTCCACAGTCGTACCTTCTGAGGAGGGTCCTGGTCAGCTGGTTCAGAGCCGATCTCTTCGGCTTCTCCGGCACACATTCAGCCAGGTGAGCTAGAGAGGTAAAAGGTAAATTAGCAAGGTAAGGGCAGCAGAAGTTCAGTTTCATATTTTGTGGTAATATGGTTGATTGTAAGTTTGTTTGGTGATATAGAAAGTTGCACTTCAGCACAAAACTGCAGGCTTTTAAATAGGCTTCTTCATTTTTACTTAATGTTGAGGCCAGAGATGTGGATGGACCATCACAAACCTCTATTATTGTACCTCTATTTACCAGTAAATAGCAATATATATATATATATATGTGTGTGTGTGTGTGTGTGTACTACATATGTGCACTTTAATGCATATATAATGGGAGCTTCATATATAACATTTTTTAGCAGGGATTGACAAACCAATAAACCTCCTCTAAGGTAAAAAATAAACTAAGGTAAACTAATAAATAGGTACAATATATATATATATATATATATATGTACCTATTTATATTTATAATGGATGGTAAACTCTGGTAGAATTATAACATTTCAACACTCACAGATCTCAAGGACATTTTAAGATAAAATATATCAAGTCCCCCTTTCCTAGTTTCACCATTAAAGCTAACAATGCTGACAGAATGCACTTAAAATATGCAATATTTCACTCTCCAAAGAGCATGTACTGTTTGAAATACCTGAAAACCTTTACATTAGCTGCCCTTTGATGGGCCATTTCTTAAAGGACAAGTCTTTGGGACAAAAGCCTGAGAGTAATTTTTAACTTACAAATAAATTCTTCAACTTTAAAGTTAATTTTTAGCATCTTACCTGAGAGCAACAGCATCAGCCAAAGGAGAGACATCAGGCTGAAAGATCAAACCTTCCAGATCACAGATGTTATCCAGGTGTCACATCAAAATGTGAAATATCCACAGTTTCTGCAGTACTGAGTGCAGGAGAAGAACAATGAGCAGGGTAGTGCCGACATTTTGGTTGCAGCGATATTGATCTTCCACTGCCCGAGTAAAGTGATACGTATAATAATGAAACACAGTGGGGAGGAAACTCTCTGAGGGTTTGTTTTAGTGCAGGAGTATTGCTTAATTCAAGAGAATAAAGAACATTTAGCAGCTTTTAACAGAAAACACCAAATACAGATGATGCAACGTGAACTTTATTGTTCTTCTCCCTCTTTGTTGAATCTTTTTCTGTCTATTTTAAACAATATTAGTTCTCAGTCTGAAAGTTGAATAATATTTTATGTAATCAAATCAAACAATACAATCTGTACAACACACAACAGCTGAATAAAATGTATTTTCTAATAATTGATTGGAGATTGATATATTTGTTACAGTTGAAATTTATACCTGACTATTGAAGAAAGAAATGTACATCACACCCAGAACCAGAAATACTGAATTACACATGTTTTAAGGCACTAAAGGGGGTAGATGGATAGTAACTGTAAAATTCAGTTAATTCACGTCATAATCCAGCATTCAATGAGAGGGATTCAAACACAACAACAACAGCAAGAACAAGTAATTTTTTAAAATCACTATATTGCTTTTTAATATGTGAAAGAGGTTACATGTGAAATTGTTTTTAGGATTAGAAATTCTTGAAATTAAAGTATTTTTGTAATTGAGAGAGACATGGAGAACTATTCCATCTGAAAACAAGTCAAATAAACGTAGATATGCATAAAACTTCAGTGATCTGTTGTGTGTCTGTAACCTTATTTAAGCTTTTGAATAAATTATACTGAAAAATAACATAAGAAATCAATTTTGTGTCCAAATGGTTATTGAAAATTCAAGATTTTTAACTGTTAAGTGCACAAAAATCACATAAAAATCACATACTCCCACTAACAATGATCAAAAAAATGTGAAAAAGAAAATTACTCAAGTAAAACTGAATATAATATGTAATAAAATAAATGACTAAAACTAAATATAAATATAAATCTAAGTATATACTATTGTTATAACTTTAGTTATAATAATTGTATTTTATTGACCTGTATAAAATCACATTTTAAATGTGTCACAAACCGGAAGTGTCACAATAAAAGCTCGCCCTGTCGCGCGCGTGCCCTGACAGGTGAGCGCGCGCGCGCAGCTGGCCGGCCGCTCTCGCGCTTCTCGTCCGACTCCGACTGACGGCTGAAAACATCTGAAGACAAAAAAACAAGAAACACGGCGAGAAAAGCTCATGTTTTTATCGGAAATGACTGGAAATGGAGAAAACTCAACGAACTCGGTGAGCTGAGAGGAGGAGGGAGTTTTTTATCGTCAGAAAATAAGCGACGGAATGCAACGAAACTAACAGACTAACAACTGTGCTGTGACGCCCAAACCTCTACTAAAAAACTCTCATTTTAAAACTTAACCTTGAATTATGTTTGTCTGGAAACACGGGGAAGAAAGAAATCAACATAATATTACATTTTGGGGAAGACTTTTGAATTCGGCATTAGTAAAACACATCGAACTGCTCGTATTTTAATCAAATCTAAATTTATATATAATTAATTACTCATTGCACTCTTTTTCACTTATTATTAATTCAATTTACTACAAATTTACATTTTACATTTTACTTACATTACATTTAAAAGCTTAAATGCACTTTGTGTTTATAAAAGAAGTCATTTATACAGCCAATATGATCAACAAATGCTTGATTGATTTAATTTCAAGTGTAAATGCAGCATACAGCGTTAAATTACCTACAAACACAGGCTGTTAAAGGTTTAATTGAGTTTCTACCCCCAAAAATAATATAATAGGGAGGAACATTTACACTTGCATAACTTAAAAATTATTTTTGCAGATTATTATTTTATGTTTTAGGAAAAGGCCTTCCTGTTGAAGCATTTCAGTATATTTTTAATGATCTTATGCACTTATAAAAAGTATGCTGTTTGTTTGCATCTCTTGTCTGTTTGGGTATTGACAGAGGAGGTGTGTGTGTGTGTGAGAGAGAGAGAGAGAGACACCCAGTGCCTTTGTCAGTCAAGTCTGGTGGCATGGTGAGAGGAATGATAAACAGAGGCCTGCGCTATCCATGTCAGCGGCCTAAAATAGAGGCTAACCAAGAGGGTCTCAGATAGCTCCCGGACACCATATAAGTCTGGTCAGGCTGCTCTTAACTTCCTGTGTGTGTGTGTGTGTGTGTGATACCCTGACATGTCCACCTGCTGTCGGGGTGGGAAGCTTAATATAGCGTCTCTCTCTCTCTCAGCAGGCTTATGTTATTTTTTTTTTTCGTTTCATGTTCTGTGAGGTCAAAACATACGTCAGCCTTTGAAATGTTCAGTGAGACTGCACACACATTTCTTATCCTTTTTAATGATCAATTTAAAGGAAACAGAAGGCTGAAATAGTCCATTCGACACATTTGGTTATTGCAATCATAGATAATAAACATTTGATCAAATTCTCAATAAGCGACATCAAGGGAAAAGTGAATGTCCTAGTAACAAAGTCCATCCTACCTGTAACACACAAAAAATGTAAAATAAAATGACAAAATTGCAGTACTATAAGGCCCTTTTGGCTCAACTGGTTGGTCTTCATATTTCCTCCCATCTAATTCTAATTAATAAAGCAAATACATAAAACAAAAATACCCCTGAATTTGGCTTTGTCTTAGCACCACATACAGGCGTGACAGGTTGAACATTTGTCCTTCGCTTCCATATATACCTCATGTGTGTCTCACCATCTGGGTCACGGGCTGAATGTGCTTTGCTCGGGTGCCACATGGGCAGTATGTGGGGCAAGGTGGTTTAAAAGTGGGCCTCCAGTGGACAAAAACATGAGATAACTTCTGGTTAGCACAAAGCTTCAGTTTGGGATACGCAAGCTAATACTTCTAAGCAGCGGGGGGGCTCTACCCAGAGGATAGTTTCATCTCAGTCTTGACTGCCGATTTTCCCCTTTTGTATGATGTTTTTCCTCAGCAGAGCGAAATGTTGATCAACCAGCTGAGGGAGATCACCGGCATCCAGGACCCACAGCTTCTCTGCAGAGCCCTGAACGTAAGAACAAAGACGTCTGGACCACTGGCATTTGCAACAAGGATGATTTATTTATTTATCACGCATTATAGCACAGGGTATAATTATAGCTACTGCAAAAAATGCATAAGCACAAGAAGTAATTATGTCAACCTGTAGGCATCTTGGTCTATTTAGGTGTGTTTTAAATGTTTACCCTGCCAGTGTTTGTTCGTTTTTTTTCAGCACAGCGGAACCAATTTATCTTGACATTTATTTTTCACTTTGAAATGTTATACTGGATGTGATTAGGGAAAGGTTAACTACAGTGGTAACCTGAAGAATAAACTAAGTAATTGATTAAAAAATAGTTTTAGGCAGTGTCCCAGGTCAGCTCAAGTTGTGTGGTTATTTTAGTGCAAATATAGCAAGTGTAACATCAATACAATACTGAGTTACCACACAGTTTCAAAATCAACAAAAGGCATTTAAAATAAACATATTTGATAATCCTAATTTGCTTTAAAATAATTAATTAGATTACTTCGAACACACCGATAAGATGACTGTTCAACTCCAGTTTGTTAAGTTGCAGCTGAACATTAATCAGACTTAAACTCGATCCTTCTTCTTCAATAACAAACATGTTTATACGACACTTCAGAAAAGATGCAGCTCTGTGAGGCCGTAATGATCACTGTAAATAAAACAAAGATTAAAGTTGTTTTTTTGAGCCTTGGCAATTATGGTGAACTGATGATGGAGTAAGAGAGAAGAGTCTTTTGAGCCCACATCTATTCAATAAACATAAACCAATCTATTATCACAACTGATCCTGTGTCTGTACAAAGCCATCCCTAGAGCCACATTGCTTCTTGTCTTTAAAAAAACGTAGCTGTTGCTGTTCTGGAAGTGTAATTAATGTTAAAGGAGCACTCTGCTTACATTACAAGCAGCCCCGGGGTGCCAAATTTCCACTCGAGCACTCGGCTTATGTTTTGAAACACAACTGCAAATAAAAAAACATCCCTGGGAGCCCGAGTTAATAGGAACCTCATAAAAGTGATAATTGACAAAGAGTACGATAAACAGACTGGCTGAGTGTGCTGCAGACATCCTCCAACCTGTTGTACTGGGGGCACACAGAGAAACAGCAGGAGCTCGCAGGTTTGGGAGACGTGCATGCTGTCGGAGTTCAGAACAAAATTAGAAGCGTTTGTGCACCGCTGCTTTCAAAAACAAAGGGGAATAGCATTTGTTCTGTTTGTGTAATTAATAAACTATATGTGAACACAATACGCAGCACTATGTGTATGAATCTGCTAAGGCAGACAGGAGTAATATCCAGAATATGTCTTTTCTGTGCTGCCTCTCTTTAAGGCCAGTCAAGGCGACATCGGACATGCTGTTGGACTGCTGACGACCCAACCTGCAGAGGTTCAGGATCCTGGAGAGCCACAGGAGTTGCGGACCTCTGGAGAGGCCTGGGAGGGACAGAAAGGTGCGCAAGAAAACCATCCACAAGTCATTTTTATATTTCAAGCATAATACATAATAATGTAGAAGTGCAAACCAGAGATTAACATTTTCAACCACTTTTATTTTATACTTGATTGCTATATGGAACAGAGGAAAGATTTCAGATTTGACAGCTGCTTTCAGGAGGTGGGCTAATAATAACAAAAGCAACATATTACGGCAATTTGTTGGATCTTTCAGAATTGGAATCTGAATATTGTGGGGTTAAGTTTTGCACAACTGAACACCACCGATCTTTTACCCATCCAAAAGATTCGACATCCAGTATCACTTAAGGCTGTGTTCAGAAATGTGCCCTGATGCACCTGCAAGTGTTGTATGTATGCTTTTAAGGGTGCATGCTTTGCTCTTTTTTTTGCGGTTCCACTTAAGGTTTTTTACACATGACAGTTCTGCAAGCAATGAAAAAGGTTCCAATATTTCTTAATGTCACAGTCCTGCACACCAGGCCAAACACAAAAATGCACTTTTTCTTAAGCTTTTACTTTTTCAGTGGTGGTCTTGGAATATTTCTGTTGTGGAGTATTTAGCTGTTTATTCTCATATCCAACTGTGAAACTTTCCTTTCTTTCCTGTTACAGCTGAGATCCCACACAGTTAGTTGGTTGACTCACTGTTGTCCAATTTTCTCTTCAGGACTTCCCAAAGATGAACTGCAAACTGCCATAGAGCTGAGCCTGCAGGAGTCCCACAATGCCCAGGAAGAGGAGAGAGAATTTAACAGGTACAAGAAAACATGCTTCTCATCCACTGCTCTTCTGTTACATGTGGCTGTGATTAGATTTTTAATTTACCGCTGACTTTCATAAAGCAAAATATGGAAGCAGAACCAGTGAAATAATTAATTAATCCAGATTATGGGCAATTAATACTCAGCAAAGACAGACCACAAAGGTAACTGCCTATATCACAATGAATTATTAAATTATTTTCCATCAAGAATGAATCTGGAGCACTGCTGGAGCATCTGCTGACGAATCATCACATGCAAACTTTTAATTATCCGTTTAAATATCTCAACATTCATGGTATTGATTTTCCCTGTCTCTTTCTTCATGATGAGGTTGATATTTTTGGAAGAGTGAAAATGTAAATTAGTCCAATACTACCTAAAAAACTCCTGAAATTCCTGTTGGTTGTACTTTGTTTTGTGCTCACATGATAATGTTATTCAGACAGACTAGGATGGTGCTCATGAAATCTATTATCTGTTAAGCATCATTATGTAAAAATATGTGTTTTTCATGCAATATGTGCATGTTGTCTTGCTGAAGTTAGCATTTGCTTCTCTTTTGTGACACAGATTGTGTTTTCCTGAGAAACTTTAGGAGGATTTTACCTCAGACTTTTAAAGGTCTCAGTAGTCAACCTATACACAGGATGGGGGATCTAACCAGCACACTGTGTTTAATAGAGTTCTCAGTTCAGGGCTTTGAAATGAATTGAGTAATTTTGATGCACTGCAGGGCTCTGGAGGCCAGCGCAGAGGAGAATGCAGCGAGGATGAAGAGGAAGAGATGTGAGGCCCAGAACGAGATGTGCAGCCCCGCAGATTGGATCCGCCAGGACGACTGGCCCGTGGGCATCCGCAATGTTGGAAACACCTGCTGGTTCAGTGCCGTCATCCAGGTGAGAATGAGCAGCGTCTGATTGGTCACAACAGAATGATGATGAAATTTTTTTTTTTTTTGTTGGCATTTTGACTCCCTCTTTCATTCTAAAACATAATAAACAGCTAACAAGTGAGCATAATGCGACACAGACATATAGTATTTTTTTGGGGACTATCTTAATATCATTTTAATATTTACATGCAACTGTTTAAATGCTGTGTGCATGAAAATGCCTCTTAAACAAACACTATCTGGTGATGTGGGATTAAAGAAAGTGATGTTAGGCAATATTATGATATGCTGGAGAGGTTAATTAATTTTCCTGATAATGTTATTTATATTAGGTTATATGTCATGTACTATCTTTCAGCACATATTTATTTACCGTCTTATTTGTTTTCTCTCACCTCATAGCATTAGTAGTGTACTGTAATGTGGGAGAGGCAGTCTTGAATGTAAGACACTTCCTAAAAGTATTTAAATTCTGCTGCAACAACCAAATTTCCCAGGAGGTGAATCAAAAAAGGTATACCTTATCTTAAATTCAAACTACAAAATTCATATGACAGCTGTACAGTGCACCTAACAGTCTGTTAACTGAGCTCTTACTACTTGTCCACCTGTTCTAACAGTGTCTCACATCCTTTGCTGCTAAAACTTAAAATAGCTCCCTCGCTTGGCTTAACAAACATTTATAGACTTTGACTTTCTCTTCCAAGATTTCTTATTTTAGTCCATCAGAGGTGCCGTACCTTGCTCTCTGTCAGCAAATGCTTTATTTATTCATCTATTTTTGTCCTTCATCAACCTGTATAACATACTCTTGATCTGTTTTCCACTTTCTGTATCATCTCTGACCTGATTTAAAATTATATCACCCCTCCGAGTTCAGCAATCAGCGTGTTTTTAAACTGACATCGGACACAGATCTCACCTTTTTAACCGACTCTAATGGAGTTTCTAAAGACATCGGGTAGAAAACACGAAAGGTGCAGGCATATTTCAGCCAACTGAGAGCATTTCTCTGAGCTGCTAAATCTATTAAATCCACTGCAGACTGAATTTAGTCAGGCCTATCAGGTGGCTCGGCAGAAACTGGAGCCCTCATTGAGATGCGTGGGCTGTGCGGATAATTAAATAGCGAGCGATGTGATGATGGAGCGAGCAGTGGACTTCCTCGTCTGAGCCTGAAATGGAGGAGACAGTGATTGTTTGTCTCTGCTGAACTCTGATATGCTTCTACATTGATTTGGAAGTCAAACCCCCAAAGGACAGGGGTTATTATCAGGGAATAGAAATGGGAAAATGAGGAAGCGTTGTTTGAATACAAATGTCCAAATGATACCCTTTTGTTTGTTTTTTGCTGGTGTCGATAGTGTTTGTTTCAATTGAACTGATCATTGCAGATGCAGCAGACGCCGTCTCTTGGTAAAGCAGTCTCTCTTTAAAAAAGTAATTATGCTATCAGATTGAGTCTGAGTGACCACACGATTCAGTTGTCAGCTCATATTCCCTCTATTATCCTTTGTGGTATAAATTACAGTAAAGCTGAGATAAGCTGTAATTGAATTTCCCACTCAAATGGAAATATATATCAAGATATTCATAAGTGCTCAGGAGCTCCGCTCACCACCACACATCACACATAAGAGTATCTGACTGGCATAAATGCACTTAGTGTATCATGAGAAACGCAAGTATCTTATGACAAAGGGGAATGGATTGTGTGCCTAACTATTCTGTGTCAAATAAATATAAATATCATGCAACCATGGAAATGCTTCTTAAGATAGTTGTCTAAAACCTGCTTAGGCACGGTTATCCCCCATGATATATCCCTTAAAGTAAAGGAAACACGTCTTTTTTTTATTATTAGTACTTTAAGCCAATTTTTATTCTGTCTCCATAATTTAATAACTCACTGAAGTGACTTTAATCAAATGGCAACCACCAAAGCTGAGCGTTTCAGTCAACATGAAGATCATAGATCTGATAAATACTCCCTCTAAGACAACTATGATTTTATTGAAACTAATGAAAAAAAAATCCTACACAACTTTTTTAAAGAAATTTTGTGTTAATATTAGTTTCACATACTCTTGCAATTAAATTCACACACACCATTAATTTTAATTTGAGATTGAACTTTTACGCATTAGATAGTTAAGGCTTTTCTTTGTCCACATTTCTTCTGTAATCTCTTCAAGTCAGGCCACCACTACAATGAAAAATCATGAAGTCTGCCAGCTGTTGATCCTTTAAATCTTACCTCAAGTGGACGCCTTTATTAATGGCGTCTTTTTCGTATTTGTCTTGTTGCAGTCCCTGTTTCACCTGCCTGTCTTCAGGAGGCTGGTTCTCAACTACCATCTGTCTGAGCGAATACTGGAGAAGTGCAAGAGCCATTCTGTGAGTAAACTTCTTTTTTGTTCGCATATTTTCATTCATGCAGGTTGATTTTCCCCAAAATGTATAATTAATACCAACAAATGAGAGAGAAGAACTTCACTTAGTGCTGACTCAGTTAATTTGACAGTAAAATGTGACCATCTACAGGAGGTGAGGTTTGACTCTTTGCTTGCTTTAACAGGACAAGAGGAACATAGCTTTCATGCAGGAGCTGCGCTGTCTGTTTGCGCTCATGGTGGGCTCCACTCGCAGGTTTGTGGATCCTTCAGCTGCTGTGGAGTTACTGCGAGATGCCTTCAGGACCACTGAGGCCCAACAGGTACATCATTTTATTTATCTTGTGACAAAAAAAACTCTTAATTTGAGGTCAACCATCTGTCCATTAGTCTGTTCAAGCCTCAGAAACACACATCTATCAACACCACATGAAATCAAGTTGCTTTTGCTTCTGATATTTATTTTAATAATTATGAATTCATGACATGTTTCTTTGTATGTTTAAAGCACACAGAAACACAGAAAAAATACAAATAAGAGACAACCTCTTGAAAATGAGGCGACGCATCTCAAGAAGCTTATCCAAGGACAAATAATTTGTTTAGTTATCAGTCTGCCTCGGTTCAAACATTGATATTTGTGCATGAAATCTTCTGTGTGGCCACTACCTGAATGTTTCATCTCTATATTTCATATTTTAAGAATATCTTACTTGTTAAATACCAATTAAATACTTAAATATACTAATTAATGTTTATCTTTTCGTTAAGCTTCTTTGCTACCCTGTCTCTCTTTTTGTTCTTCTGCTTTTTCTTTTCTGTGTCACTAAGTTTCAAACAAGGTAGTGAGACTTTAATTTGCGTTGTGGGAGAATATAGAGCGAGAGATTGCACCTCAACAGAAATATTTTTATCCGCCTCTCAGATGTGACCTTACTGTGGGACTGCTGTCATTTGTTTGTTGACAAATGGTTGTATAGTTGAGATATTTCTAGGACATCTTAAAGAAAAATATACATTTAGTTATATCACTTGTGCTGTTTCCAAGGTTAAGAATGAAACTGTGTGGCCAGTATTGATTATTTGACCCTAATTCTGTCCTTTATCATTATAACTACCCAGTATATCTTAACCTTTACCCAGGATGAATACATAGAGTTTGTTTCTACTTTTCATTTCTAACATCTTTTTTCAGGATGTGAGTGAGTTTTCCCACAAACTGCTCGACTGGCTAGAAGACGCATTTCAGCTGGCCGCCAAAGGAAAGTAAGTTGAAGTCAATCACATAAATGGACTTTTATTTTTCTCTCTGTGTTTGATATGAAAGATTATGTCATGTTTTATTTTCAGTAATGCAGAAGACAAACTACAAAACCCCATGGTCCAGCTCTTTTATGGTACCTTTGTGACAGAAAGAAGACATGAGGGTAGGAGTTTAAATTAATTTTTATCACAGTGACAGTTTATATGGATTCGGTTCTCGATCTCTCACACCTGTGTGGCTTTTCACAGGTAAGACTTTGTGTAACATCGAACAGTTCGGCCAGTACCCCCTGCAAGTCAACGGCTTCAACAACCTGGATGAATGCCTGGAAGGTGCCATGGTTGAGAGAGAGATTGAGTCACTGCATTCAGATCACAGCGTCACATCTGGCCGCGAGGTGAGTAATTTCACCAGGTCACTGAATTTCTGCTTACTACATGATGCAGAAACTTTGCTAAAACAGGCATATTTTCTCTTGTTTGCAGAGATGGTTAAAAAAATTACCTCCAGTCTTGACATTTGAGCTGTCGAGATTTGAATTCAACACCCAGCTCGGCCGTCCTGAAAAGATACACAAGAAACTGGAGTTCCCACAGATCATTTACATGGACAGGTGAGCTTTGTGCTGAGACAAACCTGTGCCAACCGAGCAATCAGTGGGCAGTTACATCTATTTAAATGTTTAAATTTTGAGGATTTCTTGATTTTTCTCGTCAGATATCTTCACAAAAACATAGAGCAGACTCACGAGAGGAGAGGGGAGGTGAAAAAACTCAAGGAGCAACTTGCAGCCCTTCAACAGAAACTTGAGTGGTAAGTTACCTGTTAAAGCTGAGACATGACTATAAACCTTCTCCTCGTTTAGGAAAACAAATCTAAATGTTGTCCTTTCTTTATTCACAGCTACAAAAACTATGGCTCAGGACCGACCAAGTATCCTCTGGCTGACATGCTGCAGTTTGTCCTGGAGTTTGCCACCACCAAGCCGACAAGTGTTTCCCCAGCTGAAGATCTCAGGCCAACTTCATCTTCACCGACTCCCACGAGCCACCCCCTCAGTGAAGCCATCTCCAAAGACAACAGGTTGAGTACTTTTTTTGACAACTTTTGTCAGCTGATTTTTACTTTTTACTTACAGCATAAAGAGTCAGAGTATTTTTTTTGTACTAATAAGGTCACACTCACCAAGTTAACGTGTTTAATTGATGTGTTTGACAGCAGTAAATGTCAAGCTCAAGAATATTACTCACTGTTTTTTGTTCCTTCATTACAAAACAAACAAAATTTCCAACCTGATCCTTTTCTCGCCTCCCTCAGTGAACCTGGAGATGCAGATTCATCAGAGGGCCTGGTTTCCAGCTGCCAACGGACCCCCATATACAAGCCCTTCACACAGTGCAGACTCCCCATCGACTGCCCACCACACCCAGCCCCCCACAGCATTACTGAAGAAGAGCTGCACTTCGTTAAGACCTGCCTACAGCGCTGGAGGACCGAAGTGGAGAATGACATAAATGGTATGCTTAAGAAAATGCTCATTATACAGCACTGAGTGACATATTGTATGTTACATATAGTCATTTCATCAATTGTTGATAATAAAATTATTCATTACAGCAGTTTTAACTATTTTTAAGGTTGACATGTCGCATTTATCTACATGTAAAAAGGACTTTTGTCAAATTGTTGAAGCTGAGGGTGCAGAAGGTGGTCAGTCTTGACAGTGACATTGCGGTGAGCCCTCTACATGCTAAAGACACATCCTCTGCCACCCTTCATCTCACACTTGGTCTCATCAAAATATCTGGAACATAAATATAAATACACACACAGACCTGAGGAGAGTCTCATTGTGCTTTTAGAAAATATAATTCACAGGCGTTTGTTATCTGCACAAAATAAGAACAAAAAAAGTCACGTTTATCTACCTTGAACATTATTTTTAGACCCTGCCCTCACAAACCTTTCCATTGTGAGGCAAATAAAAGATAAAACAGTGGAAAGAAATAAAAGAAATTAATTCACACTTTTTCGTTTTTGTGGGGTTGTTTTGTGTGTGACAGAGCTGAAGGCCAGCATTGACAGGCTCACTCAGACGCTTGAAGGCATGTACTCAGACAACAGTCTCTGCCAGGTAAGACACAGTCACATGTTTTACATCAAAAAGTACATTGACTGAGATTAGATAAAACGTTACAGAGCTCCGTACTGAAACAGGAAACAATTTAATGTAAATGGGACAACAGGAATCAAACAATCGCAATTTTTTTTTATCCTGTCCTAACATCTCAATGTAGTGCATCGCCATTTTGTACAGAGGGAGTTCAGTGCAGTCTCTCTCTCTCTGCTTTTGTTCAGGTGCCCTACAGACTCCATGCAGTGCTTGTCCATGAAGGCCAGGCATCAGCGGGTCACTACTGGGCTTACATCTACGACCATGCCAACCAGCGCTGGATGAAGTACAATGATATAACCATCACTGAGTCATCATGGGAGGAGCTGGAGCGAGACTCGTTTGGGGGCATGACCAACGCCAGTGCTTACTGTCTGATGTACATCGATGACAGGCTACCCCAGCTTATTACAGGCATGTCTTTGTGTGTTTATTCAGCCATTTCATTTGATTTGATAAGATTAAATTAACCATGTATATGCACAGATATATCCATATTTTGGTGCAGCCTCTTTGATATTTGTCTTAATAAATAATGTGCTTAAGTACTTTCAGTGGCCATTGTTTACATACAAAGGTTAGTAAGAGGCTTTTATTTTGTAAGTCAATTAAATGGCACTTTCCCACATCCACCCAGATGATACAGATGATGAGACCGGTCAGGTGCTGCACGGCATGGACTCCCTGCCACCCGTCCTCAGACGGTACGTCCAGGAAGATAATCGCTGGTTCCAGCAGGAGCTCAATGAATTGGAGGAGCAGTTCTGCCAGGCCGCAACCCCACAGGGGGAGTCTACAGTCTCTGCAGAGCCCCCAAACCCCACTTCAGATAACATACACCAAACACCAGTTGAGCCGGCGCCACAGTCAGGACCACCCGCTGAAGATCTGGACCAGGAAGCTCCCTCAGAGCCACAACCAGATCCAGAAGCAGACAAGGATCCAGAGCCCGTTCCCAGAGAAAATCCTGAAGGTCTGTAATGAGGCAAAGTGTTTACAAGCGTGAACAGATAAGTTATATAAGCATTAAAAAAGACATTTTGATGACCATTGTATATTACCATTGTAAATTTAAGCCAGTTCACATTATAAACCAATTGAATGGACTTCAACCAAAATATACAGTACTGGGAAGAATTGTAGGCCTTTTACATTTCCACTTAAGATGTGAACAGACAGTTCAGATTTTTTATCTTTGGAAAATGGGCTCGTATAACATGGATTATCCACACTAAGCTGTGTGGTTGTCAGAAAGCGTCTTTTAGCATCTTTGTGGTGTTATTTTTCAATAAGCATACATTTTGGAATGGATTATCCCTTACATACAAATGCAAGAGATAATCTAGCAACATGATAGATATCACATTGTTCATTTCACTTCTGCATCCAAAAGGACGACAAAGACCAACAGCTTGCTTTATGCTGCTACATCTGAAAGCAGCTTTTACTCCCACTTGTGCATCTTGCACTCTGCACAGGGCACCAAAACACCAAACAGAAAAGGCAAAATGAATGTCAACATGAGGAAAATATTGCCGCAGTGCTGCTTGCGTTGGTCGTAATGGTGCCACAAAAATAGGGCTCCCTGTCTTTGTCTATACTGAGCTGCAACACTTGGGATTGAATCTCTGCAGTTGTTGATAAGACAGGTCATGTTAATAAAGTTTTGTATAACTTGTCATTGTTAAAATCTATATATCCTGCATATGTTACCTCCGAAAAGTACTTTCCTTACAGCCCTATGAGTCCAATCACAACTTTTCTCTTCTATTTTTGACCCCAGAAGAAACAGAGTTGACTCCACCACCACCACCACAGACCCCGGGCTGCCAGCCAGACGACACCAGCAGCGCTGCAGTCTCTGACACGCTGGAGCCCAGCCAGAGCTCCACCTCAGCTGAGAAAGAGATCCAGAGTCAGGTGGGCAACTCTATCACACCCCCATCTCTCGCCCACCCCCCGTCTGTAGAATATGGGTCAGAAATTCTAGACCACAAAAATAAAATGTGTACATCTGGGTCAAGTATCACGTTTCACCACTTAACATAGCAATAGATATACAGGCTTACTGTCAGGGAGGGCACTGTACAGATAGAGTAAAGGTCAGGAGTAATTACTGCTACCAACTGACTCATTTCACAGCCTCGTGCGAGCTTGTTCGGAGGCATATCATGTAATTCTCACATTATCACTGTTGCTTTTTGTTGTGGTCAAAATATTACAAACACCAGTGAAATCTAGTAAAAGAACACCGCAAACCGCAGTCTTGGAAACATATTTTAAACTTCATTAATGTGAACTGTATCATAAACTCCTCATTAGATAAACTACTAACTTAGTTAAGGTAATAAATCTCTATGTGTATTTCCAAATACTGCAGCCTTTCAGCTGAGCCAGCTGACTACATATAATAAGAACAACCTTTCAGTGGATACAAATAGCCATTTTGAATTTCACACACCTGCTGAGCCAATTTGTTCACCACTGCAGTGTGTGTTATTTTAAGATAGAGACATACTGTTTACTGGATTTGAATTGATATTTTCCAGATACATTTACTTCACAGATGTGTAGATTTGGTTATGCAAGTCCCTCGAAGCCCTCAACAGAATAAGCAGATATAAATAATGGATGGATTGAAGGAATGGTGATGTGCATTTTGTGAAATCTCTCTCTGTCAGACTCCCGGCCCTGAAGCAGAGATCACTAAACTGGCACTGTCTGACCTCCAAGAAGAGAAGGAGGATGCACAGGCGGTAGGCCTCGGCCCTCAAGCAGAAGATGAGCCAGAAGCTTCCAGAGAAGCTCCTGAAAACGAAGAGAAGGAGGAGGATGAAGAGCGGCGGCAGGAAGTCCCGGCTAGGAGACAAAGACAGATGGAGAACGAGGTGTCAGAAGTGGATATCCCGAACGTTGGCAGGATCATGGTGAGAGCTGATGCTGATGGATACAATGAAGAGGTGAGTAAATGTCATAAGGATCCTGTAGCAAACACCACAGAGCTGCACTGAAACGTTTAGTTCCCCCAAACAGGTGAAATTTGATGATAAATCCAACAGAAGCTTAAAATCAAGCTGAACTTTCTGGGATCTTTACACAAATAGCTGCCACTCTAATATGGATGAGTCTGGAATATATAACTTAAATTTTGATGGCTCAACTCTTTCATGGCAACACATTGTTTATGCTCTTTTTAGTTTATTTAACTTATTTAGATGGTTGTCACTCACCAGTTTGCAGAGTTTCAATCACTCTTTTTCCTCTCCCTTACTGCTGTGTTATTTCCTAGATGATGCTGACTCCAGCTATGCAGGGCGTCATTTTAGCCATAGCCAAGGCCAGGCAAATCTTTGACAAGGAAGGTCCGGAGGCTGGCCTCATCAAGGTATAACACCACTGCACAAATGTTTAAATAGTCTTGTGTCCTGAGATGGTAAAATATTTGCATTGCTACATTAAATTACTTCTGTCATAGGTGCAACCAATTCTTTCTATAATTTCTTTCGATAATTGATTGATTGAAATTAAGCCATTTCCCATTGTTCCTTCAGGCCTTCCATGAGGAGTATTCTCGCTTGTATGAGCTCTCCCAAGAGAAGATCACACCCCAGGAGGATGCTCGTCTGCAGCATGCTCTCGTCTACTTCTTCCAGAACAAAGCACCCAAGCGCATCATTGAGAGGACGCTGCTGGAGCAGTTTACTGATCGCAACCTGAGCTTCGATGAGCGGTACGCACCAATAACAACCAATAAGACAACTGGTGAATCAATCAGTCTCAGATATTACATAAAGTTTTTAAAAGCTGCAAAACTTAGATTACAGATGTGTTATTGTCATAATCTAGGATTAAACAGACACTGTAAAAGAAAGGCCATCAAAAACAAACACAGATAAAAGAGAACATGTTAGTAGAAATGTTGTATGAGGACAGTTTGTGAGGCAAAAGCAGGAAGCACCAGCCCTGTACAGAGTAAGAGTAACTACAGCGTCACACAGCATGTATATGATGCCATCTAGTGTCCAGAGCAGAGAACTGCAGCAGGCTGTGAATGCCCCCTGTATAAATCCTGCTGAAAGTTTAAAGCATTCACGTGTCTTTTCTGTGCACACAGAGCCATCAGTATCATGAGAGAAGCCCGAGTCAAGCTGCGGCTCATCAAGCCAGAGGACATGGATATGGATGAATACCTGGTATTGTATTTAAAGACTCAGGGCTGCGCCGTTTGTGTTTTTAATCTGTCCCATCTTTGTAGTCATTTTAAGGTCAGGAGAAAGTCATCAACATGAAGAGGGACAAATCTGAGTAATTTGAGACAGATATTTGTTATAAAAACGTCATCAGATGCATCTTGCTTTATTTTTAAAACTAAAAATTACAACTGTGTAAGTATCTGATCTGTGGATCTACGACTTGAAATGTTGCATGATTCACCGTTAGATTATAAAACCACATGATTACATGGTGGTCTTCACCATGGAAGAGATTTTGACTCTGCTCTGTGTGTTGAAGCCTTAATCTGATGAGTGTATTTTGTTCTGTGTGGTTGGAATTCCTGCAGGGTGTAAACCAAGTGACTTTTGATTTGCTGTGCAGACTCTTAACAAGATGAGACAGAGACAACGCTTTAAAGCTTTTACAGTGATGATGTAATAGACACTTCAACATCAGACGTGTCCTCATTGTCAAAAACCAACAACGAGTTGATGCCGCTAACAAGTATTGTCTCGGTAGTCAAAGCCTGTTGTAGTGTATTCCTCTGTGAGCTCCTTTGTTGACCAAAAACACATCAATTAGCCCCACCGTTGC
>JBAJHX010000067.1:19906497-19951622 GCA_037176925.1 Amniataba percoides | reverse complement strand
GTGTGTGTGTGTGTGTGTGTGGGCTGCATGAGTGTGTCCTCCTGTGAAACATACCTGTTGTGGAGGTGTTACGATGGACCACGTTTGTTAGCTGGAGTGATTTATTTGAACCCTTAAGGCTGTTTTTCCACTGCACAAACCAGCCTGACAATATTTACAGGCTGTCGCTTAGATCGCCGCAAGACCTCCTGACAAGTGAAACAGATTGCAGTCATGAATCACAAAGTTATAAAAAATGAAAAAATAAAAGATCATGTTCAGTTCCAACCAAGTGAAATTTAATCTTTACAGAGTCCTGAACACTACAGAAAACATGTGGGAGAAACTAATTTCATTCTAGGAGACGAAAACACTCCGTGGCAGCACATTTTTATGTCTAACGTGACTCCAGTATTTGGCTTTGTACTGGAATTATATATATAGAGATATATATATTTCTTTGTTGTCAATATCCTTTTCTATCTGCAAAAAAATTACAAAATCAGAAATAGAAAATCAGAAACTTATTCAATGTGCATCTTGTTTTCTCCTCAAAATCTGAAATAATGCACTTAATGTTTCAGTCCGCCTGCACGTTTCTTTTTACGCCAGCAGAGGGCAGACACGCCACGTAAAAAGCCACAGCCTGGCCTCCAAATCTGAACCCGCCCCGACCCCCGAAGCTTTACATGCATGAGCTACATAATACACTACATCTTCAAGACCTTCAAAGCCACGATAAACACATTAATTCATGATCACTGCCTCAGCCACAGATAATACAGGCTGTTCTGTCATTCTGAAGCTGCAAAGTACACAGGCTTGTTTTTGCTACATAGAAATGTTTAAATAAATATCAGAATACCGCATATCAAATCAGGTTATGTTTAAATGTCTCGCAACTTTGTATACACAATGTCTCATAAGATGAAATCTCAATTTAACTCAAACATTTCTTTGTGAAAAAAAAAAAATAAAGGTTTCGGGACACTTGAAAATCTTATACTATTTATGTTTTTTAAACACATTTGGTAGATTTGTGACTCTAGATACAGCTTCGAAAAAAATTATGTAACCACAAATAATTTCAGAGCCAAAAAAGGAAAAGCTGCTTTGAGTACCAACTTCTGATGGTTTACTAAGTTCATAGATTTCTTTTACTGAGATTCCCAATGTCCTCTCCGCTAAAAAGATAACGTAACAAGAAATGCTTGGAGCGGATAAAACTTCTGTCTCTCATCTGCTGCTTGACGACTGCTGCTCACCGGGGAATGTTCAACAAAACGGGAGGAGTGTTTAACTACGAGGACACACTGTACGTTATCACTGGAAACTCAGAGTGGCTTTTAGCTGATCGTTACTGCGGCTTTGTTTCCAGATCACAACTTGATTAGTTTGTTTTGGAAGCGACAGATGATAAAGAGACGATTGATGAGTCCGTTAGTCTTCAGGTTGAGAGGAATGACTGCATGAACACAACCTTTAAGAACGGACGTCATTGCGAGTTTCGTGAATAAAATGGTTGTGTTTGTTGGCGGGAGGCCAGTGAGGGATCACATCCTCGCTGCTGCAGCAGAGACTCAGTATACTTCAAACAAAGAGCTCGTTGGATTGATTATCTGAAACAACTCTCTGCAACGGTGCAACTGGTTTGAGCTCTGCGTCCGACAACTTCTGTAACTCTCTCAGTTTCACTAAAGATGTTTTAAAGGTGTGAAAGTACTTTGAACGCCTCGCCTGTGTTTTCTTCTTAATTCTTCACACAGCTACTTCAATCCCTTTGGGCAACGACTGGGTGCAACACCACACATGCCTCCAATAAGAGGCCGTTTGTTGCATGTTGTTACGGGTATATGTAAGCTGAAGTGCATAGAGACTACAAACACATGAAAAATACAAAATAATTGGGGAGCGACTTG
This sequence comes from Amniataba percoides, assembly GCA_037176925.1. NCBI lineage: Eukaryota > Metazoa > Chordata > Actinopteri > Centrarchiformes > Terapontidae > Amniataba > Amniataba percoides. The sequence continues at coordinate 19,949,724 of JBAJHX010000067.1, read as the reverse complement.
CGAGGAGCAGGTATGATCACTTCATCTGTCACGTTTTACTCTATTTGTTTTAAAGTATACTGAGACGTTTAGCAGGGACAAGTTTCACAGCAATCATGAAATTAGCATTATTAGATAAAAAAAAATGCGATGTGGCAGTTTGCTTCCTGAAAGTAGAGACATAATCAAGTTGTGATCTGGACCTAAAGACATAACCAGCCATCTGAACTGATCTGAACTTCTCGTTAGCAGTGCAGAAACTCTGTCGTTGACCCGTCCTGAAATGTAATTTTGTACAAAACTTATTTCAAAAAGACAGCAAATCCAAAACAACTGACACGTATCCTAAGAAAAAATAGAAAATAATGATACTAATACAATACTTGTGTGGTATATTGTTGCTCTGAAAGTTGCTACAACAAAGTCACAAACTTCTGTGATTGGTGCAGGTGCCGAGCATCACGACGGGAACTAATCATTGTGTAAAAACGACTGACGTCCGACGAATGAAACTGACTGCGTGGTGTGTTTCCGAGTGAACTGACGAAGGCAACAGAAAGAAGAAAACAAACAAGACAAGAAAAAGTCGGCATGCAGTTAAAAGTCTGGCGGCACACAGTAAGGCAGCTGAACATCCCGGCCGGCTTCCCCGCCTGAAAGTGCCGCGAAAAATACTGCTGAACGAAGATGTTCATCTCGCCCAGACATCACACAGAAATCTGTTCATTAATGAGCTTTTGGTGTTTTGGCAGTCGATCTTCAGCATTTTTTCAGCCACGGCTGAACTCGGAGAAGGCTTTGTAGAACATCGCTAAGGGTTGTCAAAGGTCGAGGTTTTCAACACGTCTGCTCTCTTCTTCTCACTAACGCATCGATACAAACACCTGCTGACTCACTACAAAGATCTGGCTGCTCAAACTACGGCTGTTTCGATTGTCGTGCAGCGGCGTAGACTTTGAGGAGATTTTGACGAGGGTTGCTGGAGTGTTTCGGAGGTTTCGTCTGAAACGCGTGCCGATCGAAAAGTCAGTTTGTGTTTTGAGGCTGCGCGACCAGTAACTTCGAAGTGAGCTTCTTTAAAACTGAAGCTCTCGGTTTCCTTTCCTTTCCCTCCACATTAACGTCCACCTTTGTGCACAGTTTGTCCCGATAACCTAAACATTCACGAGTTCATACACCCCTTTAAACATGAGGACCACCACGCCACAGGGTACAAAACACAAACAGGAAATCATCAACTTGAGAGCTAACATAGCTTATAATCAGTCTAAGGCAAAACAAAAACAATAAAAAGAACAAGAACAAGTAGTAGGTTGGTGAATTTAGGAGCTTTCTGACAACATACTGTGTAGGCTATCACTTTGTGGATCAAAGTCCTGAACTCCGTGCTGGCCTCCCTGCTGGGAAAACCCTCTGCTCTACTGCATGGCCTGATTTCCTACGTTGGGATGTACGAGGATGACCGGAGTGGAGCTCTACACCCGGAAGCTCTCTCCTTTGCCGTCGATGTGGCGCAGACGCAGGTAGACGTCCGTTCCGATGCCCTGCATAGACTGTACGGACAGAGAGCCGCCCAGGTACTCGGCGTAGGCCCTGGACGTGGGCAGGCCGAAGCCAAACCTGCAGGAGACAACAGAGACGCAGCCAGTGAGAGGGAGGAAAAGCAAAACTGAAACACTGGCGCCTGGTTTTAAATGATTTGTTGTCAGTGAAAACATGAAGTGCAGATGAACTGTGTAAAGCCACCTGCAGGTAAACACGGGCGGCCAGGAGACGCTGCATGTTACTACCAAGCTCTCGTGAGGTGACGTGGATGTCATAACTTTATAAACCATGTCAACATTAATAATCGTGACATTAATAAAATACTGCATTGTGGCCTGCAGAAATGCTGCACAGCTCTGCAGAAATCATTTTCAGGTGGTGACTTGAAGAAAATACAAGAACAAACAACGTCAGCTGCACCACCGCCGCCCTGAGGCTGCAGCACAGCTAACGGGCACAAACAATGTGCGATTTCAACATATTTGTTTTTTTGGGGTTTTTTTTCCCAGACAAGTCAAAGTGGCCTGAGGCATTCCTGTCAGCTTGTTGAAACATTTAGAGGTGTAAACAAAGGCAAAACAAAGAAGAAAAAGAACGTGTGTTGTTAAGGCGTGACTGCTCAGCACAGATTCTCTGAACTCTCCTGGAGGGATGAGCAGTATTCCTCAAAATGTGTCACATGTTTCACATTTTTCTGAGGAAATTAATTTGCAAACGTACTAAACGTCGGTGCCAGAGCTTTTAGGAACCGTCTTTTTGCTGCCTCATTTCTCCACGTCAGCGCAGACGTGGCTGCAATCCAAGCGCATTCATAAACCCTGAACGAGGACTCTCTGCACTCTCGCGTTCGTACCCGTGCATGGGGCTGGACTGGTTCCCACTGTTGGTAATGTTGTTGAAGAGGTTGCTCATGCGGGGGTCCTGCGCACTCTCCTCTGCCGTGCTGAAGTGGTAGTCCATCACTTTGTCAATGATATTGTGAGGGATGCCGCCGCCACGGTCTGAGATCCTACAAAAAGGAAAAAACGAAACCTGATACTCCGATACGGTCACGTCCTTCGTTAAGAGCAGCCGATGTTGTTGACGTCGACTCACCTGATGACAAAATCGATGTCGTTGTTGGCGATGGTGACAACAACATCGGGCACATTGTATGGAGTGTCCAGATGGCTTTCCATGGTGGCCCTGAAGGGACAAAAGAAGTAGATGTCAAAATCTGTCTTCTCTTCTTGGTCTGGACTTTCTAAGAATGCTGTCAGATAAGATTACTGTTAAAATCAGATTTTTCTCAGTTAGCTGCTGATAAATGAAGTGGGAAGCATCAAGTGGTGAATCTGTATCTGCCTGAAGTCTCATCATGTCTCACTGCCACAGTCAACAATAGAGCAAGATCACATGCTGTGAGTACATTAGAGAGTTGGATAATATTTGAGTATTTCTGGACATAAAAGTCCATTCAGAGTTTTTATTGATTCCTATGTTGTCTTGGTTATTTATTATTACACTTTTTTATGAATGACAGAAAAAACTGGCAAAATTAGATGTAGTATTAAAAAAACTCACCTGTATTGTGTTTAAATGGTTTTGTCTTTTACAAGCTCTGTTTGTCTCGATGTGTTCATACTGGGTTGTGTGAATTTGCATGCAGCATGTGACCAAACAAGGCTTCCCTTCACTGTATTATTATGTGCTTGCACAGCACTTAAAGTCTGAAACAGTCTGTTCTGACTTTTATTTGGAAACACAGAACTGGAGTACCTCTCGCAGGGTTTGTTTCCAAGTTATTTTAGTTTCACTTTATTGACTCTCTCACTGGGAGCACTCAGTTATCCGCTCATGTCCACCATGCTCCTGTTCAAGCATTTCTTTCCAAATGGGGCGTTCACGTCGACTGGTCAGGAGCATGTTTTTTTTTTCTTGTTTTTTTCCTTTTTGATTGCCTATTTCATATTTTTCATTTCATACTGCAAGTTTCATCACATTTAAAAAAGAAAGATAAGAGAGGAGATGGTTGCACTTTTAGTTTGCATTTTTAAAAAAATGCTTTAGTTAATTTTGTGTAAAGATGTTTAAATTTTTTTAGTTTTTCATTTAAGTGATTGTCTTTTGTAAATGTAGAATAAAGCTTCCACTAAATCAATCTTTATTCTAGATAATATAAAATGGAGGATACCAAATATGATTGATCATGTAAAAAACAAAAATCCCATCAGGTCTCAGTCAATCATCACAGTCATAGTTGGAGGTTGGAGTGAACGGAGTTGATCTGTAGACGGACTAACATGACGATGTGCGGTACGTGCGAGCGGTGGAGTTACCTCATGGCGTTCTTGAGCAGCTCGGGGAGGATGTAATCCAGAGGCAGAGGGATGAAGGGGAAGCGAGCCGCTACGTGTCCGTTGATCCTCACTCTGGGCGAGTTCCCGTACTGGTGCTCACACAGACGTCTGAGGAACAAAAGAAAAAAAAAAAACGCTATGACACTGTTGACACTGGTTCTTTCTCAAACACTTTGTCATTTATTAGACACCAAATAAAGTCAGACTTCCCCACCAAAACAAAAGCAGATTTCATTTTATTAACAGTTAATAATAGTTGGGAAACAACCAATTAACAGGCTACTAAAAAATTCTGCACATCCCATTCTCCTTTTCAAAAACTGTATAGCTATAAAACACAGACGTGAATTTCTTCTATGTGAAACCCAATTGGGCAATAACCCTAAATTTTATTGAATTAACCAAAAGATTAACAGTTCGCATAATGGCTTTTGTAGCATCAGCGCTTTTATTTACTAGAATCACTGCATGAATCATATTCATTCAACACAGCCCATCCTGATGATGACAACTCACTGACTCATACAAATTACAATCGACTGAAACTGCGTAAAGTTTTGTGGTAATCCAGCTTATATTCAGTGATTTGCATTATAGTAACACAACTTTTCTCACGCTGAGTTACGTCAGAGAAAAGCTGATTATTTCCACGTTGCTTTACTAAATATTGGCCACAAACTGTATGAACTTTCTTTTAAACTTGGTGAAAGTGACCGACTACTTAAAAAAAGGTCATTTGATAAGATTGCAGAAAGTAAACAAGAGTGATAGCTCGTATCTCGCTCACAGCTCCGGGGCGTTGAAACATGTATGATCCTGACGGTTTATCAGCTGAACTCTGATCTCCTCCGTCAACAGAGGGCTTGCACGGAGCAGGAAGTCATCCAAAGGTGATAAACAAACAAAGCTGCGGGACGGATCACTAACCTGGCAAAGTCCACCCACTTCTCAATGATTTTTTTGGGCGAGAGACGTCTGCATATGATCCCAACAAAATCAGGCTGAAAGAGAACAGAAATATTTGGATTTCTTCATATTTATTTTTTAAAATAATGTTAAAAATGCACTGAGAATAGTCTGAATAACTGTGATTTGTCTCAATCTCTCCTCTGCAGAGAGGAGTTTACACTCTTATGATCCTATTATTTAATCAATTAATCAGTAAAAAGGAACAGGTTTTCACAAACGAGGTGGTAAAGCCAAAAAAGTCCTGAATGTTATTTCTCATGCAGACACTGTCAGACGTACGTTGTCTTCGTGGAGAGCGAGATGGTGCGTGGCCAACATTCGGATTCCCAGACGGGAGCACAGCGTCGTATCCAGGAAGCTGCGGAGGATCGTCTCATCCTGCAAGAGAAGGAAAAGAAATACGTTCAAAATTTACCATAAAAAATCATGTTAACTACAATCAGTGGTTATTTTAAGATCAGACTAGCAAAGGAATGAAGGTCTAATAAACTGCTTTTAGACTTTAATTTACACTCTGAAAAGGTTGAAAAGACTTTAAACTACGCTGATAAAATCATGACATTTATCCTGAAGCTTGGTGAGAGTTTCGATGTGCAGTGCTTACCTGGATGTGCCTGCGACACTCCCTGAAGCCCTGAGCCAACATGGTGACCACGTCTTTGTGGTCGTCCAGCAGCTGCTGCACCAGTTTACAGAAACGAGCCTCCACATCCTGATCCTTGATCTGCAGACACACACACACATATTGACCTTTTGAAACATAAAAACATTTTAACTTTAGCTCGATTTTAACTGATTCTGATCTGTTCCTGTTTTTATGGGATATTTGAGTGTTGTGTACATTTCACAGCATTAAATCCATCACGTCAGATTCACCAGTCTATAGCTTATTTCCTTTTAAATCTGTTATAAACTACAATAAAACTTTATACTGCCTGCACAGATGTTTCACAACAAAACAACTCCAGTGGATCAAATGTTGTATATTGAGTACAACATTAATATATTTTAATCTTTGTACAGGTTTCCTCTCAATGAAAACATGAAGCTCAGTTGTTAAAAGTGTCAGTGAATCTTTTGATCTCTGATATATATTAAAAAAAAACGTTTTGCAACCTACATTACTGTTTAGAACGATTCATATTTATCTCCTGCTTGTGTCTTTGGTCTTGGCAAAAAGGCAACTATTTCTTCAGAGCATAACGAAAAAAAAAAAACATGTTGAGCAGGTCTGGCGTCTCCTGTTTTTCATGTACTAACACGGGACTGGGAAAGACCAGACCCCAGCGAAGACAAACAGAGTTAGATAAAGAGCGAAAGGCTGTTCACTGTCACTGTCGACCAAAAAAATAACTGAGAACAACGGTTCCACATTTTACTCTGTGCAAACTTCCTGAAGCCGATCCTTTCCTGAACCTTAAAAGTGGGACTGCGCAAGATGTCTGCATGTGTTTTCTGTCAATTATTGCAATTCTGAAAATGAAGTTCAAACCTGAAACAGCAACAGAGACGTCTGAGCTGCAGAATTAATGACATTTTAGTCACTAATTCATACAGAAACAACAGCAGCAACTCTTTTACAGCCATGCACAGCATATTAGAGCAATTTAAGAAAGCGAAAGTAAGTAATAATGTTATCAGTCACACTTTTATGGACTGTTTTGCTTATCGAACCAAGCTGAAGGTTTTTCACCTCTCAGAGAAAACTGAGAATTTAGCAAGCTGAAGAATAAATATCTGACACTTTAAGTTTCAAGATGTCACTTGAGATTTTTTTATTTGATAGATTTAAAAACACAGTAGGCGTTTGGGTGTTGGGTTACATCCCACGTGCAGGCCGACCAAACATCTTGACAGCAGACACTCGCACTTCCTGTTTATGACTTTAAGTGAAGCCACTCCCTGAAAAACCGAGAACTTGAACTAATGACCCCGTGTGTGTTTCTGATTGTGTGTGTGTGTGTGTGTGTGTTGTTCACTCACCGGGGGAAAGTCAATGAGCATGTGGTAGGCTCTGATATAGAGTTCATGCTGTAAGAAAGAACAAGAGAGGTTGACGTCTGAAGCATCAAAAAAACAGAATGGGCCCCTCTGACGGGGCCTCTCATCACTTCACAGGCACATCCACACATGGTTTCCATTTCAGAAATTATTATCCATTTCAACAACAAAGTTACGCAACCCCTCTCCAGAAAACAAACTCCCTTCCTCACTCATATTCAAGTTTAAATCGACGGGACTCTGGATGTGTGTCAAACTCAAAAATCTGCCTCAACCGCAGTTTCCTCTTTGATAGAGGAGCTCTTGGGGTGAGTAAAGCCTCCCTGACCTACATTTTAACTGATGGCACACAAAAGGAGCTGCGCTTTATGTAATCAGCACAGTGGAGCTCCGTGGTACCAGCGAGGGAGGAATCTAGGTGAAAGTTCATCGACAATGACACGTGCAGAGGTGGTGAGCTGGTTACAGGCGAAAGCCGGGAAGGACACGTTCCCACATGGAGACGCACGAGAGAGTGAAGTAAAAGAAACCTGATACACTGTTCAAACTCTGATATCAGTTCCCTGTTCCACTGTGTCCGAGTGCTCGTGTCTCCACCTCCAGCGTGGGGGCTGAAAGGAATTTTGTTTGTCAAAGATGGCATCTGGAAAACTTCCTCAAAGTGTCCCTGGGTTTGTTCTGAATATTTCACAGCCTTCACCGTCAAGAAAATGTACGAAAAAATAATGTAGTCTGTAAACAGGGCAGGATCATTCGTGAATTTTGTCTGTAGATGAGAGAAAACTTTTAATTATTGAGTCTGACAAACTCTCTTAAAGCAGTTTTACACATCATCTACAAACAAATCTGTTCACAAAACATTGCAAAGAAAATCTGTTTGCAATCTGTGCACTGATATCACTGATACCAAAAGAAAAGAAAAGTATTAAAAAGTTTTTTTAAGTTTTCTGTGATTCCAGCAAACATGCCCTCAAAACTCTTTAAATCATCTGCTGAGTGTTCGCTGCTCCTGTGAAAATAAAAGCTTTGCCTATATGCAGTGAGCCGCGTCACATTGACCTACAGTACATACTGAATACTGAAGGTTACGTCTGCGGTCGGTCCACATACTATACAACATTACACAATCACGGCATCTGGCACCGTTTCACCTACTTCCAGTGAGCGTGGAGGACAGAAAAAAGCTGAGGACGTCTGCACTCCAGAACTTCAGGGTCACACGTTGTTATACACACAAGCCATAAAATAAAAAATATGCGTAACCTTTGCAGCTGCTTTCAGACAGCGGGCTGCTAACGCTGCGTGTGCTGCACAGTAACACTAGTGGTCTGTATTTTCAAAAGACAGAAAAAAGGCCAAACCACGGCTGCTGTCTTAAGAACAGCCTGATTCAACCTCATCACGTAGTCTCGTGCAGCACGTGAGGCTTCTGCAGACGCCAATGGAGAAGAAAAACTCGAGCTCGAACAACCTCGGCAGCAGTATGGTTGATGATTTCTGCACTTTGATCTGAGTTTATCAGGTATTTAATTGGTGGATTAGACAGACATCCATGTAGCTATGGTGTTAGATAAAAACCTTTTATCATTTTTTCCCGGAAAATAAACTATGGGATTATAATAATAACACAAAATTTAACATAAATGTCTGTCTGTATCACACCAAGAATCACACATATTAGAAGTTTTTATTCTTGCATAACAGTGCAGACACATTTCCTCTCTTTGTCACTGCCTGTGGAAAAAGTAAAAATTCAAAATAATCTCCAAAATATCACAATAGTTTTTACATTCAGACAAATTGGAAAGGTGATTTTCTTGAACTTCAGTTAGTGTGTGATACGTTTGGATGGAAACCTGCCTGCTGCACACTGAAAAAAATTATAAATTGTTGCATTTATGTAGTGCTTTCTTTTATCCAAAGCATTTATTTCACAAAGACACAATCACACTGAAGCAGCCGCGAGCTCCTGCCCATCTGGAGCACCTCACCCAAGGTCACTCTGACACCGAACCGCCATCGCTGCAATAACAGTGACCGACCTGATCTACCTCCTGAGCTGCTCACGCCCCTTCCCAGTAGGAATGGAGGAGGTGGCAGCAACAATTGTCCATGATTGTCCTGTGCAGCGGCGCAGTTGGTGCTTTCTTATTATAGAATCCCCTCAGTCCCCTTCACGTATTGCGTAAGTAGTCCTGTATGTGTCCTGAGGATGGTGCTCTTACCACTTGCAGGATGGTGGGGTTGCAACCGATGATGAAGGGCAAACTGCGGAAGCCCTTGATGCGATGGGCGATTCGTACAGGAAGCTCCTTGTGTAGGTACTTGGCACTGCTCTGAGATTTACACAGAAAAGAGAGAAAGAGCAAGTCAGCGAGGAGTCAGAGAGACTTCTCGTCATTAAAAAGGTACTCGTGGCAGCGAGGTGGAAATATTTACCAAGATGTGGTGTCCGTCGGGCGACTTTCCCGAGTACAGCAGAGTCGCTAAGGTCAGTCGCACTGAGGCCTGGAGAGACATTAACACGTACACATTCACAGACAGAAGTTCATGTCTTACAACACTGGGTGACCCATTAAGACTTCATTACAAAAGAAACAGCTGTAAACCTTTAAAAGCTGTAAAGAAAAAACACACATTCAGAAATAACTGACTGAACTGAACTGAGCTGATTATTCTGTTCGGTTTCTGTCCTGATACTGAACTTCAAGAAATACAAAGATGTTTTACTATAAATACTTTTTTATATAACAAAAGACACCAAAACTTTCAGAAATTACATGTAAAATGTCTAAACACGAGCAATCATATGGGAACTTTATTCAATTAAAAATACAGTGTCAATCGATTACATCTGCTTATCTAATCTGACATGTCCGTTTCATCAATAATGACAAAAAAATGGTGTGCAGAAATGTTTGTTGTTTGAAACTCATTCAATTCAAAGTTGAAGCTGCCAAAAATACATATACTATAAATTTTTGTCAAATAATAAATATCAGTCAATGCATAATCATCTGCCAGCAATGCTCAGGTGCTTAAAAAAGACTACTATTATAGTACGTTTGTATTATTATAGGGAAGGAAAGTTTCCCAGCAGTATGTGATGAAGTTGAATCGAAGCGTGATGACTCAGTTTCAGGACAGAGATTAGCAGATCCCTGATTCAGCAAAAACCGTCACACCTACGAGAGGCCAGTGAGCAACAAAGCAGCTCAATGTGATCACATCAACAAGGCCTTAAAAAAAGTATCAGGTTTGGGAAATGCACGTCCGGTAGCTCAAAATAAACAGGTTAAGAACAAAGAGTATTCAGCAATAGTTAACTATGATAAGTAATCGTAAGTAAAATAGTCTTAGTTCTGGTGAATCCAGTCGCATTTTCCCGACTGCAGCAAAGAGAAAAAGGCTGTTGTCCTTCACATAATAACACATAATACTATACTATCTTCAGTCTTAATCTGTCTGGTGTCGTTTAGCCGATGCCACGTTCAACGAAACGAACTACGCTTTGCAGGGCCTTTTCAGTCCATACAAAAAAAAAGATCCATCAAAATAAACACATAATATTTATAATGTTAGCCCTGCAAGAGAAAAAGGTTTCTGCTTATATCATCAAGGTCACATACTGCAAGTAGGCAAGCCAGGAGAGCATTTTACACCTCTCATGAAGAGGTGACCTGCATCTGGAGATGGATATGGACAAAATGCATGTTCACAAGAGGCATAAAAGACTCAAAAATTCATCTTATTGTTCAAGAGTTTTACTCCGATGCAGAGAGACCAGACATTTCTGCAGAATTTGACTGAGAATTTGAATTCAGAGAGAAAAAAGGGGTGTCTCTGATGTTATTTTTCTCCTTTTTATCCCGTGACTCTAAAACCTTCGCTGCCTCTTTCAAACCGCAGATTGAGGACCACTGCAGCGGGTTAATGTGTGACCACAAAAAGGTCACGAGACACAAAGAAACTGCAGCTGACTGCAATCAGCCAGATTTGTGCTGCAGCTTCACCACTTTCTGGGCCACTTCAGCTTTTATTTATATCAATTTTGTCTCCATTTTGTCTCCATTTTGTCATTAGTGTTTCAGTACCGACGGGTGAAGTTAACACGCAACGACTCCTTCCTCTATTTTCCTGTGAAGAAACACAGTTGTTGTTTTTCTGAGAGAAAAAAAAGCTGAATCACATGTCCAGCTAAGAAAGGATGTGACAAACTTTTCCTGCCAGATGTGAAAATAACTTATGTGGAAAAGGAGGAGCACAAAAACAACACACTGAAAAGGGAGGAAGGAGGCTCTACAGTCTATAATTATAATGGAAGAAAAATAAATGCAAAAAAAAAAGTGTTAATTCATGTCATATTTACTTTCTGCATTACTAGAAGTGGGAATTTATCAAGTATAGCTAAAGTTACCAGGGCTTGAACTGACTCTAAGTTGGTAAAACACTGAATTAACACACATTTAAGACTTTATCTGTCTTATATTCATTAATTTATGGTGAAATATTACAGTGGCTGGAAAAAAGTGAGATTATAAAACGATTTCTCACGAATTAGGTCAAGCTCCATTGCTAAGACTTATCACAGTCGATTCTTTTTTTATTAGTCAGTCATTATAGTTGAAATGACAACTTTATATCGATAAATTTGCCGTTATTTGAGAATATAAAACATTAATTTTCGATTAGATCCAACATTAGTCAAGTAAACATTATGTTCCTATGGAAAACAGTCACGTTGCGTTCATGTCCTCGGGAGAAAATCAGGCAAATAGCGGTCTGGGCGAAACTAAAAAGGGTTTAGCGAGTTTGAATTATTAAAATGAAATATTATAATCAAACACATTTTATTTGTTTTTAATACCATTTAAATAGCTGCTTTTATGATCTATAACATGCTTTTAATCTTCAATTTAAGGTATCTGAAAGGCAGATTGTATACATTAGCCACAGGTGCTTTTAATATTTGGGACAGCTTTCTCAAAATGGAGTGATAAGTCGATATTCATTAAAAAATTAAAGTTATGGGTTCAATTAGTAAACTAGCTTTGAATGCTAAAGGGGAGAGGTCATCCAAATGGAGGAGATTGTGGTGTTTACTGTTTTTGTCACAGTTGGCGAACGCAGCACATGCTAACAGCTAGCAGCTAGCTTAACGTCCTCGGTCAGAGAACCGCAGCTCCGGAGCGACGCACCCGCAAAATACCCGCACCCTTACCTTTTCTGCGGAGACGTCGATGGCGGACTGGTTGTAAAACGACGTGACAGTCTTGGACCGCTCCCTGGCCAGCTCCGAGAAGCCCTGCATCGAGGACGTGGAGCGGAGTCTGCGGCTCCCGGCGGCTGACATCGGCGGCGCTGCCCGCAGGAGGCTGCCGAGCCGCGGCCTCGCCCTGCCGGCAGCGCCGCTCAGCATCTCCGCCGCCAAACCCGCCAGCCCAGGACGCATTTTAAATGGAGACGAGCCGGTGCCTGTGTGTGTGTGTGCCTGTGTGTTTCCCCTTCCGAGCACTGGACTCTCGCCCGTGTTGGTGCTACGAGGCCATTGGGGTCCTGTCGTAATGGTGCACAAAGGCACGGATGTGAATACAGTAGAGGGGGTACAGAAAAAGGGCTTTGTGCGCATTGGTCAGCCCTGCAGAGAGCTGCTGCAGACGACATGACACATAAACCAATCAGTCAGCCAGAGGCGGGGCGAGGACACACACACACACACACACACACTCACACAGGCTTTACTGTATTGTGCTGAATGCAGAGAACTGCAAGAACTGGCGGTACACAACATTTCTGAGTATTTGATCCTAGAAAGTCAACAACACATGCAGAGATGCAACAACAAACAACAACACATGCAAAGATGCAACAACAAACAACAACACATGCAAGATGTAGAGTATGTTTGCAGCTGCACATGACATTTGTACACAATATATGATCATTTATAAGTACACGTTAAGTTTTTTTTATAAATGTAAATCATCACTCAAATGTATGTGCTGTATTATTGTCCAACTGTAAACAAAGCTACATGTTGCAGTGATTTCCTATTAATTGCACCATATCAACACTGTAGTTGTTTTGCACACAGTGTTAGATGTATTCTGTTATCTGTAGTTATATATTTATATTAGTTGTAGAATTTATATTTTAGATCTATATGATATTGTTTTATTATTGTAGCTGATTATTTATTTGGGTTTTATGGCTGTTGTTCTGTTTGCCTTTCCTTCTGTTTGACTTTTTTTTCTTTATAAATATTTTAAAGCATTGTTTTAGAGAACCTGAGACTCAAAATTTTCACTGCACATGACAATAAAATCCTGAATCATATTTATTTCAGTGTCTTTCGCTCTGCTGTCTTACTCTCTACATGGTGCCTGTGTTTTTATTGCTTCTTATATACATTTATATTTATGCTTGTGCATTGTAGCTTGATGTTTATTTTTACTTTATCAATCTGTTTGTTTTAAACTGTGAGTATGTTGTATTTATATGTGCATTTAAGTTCATATTACTTGTATGTGTTCACACACCTGGCTTTTAAAACCATATTGAAGTATGTGAAGTATTATCACTAGAATCAAAAATGAAAGTACTCAGTTCAGTAAAACGTTCCCAGTCAGTATTTTTGGATTAATGTTGCTGCTGCATTAATGTGTTTGTTGCATTTTATTCTATACATGTTAAATTTTAACTACTTTATACACTGTAGGACAGTTTTATCTGCAGCCGTGCATCAAAAGATCATCTGATGTCTGTGGTGTTTCTTTAGAAGACGCCTGTTTTTCCAGCTGATCCAAGAAGGGTTTAAATAATTTATTAACCTAAAAAAGGAGAAATTTTTTTCAACTTCATCTATATCAGATACTGTAATTTAATATTAAATTACTACTAACATTTACAATCTCAAAATCTGGAGATAATGTGATGAATAAAGCTGTGAGACAATTGTGCTGGAGTTGTATAAAGTTGTATTAAGTTGCATAAAACAGAAATACTCCAGTACAAGTTAATTAAATTTGTACTTTGTCTAAGTTAATAAACATTAACATTATCTTTGGACAAGTCCGGATTAACCTGTTATGAGGCCAGAGGGCACAAATATTGAGCAGGAGTTGATCTGTAGATCTGTTGCAGTTTATAATGTCCATTGTTTTCCATTCATTATTTATCTTTAATGAATGTTTTCTGTCTTATGTCCAGTCCTTTATATCTAGCCCTGGTAGCTTTATTAATTATATGTTCTTTGGCATTTAAGTGAGACCTTTTATCCCACAAATGTGTACTCACAAGAATAAAAAATGTTTTAAAAATACACCAATTTGTTCTCAACGGTCCCAAAACTGTCTGAATGTAAAATCCACACAGAGCAGAGTTCATAATATTATAAATACTCGTCTGTCCATTGCTCAGAAGCATCTAAACTCCTTGTTGGAATTAAAAATAAATGTCATGCTAATCGGCCTCAGGTTTTAAATATTTTAAAGGAGCTCCAGAGGAATCCTTACTCAGAAGCTGCCAGCAGATGGTACACAAAAAGGTACCTTGTAATTGTGAAAATTGAACAATAAACTGCTTTATTAACAATACCAGTGGCATTTTAGAAAAAAAAACTACGTTTCTAAGAGAGGCCCTTTTTCTCACAACTGCATGCTCATAAGAATAAAATACATATAAAAGAATGCATCAACTTATTTATTTAAAATTAAAATATTTGTACAACTTAATCCGTGAATACGAGGTTTGGTTGCACACAGAAACAACTTAACTCTGCAGGACTGAACAGCAGAAATGAACACAAAGTGCTGCAGTTATTTTCTCAGCGCTCAGTTGCCGGGCTGCGTTTGTGCTCAGACTCTTCCTCTTTGTTTGCACGTTTTATTCTTATCAGAACATTACACAGTTACATTAAACAGCAAAGGCAGGTTTGCACAGAATTATTCACAATGAATATGTACAAATGAAAAAAAACAGTTAATGCATAAACTGCACCAAATATTCAACTCATGAGGTCAGTGAGTTAAAGTGACTAAAAAGGGTTTTTTTTGTCTTGGGGACACAAAAAGCTGTAAACACATTCTGACCTATTTAAGGTTTTACAGCACACTGGCACCATTAACATCACCTGGAGGTTTTTTTTACAGATCACATCTGAACCATTAAATGAAGCTGAGCTAAAGACTTAAAAGGCTATAAAACACGATCTCTCCGTTTGATGTTGTTCTGGTCTGTTTGAAATGTTTATTTTCACTTTCCAGTAAGTGATTGTTAAACATTTCACCATTATCTGTGAAACTGACACAAGTATTCAGACTGGATATTTTATGTGCTATATATTTTAACATCCAACCACAACTAGCAAAGAAAAATAAAAAATTATGTGTCACACAGCAACAATCGTCAGCTATCTGCAAATAACAGCAGCAACTTAAAGTATCAGTAAAAGTTCAAATGAAATGAAAGTGTCCATTTTATGCTGCATATTTCCATATAAAAATAACAAATACTATTACTGTATTTGTTCAATTTGTCTGGGTGTTTTATCTCTGATAGCAGCGACATAAAGGTTAATTTCTCATGAAGTAAGTTAATTAAAAAAGGTAAAAAAAAAAAAAAAACATTCAGGACTTCTACAGCCTGTTACCTCAGAGACCTGCTGGTGTTTTTAGAACAACCATGCTGGATGTTTACTCTGACTTATAATGAGGTAATCTTTCATTATATTTTAAACACTTCATTTACTCACAAATACCAACATGTGGTAAACTTTCTTTCCAGTCTAAATAAAACTGGTGATTTGAGTCAGAACACCTACTGATCTGTCTTATTTCCATTCACACCGTCTGCTGCTCAGCAGGACTCCTCTCTCTTCCACACTATCACCATATTTTTGTCACTCAGGGCCACCAGGAAGTTGAGTTCGGGGTCCATCGCCACACTGTTGATGGAGGGCCCCTCCACCTGGCCGAGGCCCTTCCTCACCGGGGTCGGCCACTCCAACACCTGAACAGCAAAGAACATACGAGGATGAGTTTCAGTGGATGGCTCTTCATCTAAATATGGATGATGTGTTGAAAATAGAAGGAAAACTCTAAACTAAACTTTCCTTCATCAGATGGCTGCTTACAATGATTTCTAACTTTATCGCAGTGCAGTCAAAGTTTGTTCATGAAGTTGAAAGTGACAGCAGATTTATGTTTGGTTATATAGTTATTAAGAGTCAGTTCCTCAGAATAATAAATGAGCTCTGTCTCCACGTCTGTTTACAATCTGCCTCCTCGTGTTTGTTGTCCAATCAGAGTAGTTCAGGTTATATAAAGGTTATCTGTATTTAGTGGTAAAACTAAAGCTGAGCACACCCAAAATGCCAAAATAAAAATTGCACAAGCACAACTAAGGCAAGTTTGTTGGTATAATGAAAAATAAAGTTGGCCTGTAAAACTGAATGTTTGGCTGCAATATTTTATAAAAGAACATTTATAACGTAGTTACCTCGGTGGGCAGGACGGGTTTCCCAGCTTGGAACGAGTGTTTCTGCAGGTCGGTGATGTGGTACGTCCACAGCCTGCCTTCGTCATCACCGCACACGATGTAGGCTCGGCCTGAAGAACAAACACACACACGGTTTAAAATTAACCTGAGATTAAAGGCCCTGTAGGTTTTCACATACAAACAATTTGTCTTGATATGCTGATGCAAAAAACGGGTAAATAGAAAAAATATATGGGTATAAAAATATATATCAAAAAGAAAAAAAAACCAATATGAATAAATCGAATGTAACATGAGGACAATGTGCTGAATAGCTGAATGATGAATGTTGTGTAAGAATGTGCCAAAGAAAAATGATTTATGCTTGACTGAGGTGGAATAAATGAAAAGAAAACTGGAAGCGCAGCCTGAGGAGTACTTTTGTTCCTCTGTTGAAATTTGAGACCAGTGTTGTTCTGAATTTAATACGTTTGTGTATGCTTGAGTAATCTTAAACCTCTTAATTTTGGGCAGGGACTCAAAGCAAACAGAGGCGACTTAAAAGTGAACCACTCCTGTGCTGGAGTTTTCTTTCTCTCCGCAGAGTTAAAGTACCTTAACAAAAGAAACACACTTCTTTTCTCAATTCTGACATCAGATGATTTAAAAGTGAGAACAAAATGCAGCTCCTCTGACGAGAGGACTCGGACTTACCTGGACAGGTGTTCAGAGCCAGGTAGGGGATCTCGGTGCTGGCCCACTGCAGCTCGGCCAGAACAACAGCAGACACCGTTCTGCTCTTCTTATCAGGACGCTGAGCCTTCGTCCTGCTCCAGCTCCACAAGTAAATGGATCCATGCATGTAGTTCTTTGAGGCTGAAATTTTAATTTGATATAAAAATGAAGAAAACACAGCTGGCAAAACTACACACAAGCAACAACATGGAGATTTAAGCTCTTTAAAGTTGATCCACAGCAGGTTTAGTTACCAAATACGTGGTGAGATAAACCAGTGCGTGAACAGACAGGTGGTCCACTGAGAGTCGTGGCTTCACTTCACACTGACTAACATGACACTGAACTACAGCGCCATCAAGTGGCCTTACAACATAATCATCAGAGAGAAGATGTATTTACTTGAGTGTGTGAATTTGCCTCACTAATGCATTTCACACAAACGTATTATTTTCTCATATATACCTCTCACTCTCCATGATAATCCACACAATAATTAGTGAAATATCTCACTCTTGACCAAAGTGGGGGGACATCTGATGGAGCCATATTGCCATCATGGCTATAGATGCTTATCACAATGCAGTGTGATCCAATTTCATTAACTGATTATAGACACTTCAGTGACACTGTAGGAGCTTCACTTACCCACGATGTCATCCGTAAGAAAACTCAGGCCATCGATGGTGTGGTAGTCATGATCTTTGTCTTCCTTCTTATAAATGGGGAAAGTTATTTCCATTTCCTTTGACCTGTTGAGAGAAAAAACACACACTATATGTTTCTGGCTGGTCCATATTAATATGTGAAGAAATGGTTAACATCAGGCTGACTTTACCTCTTGGTGGCGTTGTTGGAGCCGAGCTGTGTGTTGTAGCAGTGCAGGCCGTCCTCGCAGGCCGTCAGCAGCTGTGAGCCGGGGGAGGTCGGGGGGAGGCAGATGTGCAGAGGGGTGGCGCTGATCTCCAACACCAGCAGCTGACTGTACAGAAAAACAGAGCAAAAACATCCTCAAGATCACAACCTGAACCTCCGCACTACTCTGATGGACCCACTATGACTAAGATTAGCTCAAACTCCAGCAACTAAAGCTCGCTAAAACCCTAAAAACTCCTAAATCTCTCTTCAACAGGATGAAAATGTATTCTAAGGACCGATTTGTAGCAGAGACACTCACACAACTTTGTAGTTGTACTGGCTGTCCACTCCACCGATGTCCCACAACACGATCTTGTTATCGTAAGATCCCGCTGCAAGAGAGAAAATGAACTGGTGAGACGACACACTTAAGTGAAACTGATTTATAAAACTTTTACTGCAATCAAAGTGAGCAGAAAACATCCTTCAAGATTTATCTAAACTCCCAAACTGAGAATTCAATACAGACTGTCCAGTTGTTGATCATATTGCTGTGAGGAAAAGTGCTTCATCTCCCATCTATAAAAGAAATATTTCACCTCCTCAATACTTGTAATTCACCAGTTTTACCTTCAAATACATTTACAGACAAACACCAAGAGGATGGTCTATAAACTGAAGTAAAGTTCAATTATCCTTTAATCTGTCTGACGTTGGGGCTCTGAAATGTCTGAACTTATGATATTTCTCTTTTTGTCTGTCTGTGAGAGGCGACTCACTGAAGAGGAAGTTTCCCTGCTGGTGGTTGAAGCGGAGCACGGACAGCGCCTTGCGGCTGGCTCTGAACTCGCCGTAGGCCACGTTGTTTCTGGGGTGGATCAGTTTGACCAGGCCTCTCTTCCCGCCGGCTGCCAGGATGCTGCAGTGTTGAGCCGAGGCCCCCCCTCCCCTCGACATCAGCAGCGTGGTCCAAGCCAGGGAGAAGAACTCCTGTCGAGACGAAGAGACGCAAACGAATTCAGACAACGAGCTCATAGAACGACACGAACACTTAGTTTCATCCACTCAGTGTCTCCCAAACATCAGCTCACATTTTCTTTGTCCTTCCTTCATCTGAATAAAAGGTGTTTTTGTAGTTACAGAGATTAAAGGTTGAAACAATATTAAAAAAAGTACAATCAGCTGAAAAAATGTTTTTCTTTTAATGCAAATGCAGAAATCTGTTTTATTATTGTAGAGCAGCAGAATAAATGAGGCGAACCTCTCCGGGGACTTTGTACTTCTTCATCACCATCCCTGTTTCGCAGTCAATCACACAGAGAGAATCTCCTCCGCAGGTAGCGACGAGCTGGCTTCCTCCACCTGCGCCAGTTCAGACGGGAAAAAAAGAGTTTTTCTGTGATAAACTTAGACTTAGACTTCACTTTATTGCAAACACGTTGAAGAAAAGCTAACACAGTGAAAGTCTTTCTTAAAAAAGGTACAGAAAAGTACCGGTGGAATCCGGCACCGGCTGGAAAGCGCAGGCCCACAGCTGCGTGGAGAAATCCTCCGAGCTGTCCTGTTTGCTGTGACACTGCAGGACGTGGAGAGGCTTCAGGTGCACCGGCTGGAGGAGGATGGAGAGAGGAGGCAGAAGAGTGGGAGAGAATTAAAAGATGATGGCAATAACAAAAAATGGGCATTCAATACTAACCACATACAGAAAAACGCCACTTGGATTTAAAGTACTTCACTTTATCCAACTGAACCTGCCCCCATGGAGCCGCGCCCACATAATAGCAAAAATAAAACAGTTTTTTAAAACATATTTTCATTTTGGATCTTTCATTAAAAAACATCAGGTGTTTCTGGTGAATAGTTGTCGAGATAACTCAGGTTTCTCTGGGCTCTCTGCACAGACTGTGGACCTGGGTTAACACCACACACACCATCTATAACACTCTGCAGCCTTTTCACAACCTGCTCAAAGTTACAAAAGCACAACATTTGCTTTTGTTTTTTAAGGACATGAGTAATAGCACAAAGTGTGTAATCATGTGTTATAATCATAAAACAAAGCAGTAACTTTACCTGTGTCTCTTTGCAGCTCTTCGTTTTTGGCAGCCTGTCGGCGTCTCTCTGCAGCTCCGTGGCTTTAAACTCGTTTCTGACTGCGTCCTTCTCTCCTTGGGTCTGTAGAACTTTAGAGCCTCTCCTGGGCGTCTCGGCCCTCGTCGGTCCTCTGGTGGGGGTGGAGGGGGGCTGAGGAGTCTTGCGGGGGCTCATCCTGACGTTGCAGGTCTGTGTCGGCGTCTGAGCTTTGAGGCGCAGGCTGGACTTGCGGGGACTGTCTCCGACCGGGGAGGCCGGGAACTCTTCTCGCAGCTTTTTGCACGGCATCAGTCGAACGCTGGAGACCATCACTGTCACCGACCGTTTCCTCTTGGTGGGTGTTGAGACCTCCTGAAAACAAAACACAATGAGCTTCAACCAACTCCAGGACTACTGTTCTAAACTTCTTTCTATCACATTTCTCACATGCTGCTCTTCTAAAAGAAAGTCACATTATTATTAAAGCCACCAGATGAAAACAACTGATCTATGCACCCAGTTCTTCGTAGATCAGTGACCAGAACTCTTTTCACCAGTTTTTCATTTATTATTAAACCATCTAAATGCAATGCCTTTATTTGCTTGTGAGGAAATGACTCTGCAGCCTGTTTGATACGCTGTTGTGGACCACGTGGGGCCTTTCTTTTAATTAATTCAATAATACTGATGTTTAAAAAAAAGTGATTTTTTTATCAACAGTATGTTAAATCTTACACAGTTCTCTTTAGTGTCTGTGGACTCGTTGCTCTCCGGCTCTTCCTTTGGATCTGTCAGAGAGTTCAGGTACTCTTTAGCCATGATCTCCACCTAAAAGAAACAAAGGAAGTTACAAAAACTGACAAACACACCGAACAGGGACTGGATCGTCTCGATTGTCTTGAGCTCACCCTCCATTTGGTGAAGTCGCTGACAGAGTTGGGTCCGTATTTGACCTGCTGACGAGCGGCACTGACGAAGTCTCTCTCCAACGTGGACATTTTCTCTGGTGTGATGGGATCCGGGAGGCTGAAGCTCTTCTCCCAAACTGCGACTATCTAAAATAACCAGAAACACAGGACAGTTTTGTGCACTGAAAACAGCAGCAGTGTGTTTAAAGAGACGCTGGAGGACCGACACGAGTCACTTTCATACCCTGGTCCTCAGGTTCTCGCTGTAGACGTAACGCAGGTGGTTGGCGGTGGTGCTCACGTCTTTCCCGTTGTACATCCTCAGGCTGGGCAACAGCATCATCAGCTTGTAGTTATCACTCACCTGAGGAGGAAAAGCAACAGTTTTATTTTGAAAGGTAAGACTGTGTTACATTTCCATCCTGTGACATCATTCCTGAAATACTCTCCCCTGAAACAGATGAGATGTCCTGTTCTTATATGTCAGATCAGTTTGTAGTTCAGAAGGAAATATGACAAAAACATTTTAATGAATTTTCTTGATCTGTTATTTTCTATATTAAGGTATCTCTTAGACAAGTAGTACTAGATTGTTTGTATATTCTCCACTGTGAATATTTGCACATCCATGGCAAGTATGTTGTGCAATTCTTTCATTTCGTATCATCTTAAATCTTTATTTCATAATACTTTTACACTCTATTGTCTATTATTGTATGTTTTATTTAAAATGGGTATCAAAGTAGGGGATTCTTTTGTGTTATCTAATGTGTTAACAAGAAGAATTAAGCATAATTTTAGATGCTGTTAAAGAAATTATTTTGCATGTCTTTCTAAGATACAGACATCCAAAGCAAAACAGCCTCCAGCAGTAATGTACAATAGAAATGTTTGTTGATCAACTACGCCCGCTCAGCAGGGTGTCGGGGGTGAAGCCTGTATCAGCTTACATCCTTTTAAAGGCGGGACACGCCCCGGACTTGTCTATCAGAGAGCCGACAGAATAAACAATCCCTCACACCTTCAGACACATTCACACATTCATTTTCAAACACGTCTCCACCCAGCGCGTCCTCACAGTGATGTAGAGGTTGTCCTCCATCTTGAGCTCCTCCAGGCCGCTCAGAGACTCCAGCGTGGTCACGTCCTCCATCTGGTTGTCGCTGAGGTCCAGGTGACGGAGCGCCGGCAGCTCCAGGTTCCTGGGCAGCTCCTGCAGCCTGTTCCCCGACAGATCCCACCGCTCCAGGGACCGCAGGCGGGACAGCAGCTTGACGGGCAAATCCTGAGACTTCAGCGCCAGACGAGACAGACTGAGCAGAAGAGAGAGCGCCGTCAGCGTTTGCACAAAGTCAAACTAAAAGCGTAGATGTTTAAAAATGCCTGCAACAGCTCTTTCCTGCTCAGGATAAATGAATTTAAAACAATGGCCACTTTTCATACATTCATTTCTTCTCTCACTGAAAGACAAACTACTTTGCATATTGTCCTTTAATCATCCCATGTAATTTATTCAGTTGATGCAAAACCTAAAAAATAAAGCTGAGTTAGAGTTTGCTGGTTTGAATAAATGTGCTGCAAATAGTTGTGACAATAACAAAGATGTGTATTTTGTGTTGCCCACAAAATAAAGACACCATAAAAAGAATAAAAACAAGCTTACTTTAGCGTTGCGATTTTCTCCAGCTTGTTGGTTTTTGGAGAGCCTTTCTCCAGTAAAAGTTTCTCAGTTATTTTCTCCATTGATTCTCTGTAGGTGAGACCTGAAAGGACAACGATTCAAAAATTAACATGTCGGAGAAACAACAGCAGTGGTTTCTTCTTATGTTGGAAATTCACACAGAACAACAGTCAAAAGTTTCTTCTCGACACACCAGACGACGCCTCCAAACGAGGTCCAGTATTTTGTTTGCAGCATTAAAGCCCATCAAACTACTGTCTTTGCTAAATCTCTTTATATTGGTACAGTTGTGTTTATATACATTTCACCTCCATTTTACCACTTCAGCACATCTCCATCAACAACTTTATATTTTTATTTGTAACTTTTACTTTAGTTTAGTTTTATATTTTGAAATTAATGAATAAATGTATATACATGACAACTAAAATAAAGATTCAAAGGCAATGTGTGTCTGGTCAGCAGCTTGTACTTCATTGTAAAAATGCATTTAGCACAAAAGATCAGCCCCACAGCATTTAATTCTCTCATTTATAATCCTGTTTTTGTGTATAATGGTCCAGCTCTGCTTTTCTACATACCCTCTGGTAGCTGTTGGACTTTCTCTCTGTAATATCACTGCCTGGTTTTGACCTAATTAACTTTTTAAATGCAGCCATTGTTCACCTTTACTACAGATTTACTGCTCTACGACTCTTCTTTACAGATCTCTTTGTCCTAATTACATTTGCATACCTGTTACAGTGCATTGTGGCTTTAAATACCAACCAAACAAAACTTTCACTTACACACTTAATGAAAACTTTCCTGCAATAAAAAAACTCTTCAGTGAAAAGTTCAACAACAAATCAAACACAGCAGATTATCTTTTCAAACACTCAGTCTTACTTTAAGGTGTTTTTTAGGCAGCAGCAGCTAGAAAATGGACTCTTTATTTCCTTTGCAGGAACATAGTTGAACTAACCACGTTGTTTCTCTGGCTTCCTAAGCTACTAAATAACCTTTACACATTAAAAACTTTTAAAATGTTCCTCTTCACTGCATCTCTCGATTAGTTATCTTCCACATTCAAACATCCAAAGTTTAGAATTGTTAAAATTTGAGGAGAAAACACTTACCTGTTACCTTCTCTGACCTCCTCTGCTGAACAAACTGGTCTTTCGCGGGAAAAAACACTACGTATATCCGGTAGGCGTGGCTTAGAGTGAGTTGTTAAACCCTGAACAAGGTCTGACAGGAAAAAGGTGCAAATACACACCACACATGTTGATAAACTGATTTTTTAAAAAAGTATTTTCTTTAAAAGTGATGGGCATCTGGACATTAATATAGAATAAATAAATAGTGAAAACATCAAAATTATAATATGGTATTAAAAATATTTTGATGTTTTCGGTCTTTAAAGATTATTTAAGACTTCTAGAAAAGCGTAAAAATGCCTCAAATTAAAATGTATTATATATTTTGTAAATGCAGTCTTTTTGCTTTAATATACACTATGAAATTTTGCACATCCATAGCAAATATGTTTTGTACATGCACAATTATTTTGTTTAACTAAGGCATTGTCTTTTTCCTTATCATATTTGAAATATGCTGTTCCTTGATGTAAGCTGAATTAATGCTTCCTACTCGCAGTGCTTACTTATTTAATAGTTTTATTATGTTCACTTGTGTAAATCACTTTGGTGTAAAGGTTAGAATATATTCATATTTTAGTGTCATATTTATCTTAGATACTATTTTCTATTCCTTGAGCTTGAACTTTAGTCATGTTTACTCGTGTGATTTTCTTTCTACATATTTTAAAGTGTTGTAAGAGGATGTCTGTAAACATAAAAATATTGACTGTGGAAAAAGCGTGAGGTGTATTACAGCACACCTGCCGTGAGGTGGCGACATTCATCGCCCTGAACAGATTATCTGCCTGTTTAACAACCCACGAAGAAGAGTCGGGATGACGGCTGCTAGTGGAGGATTGATTTCCTGTGCTTGTAAAGGCGTCCGGCGCTGTCTTATCTGTGAAAACTTAAAGGGAAAACAACCTTTGGGGGACAATGAACTAAAGGTAAACTGATCTGAACTGAGAGCTATATATTCACTGTGTGTTTTTCAGCGTGAAACTGACATGACTATAGTTTTCAACGCACTCAACAGCTACGGATGCCCTCACGGGACATTTCATCCTCTCAATACGTCACAGTATGTCGTCATTTCCGGACTGTTAGGTGCACTGAAAATCCTTTAATTTTCTCAAGAATCGACAGTGCGCCTTATGTATGAGTTATGATTGTGCTTACTGACCTCGAACCGATTTAATACGGCGCTCAAAAATCAGTTAAAATGTTTAAGTTCGACTTTGGTAAACTGCGAAGCCGCACCGCTTGATGAATAATGGAGCATTACGGCCACCGTAGTTGGGGCTTCGCGGAGTGATATATACTGTGCTTCAACATAATGTTATGGTGTGTGTGTAAGGACCCCAAAATGGCAGCTGTTCGGAGACTAGCGTACGAGGCGGATTTCAAACTCAAGGCAATCAATCACGCATTAAAACACGGGAACAGAGCTGCTGCGAGAGAATTCAACATTAATGAATCAATGGTACGGAACTGGAGGAAGCAAGAAGATGACCTGCGCAAAGTAAAGAAGACCAAACAGAGTTTCCGAGGGAACAAAGCGAGGTGGCCACAGTTGGAGGACAGAGTTGAGCAGTGGGTTATTGAACAGAGAGCAGCAGGCAGAAACGTCTCCACTGTCTCTATTCGACTCAAGGCGATAGCGATAGCACATGACATGAAGATCGACGGCTTTCGAGGAGGTCCCTCATGGTGCTTCCGTTTTATGAAAAGGCGGAATATCTTCATCCGCCAGGGAACTACCAACTCACAGGAGCTGCCAGCGGAATGCGAAGAAGATCTGGACATTTTCCGCATCCACTGCAAGGACGAGATCATTGAGAGGGAGATCAAGACAGAATACGACACGGACGACACTTATGACCTCCCAGAAATCTCCGTCCCCGTTGATCTGCGGCTCCATGCGCACACATCTCAACGATACGGTCAAAACTCAAGCGAGGCAAACTAATCCGGAGTTTGCCATCATCACATCGAGATAGATGATGGCGAGAGGGATCCGGGCACGCTCGCCCAACTGTTAAACTAACAACAATAAGTGTTAAATAACTGTAAAACTCAGACACTGAAGATGATGAATTTGATGGATGTGTGGAAGAGGAATTAACTGGAAAAGTGAGTGTATTGTTTTGTATTTTGTGTTACAACTGAACAATGTTGAGAGTTATTGTAAATAAGTTGAATAAAGTTTGACTTTCAAGTCTGACCGCTTTGTTTCGCTTAATGCGCCTTATAATCCGGTGCGCCTTATAACCATAAAATACGGCACAGCATTTTTTAATTATAGCCATATTTTTCGGACTAAAAGGTGCACTTTATGTGGTACACGGCGCTCAAAAATCTGTCAAAATGTTTTAGTACGATTTTGGTAAGCTGCGCTGCTTGATGGATTGTTGGAGCATTACGGCCACCGTAGTCAGGAGCCTCATGAAGTGATACATACTGTGCTTAATGCGCTTTATAATCCAGTGCGCCTTATGGTGCGAAAGATAAGATACTCACTGGTGTATAGTTATACTCCACTCTTCTTCATACAACATCATAATGTGTTATATTATTGTCACGTTAAATGACTCTTGCTCTATATTCTATGCATTCATGAAGGCAAACGAGTCCTATTACCAAATCATATATATATTACTATTTTAGTTTATATATTATTATTACTAAGCCTTTTCATGGGCTTTCCTGTCCTGTGGGGGTCTATTAGATCATTTATTTGGTCATTTTACACAACAGAGATGCACAAAGAAATGAAAACTCCATTAATGCAACATCACATGAAGCTGCATGTCATATATGGTCACAGCTGGAGTAAATCACAAGGGGGCGATGTGAGTCAGCATGTATTCATCCACACAGTTTGTGCGTCTGACAGGCCTCAAATGATAATTTTGTTCTTATTTTTTTTAAAAAACAGACTGTGCATCATTTCCTCTATGACCCTGACAAGAGGCTTGCTGTTCGTAAAGATGGCACACTGGCCTCCTTCCCTTTTCCTGGCGTCTTCCTTTGGGAGAACTTCATATCGGAGGAGGAGGAGGACAAGCTGATCAGCACGATGGACCAGGACGTGTGGACTGAGTCCCAGTCTGGTCGAAGGAAACAGGTTATGAGCTGTTTTATAAATGTCATCGTTGTCTTAAAGTTCTCTCTAATTTGTAGGTGTTTTTTGTGATTGTTTGATTCAGTCAGCGACGCTCCCTGCACACCCACACAGTTTCTAGATCTTCAGGCTGAACAGATTAACAGGACAATCACAGGCTCCACACCCACACAGCCCAAACAGACAAACTCAAATAAAGAAAAGGAAATAAAATGATCTTCAACACTATGTGAACTTTCCATGAATTTTAAATTATCACTAGCATCACATTCTGATAAAATAAACAAAGGTCTCCTCTCATAATGTTGCAGGACTTTGGCCCAAAAGTGAACTTCAAGAAAAGGAAAGTGCGTGTCGGTGGCTTTAATGGGCTTCCTGCTTTGAGCCACAAACTGATGCTACGCATGCAGCAGAATCCGAGTCTGGCGGACTTCCAACCAGTGGAGCAGTGCAACCTGGACTACCACCCTCAGCGAGGCTCCGCCATCGATCCGCACCTGGACGACTCCTGGCTGTGGGGGGAACGCCTCATCACCGTCAACATGTTATCAGACACTACGCTCAACATGTCCCTCGAGCAGGGATTACCTGAGCTGGGACTGACGGAGGAGGTCCGCGTAGCCGTGCACCTTCCTCGCAGATCGTTAGTGGTGTTATCCGGCGAGGCGCGGCACAGGTGGAAACACGCCATTCACAGGGAGGATGTGCACGAGCGCAGAGTTTGCAGCACCTACAGAGAGCTCTCTGCAGAGTTCCTGCCTGGAGGGCAGCAGGCGGAGCAGGGAGCTGAGCTGCTGAACATTGCTTTGAGCTTCGAAGGATCCCCAATAAAGACGAATGTGAGAGCTGCAGGTCCAGACTCATGAGCACTGACGCTTTGTCCACGAGGAGGGCCCCATTACATGGCTGCATGTGGTGTGACCTTTGAACTGAACAGCCTTTGTGCCATATTTTGTCTTGAACTGACTTCAGAAGAGGTTGCGCTGAAGTGGGACTCATAAAATCTTTAGCAGAGACTCTAATTAAGTCATTGCTGCTAGTTGGAGGCCTGAAGCTCCATTTCATGTAGAATTTGTGGAAATATCATCCCAGAACTGTAACGTAAATGGGCCTCACAGGAACACCAGAGTCCAGCCGACCTCAGCTTCAAATTGTTCAAATGGTTGTTGATGTGAGGCTGCAGCTCACGTCACAGCTGTGGATGATGCCAAACCAGCAAATAAACCACACAGACTTCACTTTATACACTTCAGTTTATCACTGTTCAGATGGCAAAACTCAAAGCTCGAATAAAAAACGAGAAACAAATATCTGTCGATCTGTATTTTGGCAAAGATGTCTTCAATAGACAGACAGTAGACAGAACAAATATGACTGTGGACTCACTGTTTCTTATAACACTTGATAACACTATTTATAACACTTCATAGCTGTTGTCCACAAAATGTCACTTTTGGTAGCATTTGAATGAAGACCAGTGGAGATAAAGATGTTAAATAAAACTGAAAAAAATATTTAGCTTTGCTCTCTCTGCTCGAGTTCAGGTTGATCTGTACGTGGAGAACTGAAGCGTGTTCAGATGACAGAAAATATTGGTATTGTTGTAGTGAAATATAGTCTGTTCACATAGTCTGACAAAAAGAAAGCACCAAAGCTGAAATAAAAGCGATATAATAGCCAGGAGTCATTACATCTACAGTTCTGCTGATTACAGGCAGCCTGCTCATGATGTGATGATCATTTAAAAAAAAAAAGAAATTCAATATTTCATCATCAGCTAAAATCCAGTTTCCCAGATAAATCGTGGCCACAGAGATATTTAAGTTACAACATTGTCTGTTTATTCAGTATTTGTCAGCGCTATTGAGCAAAGACACCAAACTGCTCCAACCACAATTTTTATAGTTTTCTGGGTGCTATAAAGAGAAAAAAAACATTATCAATAAATCTTATTATTCATAAGGAGACACAGATTTCTCTTCTTTTTACATTCTCACTGATGTCTCTTTCCTATATGTCTTTTTTAAAGTGTTTTCTGAGGCTGAATTGAGATTTTTGAGGGCACAAGTGCTGTCAGGAAAAATAATATTAACTGCACTTGCTGAGGTCCAGTTGAGTATCTTTTTTAACTCTTAAAAATTACCATGACCAACAAGAACAAGAACCAAGAACAACAAGCTGCTCTGTAACCACAAATACATTTGTTCCTCTTAGCTGGTAGATCCAGATCTCTTCAACAATGTGCTTCAATGAGTCCGAACTACTGGATTTTACAAGTAAACCAGCAATGCAAAAAACTGTTAACACTGTTTGACAAAAACACACTTTTCCTCTGAGGCGTAAAACTGATTTTGTCCTGAGCCGAAAACCAGACAGAATAAGAGCTGACACCAGTGATTAAAAAGAAAAGAGTGTTTTAAAGGTGTGTCAGTTGCCTGCTGTGAGTCGCAGCGTCGTGGCAGTGATGGACGAGTCGGGTCGTCGGTCTCTCACTGCTCCGTGGATTCAGCTTTCCTCTGGATTTGGGAGATCTCCAGTATCGGCATCAGAAGCTGGAAAGCATCCTGGATGTAAGAAGCGCTGTTGGACGCCTGTGAGGAAAGAAAATTCAAAATACATCAATGTGAGGCACACAAACGTCAGTGTTTGTGCAAGTAAAGCTCGTACATAACTATCCAAATGCAAAAATCCTCTGTCACATGTTATTTAGGGTTACTCAGCCTTTTTAATGTCTGTAATCAGGAGACAATGACTACGAAAAAGAAAGATGTGTGTCATCTGCAAAGCTAAAATAAGGGCCACTGTGTTTGATGATTATAGAGCAAAACAAAACAGAAGTATAAAAAAATTAAAGGTCCAAGAATTGACCCCTGTGGGACTCCATACAGCACATCAAATTAACTAGAAATAAAACCATGAAACTTTGCTGCTGTCAGTATATGTCTGTGTATGTTTTACACTAAAATGTAAGATCAAATGTAATTTTATACCCATTATATAGAAAATAAAAAGGATAAGATGAAACTGTGAGACAGTGTGTGCGAGAGCTGCACGACTATGACACAAACCTCTAAAAAGACTCCTGTTATCAGCGGGTTGAGGACTTCTCCCTTCTCATTTGACTGTGACAAAAGAACGTTTAGATTAAATTACAACCAGCTCCAAGTTCATCTTGTTTAAAAAAAAAAAAAACTTAAGTGTAATAAAATTACACTTAAGTGTAATAAAATTACACTTACCCCAGCTATTGTTAAGCAGGAGGTGAACTTCTTGGAAAGCAGTGAGATTTCTTTACACAGGACAACAGTTAACCTGAAGAACACAGATGTTTAAGTTAGTTCGAGTACAGATTGAACTCCTGTTGTCAAACTGAAAATCCATGTGGCCTCACTGTGAGAGAACGCCGGCCTCTGTGCTGCCGTTGGAGAAGAGGATCATCTCAGCCACTTTGTGGAAAAGCTCGATGGATCGAGCCGTCAGCTCTGCCAGACTCCTGATGGCTGCAGCATGAACATCCTGACAAAATTCAATATAAACACACACGAACACACACGGCTGAATAAACCAGAAACCACACGCAGAGGAAGTTGTGTGAACTGGAACATGAAACATCAGAAAACATCAGCAACAAATGTTTTTCGTTTTATCTAAATTTTTCTCACAATAACTGGAAAGGAAAGATGAATCAGGTTTGTTATGCTGCAAAAAACATCCTGCTTTAACTTTGAAACCCCTAAAAAAATCACTTCAATCAATTAAGACATCTGTTGGCTGGTTAACAGCATCACATCATGTGAGTTCAGCGTCAGCATACCTCTACAGAGTGTGTTTTCTTCACGACATCCTCGCTCTCTTCATCTTCCTTCTGTGGTTTGGTCATGTCAGAGATCTGCTTGCAGGTGTTCTTACAGGCCTGTTGGAGATAGAGATGTTATTAATTATACCACACCTGTTCACACTATGTTAATCAGGTTTATGAACCACCGCTTGAATCCAAAACAACAGATCGTACAATAAACACGACATCTGTGACGCTTATAATGTGTTTTTCAGATTCAATATTTATGCAGCTGGGATTTGTTATATTATTATATTTGATTATGCTCCAACATTATTTTGTCTAACTGCATTACTAAAAAACTGCAGCCTCACAAATCAAAACTCAGAAACATGCAGTTTGTACCTTGCTGAGTCTTTCTGCTGTGGCAGTAACGCTGAGACCCTCCAAGGCTCCCGTTAACTCTCTCTCAAACTCAGAGCCGTCCTCATCTGGAAGCACAAAAGTTCAATCAATCATCTCAGGGGTTACGTTATTTCTGGTGTACAGATGCTGTTTTCCTCTTGCAGTTCTGGTATTTTTATGACCACTTTTCAGACATTACCTTTCTTTTCATCCACTTCCTCATCATCAAACTCTACCAAGGAGAAAGAGTCCTTGATGAGATCCAGCTCTCCTCTGAGCTGAACCAGCTCCTCTCCTGAAAGAGTGGTCAGCACCGACTTCACCTGCAGCACACACACACACACACACCCCCCAAAATAAACAAACAAAAACCCCACACATGTCAAATTCAAAGCTTTTATCAGATCCAGTCAGATTGTAATAATATTTTTGGAGTGAAAGAGGCACCGTACCTTCGACTCACTGTCTCGAGACAGAATCTCCAGCGCCTCGAGGTGTGACAGACCTTGAAATTCATCAAACAGCATCCCGTAGTGAGCGACCGCTTTCTTCTCAGAGTCTGACCCCTCTTTCTCTTTCTCCGCTGTCTGCAGCTCCTCTCGCTCCTTCGCCTCCCTCAACACCTATGAGACAGAGAGGTTCACAAAGGTTAACTTTATTGCATTTAGTCTTTGTCTCCCTGTAGTTTCCTTCAAATTTTTCCTGGCAGGTTACAGCTGTGAATCTTTTAGCACTTTTAAATTAGGCTCCACACTTCCATATTTGACGATGGTCTGCCTACCTGAGACAGGGTGGCATTTCTGTTCATCAGCCCTTTGGTCTTCTTAAAGCCTGGATCACCTTCTGCTATCACGTCCATCGTCTTCTTCCCGATGAACTCCAGAGCATCCAGACCACCTGTTATCACCGTTTTCCCCTTTGAGGAGAATGAAAAAAGTCATTATTTTCGCAAACGACTTACACGAAATATAACATATTTAAAGACTGAAGTGATGAGTTCTTATAAAATAAAGACTTTTTTTTAAAAACATTAAATAAAAAAGGCTTTTTTGTCAATTTGGGTGCTGCATTAAATATGGAAAAGGAAATGGAAAAGGGATTTTATTTCAGCAAAATGTCTGCACCTGGTGAAGTAAAGACGTGAAAAATGGAAAACAACTTGGCATGATGTTATTGATTAAAAACAATGCTTTTCCAAAATATCATGATATCATATTTAATGACAAAAAGATTAAAATTGTCCTCAACAGAAAAATGAATGTTGTTCTATGTTTCAGAATTTAACTTTAGTGAAACATAGAAATCCCCAAAAACTGGACTTCTCCTTCCTCCCTCTAAGAAAAAAAACCAAAACAGTTTACGGTGCTCTGGACGACGCTGGTGAGCGACGACAGCATTCCAATCGCACTTCCCAACCCCGCTGATCCTTCTCCTGCCGCTCTGTCCGTCTCACTGCTGGCTTCACCTGCAGGAAGAGAAACAAACACAACACATGAATTAAGACTAAAATAAACTTCTTTGTGTACAAGAAGAGTAGATCCACAATGACTGGACCGGGGTTTAGTGCTTTAATAACACAACAGTAACGCCTCACCCTGCTCTTTCTGCTCTTCCTCAACTTGCGCTGAGAGTTCGGTCGGACTCGGGATCCCCAACGTCGTCTCGGCTTTCTCAATCACCTGAGTGAGCCCTTGGCCTGGACGAGCAGAAGAGACAAGCATGACATATAGTTCTGAGGTTTTAACAGTCACTTACAGAATGACATGGAGATCAGACAGCATATTATAAGCTATACGCAATGTAGGAAAAGGAATAACTGAGAAAAATGAAAAGGTTTTTGGTGTTAAGTGAAAGTACAATTAAAGACAACCCAGCGCACATGAACGCACACAGAAAACTACATTTACATTTTTAATGTTCATAGAAATGAAGCTTAAGCCTGCGATTAGATGATGACTAATCATCTTTTTTTTTTCTTGGGACAGCTCTGTTAGGTTACATGGTCTGTACTCACCCACAGTGGACACAGTAGCTGTTGCTGTGGACAAGATGGATTTGCCCCAACTGCCCCAATATCCCCAACCACCCTGAGACACAGTGGACTCACTGGATGTCTGAGAGAAAGAATATGTGGAGGGGGGAGAGAAAGAGAGAGGGACAGAGGTTGTTATTGAGTAAGAGAAACAGAAAGGCAATGTCGATCATTTCTGTACACAAAGAAGTGACCTCTGGAGTTATTGGTGCATGCAGCTGATAAAAGACCACACTTATCACTAACTTCTTTTACTACTTGTGGTAAAATGCTTGCAAAAACTGCAGCTTCTTTAAAATCCACAGTCAATGTCTGAAGAGTAAAGTAAAAATAGCAGAAAAGAAACTGTTGTTGAACCCATGGAAAATGTAGTGAGCAGGGTGAGAGGCTTCACACATTATTTTACAGGCACTTTATATACCAGAGCTGTATTCATTGCTGGACTTTCAGGTGTGTTACACTCTGATCTGTGATGCCTGATAAACTGAGAATATTTGGCTTCATAAAACTGAGCAGTTTATCAGCTGAGGCGTTGTTCTGGCCAAAAAGAAAATGACAGCCAGATAATGTTAACTGTGCTCAAGCTCTCAAAAAAGCATAATTTACTATTATCAGTTAGTTTTATCTAGTATAAAAATCTCATCAGTGCCTTTGCCGGCTGTTCCTCTGTTTTTGGCGGCTCCTTGGCTTCAGCTGCAGGTTTGGGTTCTGGTCTCCTCCTGGCTTTCCTCGTCGGGGCAACGTCAGTTGTGTTGTCGGTCGGCGTGGTCGGTGAGGAGCTGTCGGGGGTTTCGGCTGGGGAGGCATCTTCAATCTCTGGAGCCACTTCTGGACCCTCCGCTGCTGTAGCTTCACTGTCTGACATGTTAAAGTCCTAGTACATGCCTTCAAAGTGAAAATATGAGAAAGAATATTACAATTAGCCTGATAAATGTCCAATCAAAATCCTAGATACAGTGTAGTGTTTGATAAAAGGAGCACTGGATGATTAAAGCCTGTGCTGTAACCCAAGTTTTGTTTTGTTTCAGTATTTTGTAGGTTGGGTTATTCTGTAGACATTAGTGCGACATATGAAGCTCAGATATTTCAGGAAAACGAAAATCAGTCCTCTTTCACCCTATGCTTCAATGCTGTGCTTCAACCAGTGCTGAATCTGCATACATTTCCCAGAAGGCATTAAAACAGCAACACCTGGGGAACAGCAGCCACCTATGCAGCTGTTTGTTTTCTGTGCAAATGGAGCAAAAATCATTTACTTTACCTTATGTAAATAAAGCTACACGCTACAGTATTCACATTTATTTTTCACCATTATTTTACTGTCTATGTGTAACTGGTTATGATATCATTAAAAAATAATAATTGCATATCTATATTTATTCTTGCTTATTGTTTAATGTTTATTTATTCACTTAAGCTGTTTGACTTGTTTCAAACTGTGTGTATCTGTAAAAAAGGGGTTTCATTTACGAAAGAAGTATTATATTGTATGTCACAGTTATTGTTACTGTTATCTATTTATTTATCTAAATATATACACATTCATCTTTATGTGCACACGAGACACAATTCTTACCATGATATTATATCATATAAACTTTTATTATCATTCTGCAGTATTAATAATAAGTATTATTGTCTTATTGTAGCAGCTGTATTGTTGTTATTGTCGTTAGTGTTGATGTATCAGCAGCTTTAGGAAGCATAGATCTTATTTAACAATATGTGAAAGAGCAGGGTCAGTTTGAAAGATCAGTTTGATCAATATTAGCTTTTATAATAATTATTAATGCACAACAACGTTAGTGTTTCCCAAAAAGTCACCTTTTCCTCCTGTCAGTGTTGGTGTTAGCAGTTCACGTTTCCTCCACCTGCTTCCCAAAATCAGCGACGGGAGGACGTTTATCTTCTTTTTTCAGGTTTGCAATTCTGCTTCGACACGTTTAAGATGATTTAGTTTTCCAGTAAACAACAGAAAAGTTTAATGGTTCATGTTTTCTTGCTCTTTTTGTCCAGCAGGATTAGCCACGTCACATTTTGTTTTCACTGAGCAGCTCTAAAAGTTAGCCATGCCAAGGGACACAACATCCGGTTGGCATCTTCAAAGTAATACGCAGTAAAGTACTGTAAAATAAATTATGCCTCGGGATGTAGATCCGTATGCAAAAAATAGCATATATCCTCCGTAAATTTATTTTATTGAAAACAGAGACACTTCCGAAAAGCTTAGCGTATATTTCTAAACAAATGTTATTTGACTTTTCCTGACGTGACAGACGTTTTAATTTTATTTTGAAGGAAACCACGTCAAAGTACCGGTATCTTCTTAGGTAGCTTGACGTCACGATCAACGACGTCATTGGCGCAAATTAAATTGAAATAAGACTTCCGGAACCATCAAAACAAAATAAAAGAAACTTCCGGTAGAAATCCTTTCATAACTAACCTTTGTTTCACTAAAATAAAATGCAATATTCATTCAACCATATTTATTTAAAAATTTAAATAGAGACAGATAATGAATGCATTTATTTATCTATTCATCTAATTTAGTGACTTAATCGTTTTTTTGAATTTGGTTAATATATAAATTTCACATGTCTTCTGTTGTCAAAGTTAAGTAATTTATTCATTTGTTCACTGTATAATACGTCACCCACCTGTATGGTACCCACAAGCCCCGCCCACTTATTGCACCTGAACCAGGAAGTGAGCGCACCTGCCGTGTTTTGCTGCGTTTTAACTCTTGAGGGTGAAATCAGAGAAAACACACGCAGCAGGTCAAAAACACAGTTTGATGTGTGTGTCGGTCGGAGGGTTGGTGTTCTGGTCCGAGCAGCAGGTGGGAATCTGTCTGTCTGTGTCTGTTTGGTTTCATTCTTCTGTTAAATGCTCTCGATGTAATGCGAAAACAGCTCGGTATATTACTTGTACTACAAATTATTCATTATACAGATGGTCAGTACAGGATTTGTTTTTATGTGACACATCTCTGAGTTAATTCATTTTTATTTTATTTTAGTATCACTTTATAGGCTATGATCAAAAAGACTCACAGATTGTAAATTAATTCAGTGATTTAATATTTTATTCTTATGACTTATTGTCTTCATGACATTGAAAGCACAATAACACTCACTGGTTCTTTTATCAGGTTTTAAAAAGTCCAAGGAACCAGTTGAAATTATGATTATTCCAGCTAGAAATCAGCACAGTAAGAAAAACAGAATGCAGGCAACATAGAAAACATGCAATTAAAGTCCATGTGATTTACAATATGCATATAAATGTAGGGGAAAGGAAAAACAAAACATCAACACAGTAAAAAAAAACCTGACAGGTGGTGAAAGTTTTGGCTTTGAACTCGTTTATTTAAAATGTTGTGTACATTTCACAGCTAAAACTCAAAAGACTTCTGAATTTAACATACAATAAAGCCTTGAAAATGTTTATTCCTGAGGATTTATGTGTGTGATTTATCAAACATGGACAGGGCGGTGGATTACAGCAGCGTTCAGTCTTGTGTTGCCACATGCGCCATAACCGTTGACTTTTCCTGTTTTGCAGGTTTGTCTCGTCTAAACGTGAGCTGAGGCTCCTTTCGACATGTCGCTGCCTCAGAAACACCACCCGTCACGCCTGCTGCTCGCCGTCCTGCTGCTCGCCAGCTGGAGAGCGGACGCGGCTGGTAACGGTTCAGAGACGGAGGCCGTGTCCTCCGTGTGGCCGGCCGGCGTCACATCCGGCGGGAACATCGTGCTGAAGGAGGGATCCAGCGCGCTGATCGAGTGTAATGTGACCGGAAGCCACAGTGCCATCAAGTGGTACAACTCCAAAGGTCTTCAGCTCGGCGAGGACGCAGGTAAGAAAATATACCGTGCTGAGAGGAAAAATAAGATGACAGCTTTTTAATGTGCTTTTAATATGAAGGCCTTAACTCCCCAACATTTGTAGTAAAGCTTTAAAATGTCTTGTTGTTTTGACTTTAGGTGGGAAGTGGCACATTCAGGAGAAGGGAGCCCTGAACATCACTGCGGTCTCCTTCGAGGATCGCGGCCGCTACACCTGCGTCGTCTCCAGCGGTGCCGGGGGAACCAGAAACTACACCGTCACCCTGCGCGTGGCCCACACCGACAGCGGCCTGGGCCTGTACTACGTCATCGTCTGCCTGGTGGCCTTCACCATCACCATGATCCTCAACGTGGCGCGGCTCTGCATGGTCAGCAGCCACCTCAAGAAGACGGAGAGAGCCATCAATGAGTTCTTCCGCACCGAGGGCGCCGAGAAGCTGCAGAGGGCGTTTGAGGTCGCCAAGCGCATCCCCATCGTCACGTCGGCCAAGACGCTGGAGCTCGCCAAGGTCACGCAGTTCAAGACCATGGAGTTCGCCCGTCACATGGAGGAGCTGGCACGCAGCGTCCCTCTGCCGCCGCTCATCCTGAACTGCCGCACGTCTGCAGAGGAGGGAGGGGCGACGCCACACGCTGCAGAGCAAGCTGGGATGCCAGTGTCTGGGAACCGACAAGCTATAGGCCCGCCGTCCTCTGACAGGAAGGCAGAGGAGGAGGAGGAGGTTTGTCAGGCGCTGCTGTCAAGTGAGAGAAAAGAAGACGACGGAGGCGGGGTCGATGTCAAAGTGTCAGTGCTCACGGTTTCTGAGAAGGTCGACAGTGAAGATGAAGAGGCTGAGAAGGGCCTCCGTTCACTGGCACCACACTCACGAACAAGCGTGTCCTATGAGAGCAACATATAGGCTGAATCCCATCAGGAGAAACACACCGGCTCAAGTGGAAGTTGCCTCACAAGTGATGAGAAAATATATAAAGAAAAAAAAAGGAATCACTGAAAAGTGGTGCTGTTTTTCAGTTTTTGCCCTTCTGGTTCAGCCTCAGTTGTTATCGGACCCTGGCTGCTCCTGTAGGGAATGATCTGCCAAGTTATTAACACCAAACAAAAGCACTGCGCTAATCCAGCGGGGGTCATTTTTCAGACATCAAAAAGCCCTTTACGAACAAATCCTCAGTTCTTAGAAAAGCGTATCAAACCAATTGTTCTTGCTTCAGTGATTCTTGTGTTTACTACAACTCTCCAAAACATTTAAGATGGTATTTTCTGGAGAATTTTCCATCATTTTATCAGTGACAGTAGAAAATTCACCGAGGTAGAGTCGTCAAATGTTTGAGTGTTGTTGCAGTGATGTGATACTTGACTTAGTCTCTGGGATGTAACCCAGTTAATATAATGTCATTTTCATTCATTTCTATACGATTTCACATAATGATGGATGACATCAGTAAGTTTGACCAGTTTGAGCCAAACTGCATCAACTGAGCCCAAAATACAATTTGCCACTGTGTTGAATAAATATATAAAGTTTTAGTTTTCATGTTGGTGTGCAAGCTTGCCCTCAAAATTTCCATTCTTCTCTGCACACAGTTACTTTCCACCTCCACAAAATACCATTTGCTGCTGTTCACTTCGTCAACTTCCACAGAGCAAAGTGTGGTAATAAAATATTCTCATGTCGTCGTTTCAGTTGTTTTCATGTCGCTGCTTCTTGTCAATCACCTGCTACCCACAGGAAAAAGCAGAAGCCTCAGTAATGCCTCAGACACATCACTTCACTGACTTGATTACCATCTCTGTCTCCTCGTTAGCATTTTTGTTAGTCAGAGGTCAGACGACTGTTAATAATAAAAGAAATACAGAAGTTTTTCAGAGAACACCAAGTTTCCAGCTACTTTTACCTCTCGGGGGCAGCAGAAGAACTCAAATATGTGAATATTTTTCTATTAGAGCTACAAAAAAAAATGTCTGCTGTGATGGAAAATGTCTGCATTCTCATAAATATGCTGATTATATCTTCATATTTCAGTGTATGCATGCCCGGAGAAGTCAGGGACTTTCATTTTTTTTTATTATGAAGGTGAT
This sequence comes from Amniataba percoides, assembly GCA_037176925.1. Classification (NCBI taxonomy): domain Eukaryota; kingdom Metazoa; phylum Chordata; class Actinopteri; order Centrarchiformes; family Terapontidae; genus Amniataba; species Amniataba percoides. The sequence goes on along the minus strand of JBAJHX010000067.1, from coordinate 19,910,768 downwards.
GCAGCATTTTTGCTCCGTGTTCAAAGTGGCATTTGTGAGTTTTATTTGCAAAAATATGCTTATTAATTCGATTAATGAACTGTAGAAGATAAATGTTGACTCATTCGGAGAGAGCTTGCATGTTTTGTGTAGAGGTTTACACAGTTTGTACAAATAAGTGCACAGATTATCCAGAAAACACTCAGAAACCTGGACGTTCAGCTTCCTTACAGAATATATGATGTAAGGAGTGTAAACTGTGACTTAGAACTTGTTAACTGGATCACAAAGATTTTTTTTTCTTTTGAGTAATTAATACTATTTTGTACTTTGCTGAATCTTCCTATTGTATATAAGCAGTTAGTGGGTGAAATGGTTTCTTATTTAAAGGTTCTGGTGACTGAAAGCATTTTTTTTCACACCAATTCAGAAAAAAGTCCAGTGTTTGACTGTACTTTAATAAATTCAATCAAAAACTTGCAAATGTTTGTGTGGTGATTTCATACCCTTTCAGGTAATTCTTCTATTGAGCCTCTGGGTGGCGCTGTTGGGTAAAACATGACTTTTTTTTTTTTTTTTTTTTTAAATATATCAGCTCCTGTGTTGGTGCCTTCACCACCTAAAACACTCCAGAGGGGTCGCTTTGCACATCAACAGCTGCCGATGAACACTTGATATCATTGTTAAAGGACCGTGGAGTGATGAAGTGTCGCCAGATTTCACACGTTTCACTGTCTCGAAGTCTTAAAGGACAGAACACAGTTTGTAGTCTGCAGCTGTACTTCCATCTCTTTCATTTCACAGTGACTTTAGAAGAATGTTTTAATTTGTGGGTACGGCTGGAAAATACACTGGAATAGTACTTTAAACACAACAGTCGATCCAAAGATTTACTCAGTTTAGAAAGAAAGGAACAGAAAAGAGAACATGAAAAGTGAATGAAAATAAAACTTTTTATGCATCACATTCAAATTGGATCCTATTTTGCTTTCTGCTTCACCTGTATTTCAGCATCCTATAATATAATTAAACCTTTTATTTCAGTGTCAAAGAAAAATCAAAGATGTATTTAAGTGTGAGCATAAAGGCAGAAAACTATGCAAATATGTATATTTGGAGGAAAATCTAGTTTTTTACTCTCACCATAAACATCAAGACAGAGAACTCCCCTATCAGAACTAATAAAGAAATGAATATTAGCATCATAATTCATCTGTCCTCTCACAGAGGCTTCATTATACTCGTCCTGTTCATTTCTGCTTTGTTCTCTCTGCACTTTCCCAGAGGTTGATCCCTGGGAATGCAGATGCTGAGCGTTACCTGAGAAATATCGGCCCTAAATAACAATAACCTTGGGCCTCTGCATTGAATAACTAAAAAAAATCCCATCCCTCCCTCCCTTTCCTGTCCTCTCTGGAGGTGAGCTTATCTAAATAGAATTGATTGGCCCGAGCGATCGTTCATCACGGCGAGCCGAGGCAGACGTTTAAGGAGAGAGGGAAGGAAGATTTTATGGATAGGATATTTTCAGCGAGCCCTCGGTGTCATCGAGGTAAACTAAACAAATTGATCAGGCTGAAAAAGGTATTTTTACACACACACGCGCGCGCGCACACACACACACACACACATATTTATATCTGTGTATATATGAGAGATTGATTAGACATTTACACCAACTTGTGTGTATGCTGTGTGTGTTTACAAGAGCCTGCCACAGACTGGAGTGTGTGTGTCTGATTATGCATACTTACATAAGTGAATGAAGCCTGTGCGTGCAGTAAATTTGGGCCTCTTGAATTTAAATTGCTCATAAAATTGGGTCAGAAGAAAGCTATTGCTAATTGCATTTTATTTCCAATCAGCCCGAAGGAAGAAGACAAGGAGGGAATATAAAAAAGAAGGAAAAAACAAGGACAGTAGATGATGAATTCGATGACACGATGAGGGAAGTGCTCATCATATCTGCTCGTTAGATGAGAGGACGGCACCGATGTGATGAGCTCTGAGGCTCAGGCTGTGTGTGTGTGTGTGTGTTTGCTTTCATGATTCACTGGCATGATCCCAAACACGGTGTTGTCCTCTTAGCTTTGAGCCGGATTGTACGCTGAAGGACAAACAAACACTCCAAAGCTGGTTAGAGGTTTGTCCTTCCAAATCGTACTTTTTCCCCCACACGGGCAGCACATGGACGCCTCAACAACCGTATCCGACTTTGACTTGCAGTTCATCTCAAAAGTGTTGGACGGGGTGGAGAGGAGCAGGGAGCTGCATGAAAACTGTCATTTTCTGCCTGAAACATTAAGAGCTAAGAGGCCCGAACTGTGAAAACCAAATCCAGAGCAAAGGTCCGCTATTCAGCTTTATCTTCCAACATAGTATAAGAAGGTGAGATTTTTCTCCTTTTTTATCCATATCCACACTAACTGCATGACTGTTTGGTGATGTGTTGGTTGGTCTACCACTGACTGACTGAACCATCTCAACAAATACTGGATGGATTCAGTTCAAAACCTGCTTGCTTTGATGATGAATTTTCATGTAACACCACCAATATAATGGACTTATATTCACTAATATCTACATCTACTGGATGTATTTGCACATTAATGGCACCCAGATGATGAACACTAAAAGTTCTGATGACCTCCGACTTGTGACATCCAGTGACACAGATGACATTTTTTAATTTCCATTTTTTAATATATTTTTTAGTGAAATACCAGCTCAGTTTATGTCATTCCCATCAGCCTCATCTGTACTTGGTGTTTGGTGCTAATTAGAAAATTTCAGCCTGCTTACACACTCAAATAAGAGGGTGATAATGGTGAACGTTAGACGTGTTAAACATCAGCATGGTAGCACAGTGAGCGAGGGAATATTAGCTATGTTTTCTCTCTCTCTCTTTCTCTTTTCCATGTTGAAAAGCACTTTGTAAATTTTTTTAAAAGTTCACATACTTCCCTATTGTTGGCTTTTATATTAATGTCGCTTTAACTGAACTTTCTAGTATTTATATTCAGTCACATCATACTATTTACAGCGAATGTGGGTTTCAACCTTATATGTCCTTATTTTCAGACAACCTCCAACAAGACACGCACCCCGAAACTGGTCCAGGCGAGGTCGAACAGCATGTGTGCTGAGAAAGGGACGGGGGCACTGTGGCTGACCTGATTCTCCACAGCCCCCCCTCACAACAAACAACCCCGCTGTCAGGCACTAATGGGAAATAATGGCTGCAGAGGCATCGCAGTGGCGGGCCTGCTCGCTGGGGACCGGGGTGAAGGTTTTGGGGTCACATCTTCTGACGGCCTCGGACAGACACACACCGGGCAGAGAGAAAACATCTGGAGGGGAGGTGTGACAGTGCTGAAAAGTCGGTCAAATGAGGTTGTGTCGGTGTGGGTCAGTATATAGTGAGGCATTGGACTGCTGCAGCATTACATAATTGTTTTAAGATAATCATCATAATGCACATTGAAAAATTTGGGGTAGGTTAAAATGGTTCTTTTGCAGCTATTTTCCATTCTTGATCCATCATCTTGGTTATAATAAGAGTTCAGTAATGCTTTAATCCACAGGTCTGTAATTTCCAAATTATTTTCAGGGAAGCTTTGTGAAATGCAATTTGACACTAAGTAGGAAAATGTATTGAAAAGCTTTCAAACATTTAAAACCAGTGATCATTCATCCACTATTTCTGTATCACTGGAAAGTTTATTCTCCATATATGCTAAATTATGTCAATAAATTTCACATATCCAGTTCACTCGCTGTGCACTGACCAAAAGACTTTGAAGCCACCAACAGTATGACGTACTTCCTCTCTTCCCTGAAAGACATTTTCAGCACACTCAGACTGCAATTCTATTTGAAATTTAAAAATGTCATGATTGTTCTTTGCACTGAGAGCAACTTGACTCACAAAGTTAAAAAACAAAAAACTGTGCTTGTTGCAGGTTATAATTTGTTGCAGTACAGACCACTTACAGACCAATTACAGGCTTACAGACCACATTTAAGCGCCTCAAATGAAAGCTTCTGTGTTGTAGAAATTGCCACAGAGATCCCCTCATTTCCGTGACAATTCTCCAAACCTGGGAGGGCAGTCGTAATGATTTCTGTGACATTTGTCCTCGGCTGCAGCCTTCAATTCAAAAGCCTCCAACTGAGTAACTGTAAGAGCCATGTGGATTTTTTTTTTCATTTGAATTGCATTCATGTAACCGAGGCCTGCTGAACACTCATAACTTTATTTTTGCATTTATTTTTAACCTTAGAACCAGCAG